>CM076583.1:1112952099-1113524108 GCA_034641835.2 Pinus albicaulis | reverse complement strand
TTATGGGTGTTAGGTCCCTATATTACTAGTATAGTCCCTTATTGTTGTTAGTGTAACCCCCTTATTGTTATTATTGTACCCTTGTAACCCCCATTTTATTATTATTGTGCCCTTAAATTATTATTGTTAGGTCGGCTAGGATTACATTGTGGCCCACTAGGATTACATTATGGCCCCATGGACTCCTATATATAGAAAGGAGGTTTTATAAATTGGATCATCCAAGACTAGTTCATTTATGTAATGTATTGGAGGTTGCCCCCTCGAAGTGGCTTATTTATAAGGCGTTAATATCTCTTTTCTTCTATTTTTGGAGTTGGTTACACAACATTTGGTATCAGAGTTTTGGATTCTAGGATTTCGCTGCTCCAAACAGGTCATTGTGGAACTTTTGCTATAACGTTTTTTTCTGCGGAGTTTCAGAAGCTAAAATTTTTAGGGTGCGAAGCAGAAATCCTGAGGAATATTTTCTAAAAATTTCAGATCTTGGTTCGCAACATTTTTGGAGATATGATCTGTGGAAGTTAGGTATTTTTTCAGGCTCCTAAACAGGTCATCGTGGCATTTGCGCTATAAAGTTTTTTCTACGAAGGTTCAGAATCTGAAATTCATATGGTGCGAAGCTGAAATCCTGAGGAAATTTGTCAAAAAATTTCAGAGCTCCTGAATTTCATCTCAAAGAGGTGATTGTGGGAAAATTTCAATAACTCTCTCTCTAGGCATCGGATTGGAGTTCTGTAAAAAGTGGTTGCAAGTACACGGACTTTAGTTTCTTGGCTATCAATTTTAGAGACAAAGGACAAAACAGTGACACGTGGCAAGTCGTACAAGTTCGCTCTACTAAACCAGTCCATAATTAGGTCATTGTGGGAGATTGGACACAACTTTGTCTTGGAGAATCCAAATCAGGTCAGACCTGTGGCATTCGAAATATAATTCAGAGGGCTACGTCGGTACTGGAATTCAGATATTGAAGTGCTGCAATAACAGATATAATCCAATTTCAATATCGAGCTCCTCAAAAGCAAGAAAAAGGTGTGTATTTATTTTCCGAATTGCATAAGTCCTGTTTGAAGAATCAATTTGAATTGATTCCAAGGGCATATTTTAGAATAGATATCAGTATTGGGTTCTAAAAAATACCCCGTAAAAATAATTCAACACCCATTAAGCCTTCAGAATGGTCTACTATGACTCATGAAGATGAAGAATTGCAACATGATCTATCAAAATTACAAGAGAAAGTGCAACAAATTTCACTCTCGCAAAGAGCAACAAAAAATGAAATGGAAGTTTTGAAGAAAGGCATGGAAGAGAATATGGATGGTTTGAAGAAAGGTGTGGAAGCTAAGATGGATGGCATGGAAGCTGGCGTGGAAGCTAATATGGATGGCGTGGAAGCTAAGATGGATGACATGAAAGACAACATGGAAAACAACATGAAAAACATGAAGAATGATCTAAAAGCAGACATCGAAGGTTTGACCAAGTTGTAGAGCGATAAAAAGGGTCTCTTTCACCTCTAATTACCTTCACATTAATTATCAACCCAGGGACGACTTTTTATCTCAAGAGTGTACTCAGTCTGAGGCAGCTATTTACTCAAGAGTAATGTTTTGCAGTATAGTGCTTAAAATCCAAAAGTAAATGAAAGCTGGAAATAAAATCTACTTACAGCAAAGCACTTTAAGATTTTAAATCATGCATTCGGAAAAATAAGCAATGTATCAGTCAAGGGTTTGACAACAATAGCTCATCCCTTTGGAAACCGATGGAAAGGAAATTAGAGCATAGACCACGGGTCTGGGAGCTAGACAGTGAATGCCGAGGCTCACTACAGCCTTAGATCGTCTCTCACACCAAAACAACAAATGCGAGTAAATGGAACGGCAGATAGCAAATAGAACAACAAAGTAAATGGGCAGCAAACTGTAATTAAAAGAATCTGGACAGCAAACTCTAATTAATGGAAATGAACAATAGCAAAGCCAAATTAATAGTAATCTTTACTCTAAGAATAAATCGAACAGCACAAGGAAATAGAACAGCATTGATTAATGAGAGGATATGAAACAACGCTGGAAATCCAAATATAAATACACAATGACTTAACACACGGCACACCTCAATAGCAATCTGAGTCTGATACCGCTGACAAGTTTAAAACCAGAAATGATTCCTAATGGCGAAAATATGGTAGAAGAACCTCATGATGAGAACAAAATAAATGTTAATCGTGGCTTCATAAACTCTAATGTTGGTGGGAAGAACCACCATATTCCAAAATAGGATATGAGGAGGTTTGATGGAAAGGATCCTGTAACATGGATACTACAGATGGAGCAATATTTTGATCTCCATAATGTGAAAAACACACAAAAGGTATGCATTGCAACTTTGCATTTAGAACAAAATACATTTATATGGTATCGATGGCTTTTCTCTCGTGAAAAAATTGTCACTTGGTCAATTTTTATGGAGGAAATGATAGCACATTATGAGGATACAAAGAGAAACACCTTCTTTAGCCAATTGATAAATCTCAAGAAAAAGGGTTTAATGGGGGAGCACATTGAGGACTTCCAAAAATTGAATACAAGGGTAACTGATATTCCATAGGAACACAAGATTGATCTCTTCATAGGTACTTTAAATGATAACATCCAAATATGAATTCCCGTGTTCTGAACCTGATTCATTTGAGAAGGCATAACAAATTTGATCATCAAATTCGTCTCGAAAGCTGTAGTCCTCGGACAGAGCTTTCTAATGATGTATCATGTGCGTCAAACGGAGATAGTATGCCAAAGTTACGTCCCTGGGAAGTTGAAACACCAATTTACCCAAACGGGGCCCATAGTTTTGGCGCTTCATCTCCTAGGGTTAGGTTTTTGGGATGTTTAGGGTTCTCCATTGTTTCTCAATAATAAATAGACCCTCGCGCCTCATTGTAAAGCAGTTCAGAGGTCTGTAGCCACCACATCTCTTCTCAGAGATAGCTACCAGTACCCTAGCTAGTTTTATTTCCATTGTCTGTAAGCAAATTTCAGTTCTTTGATATTAATGAAATGAAGTGTTATTTCCGCCGCATCTCTGTATTTGCACAGGTGTTTATTCCGTTATGCTCGCATAAATCCCATCGTAAATGATAGCACATTATGAGGATACAAAGAGCAACACCTTCCTTAGCCAATTGATAAATCTCAAACAAAAGGGTTTAGTGGGGGATCACATTGAGGACTTCCAAAAATTGAATATAAGGGTAACTAATATTACAGAGGAACAAAGGATTGATCTCTTCATAGGTACTTTAAAGGATAACATCCAACATGAAGTTCACGTTTTGGAACCCTATTCATTGGAGAAGGCATTAAGATTGGCAAGAAAAATTGAATGTAAAATTATGGCGACAAGGAAGCCTACCACTCACTTCTATAAAGAGGGAAGTGTTGCTACTCCTAGATTTCAAAAACCTACAAGGTTGACACCACAACAATTGGAAGAAAAAATAGCAAAAGGGCTTTGTTACATTCGTGATAACAAATACACTAAGGGTCATAAGTATGCTGAGAAGAAATTATTTTACATAGATTGTGAAGAGGAGGAAGAAAATGAACAAGAAACTTCAAAAGAAGAGGATATACACCAGGAACCAACCCTAGAAGAAGAAGAAATGAGTCTGACCATATCGTGTAATGCATTGGCAGGAATTACCACTCCTCAAACTCAAGATAGAAGGACATATCAAGAAGAAAACGGTAATAGTGTTTATTGATTCGGGTAGTACCCATAATTTTATTCATTGTAAGGTAGCCAAGGAATTAAATTGTTTCCTATACCCAAACATTCTAATGTCAAGTGATGGTTGCAAATGGAGGAACTATAAATTGCTCCTGGAAAGTGCCATAATATCAAGCTAACCATGGGGGAATATGTGTTGACTAGTCCAATGCTTTCCATTCCTATGGGAGGTGTTGATGTTGTACTAGGAGTACAATGGTTACAATCTTTAGGGACGGTAGCTTTTAATTTTCAAGAAATTTTCTTGAAATTTTTTTCAGAAGGAAAGGAAGTCAAATTATGAGGTACTGCAGGGAAGTCGAGAAAGATAATAAGCTCTAATGTCATGAAAAAGCTTATAAAGAAAGAACAACGAGGTGTAATTGCATAGTAATTCTCACTAGAAGATCTAACATAAAAATCATCTATTTCTGCAGATCCCCAAAAAGTCTTAGACAATCATTCCAATGTGTTTGAAACTCCCAAAGGGCTCCCGCCTATTCGTGATCATGATAATGCTATTCATTTGATTCCAGGAAGTGTTCCTCCAAACATCACACCTTATAGATATCCTTATTTCCAAAAGAGCAAAATTGAATGTATGATTGCAGAAATGTTAGAGGCGGGTATAATTCAACCTTGTCAAAGTTCTTTCTCTGCTCTTGTAGTATTGGTAGACAAGAAGGATGGATCATGGCACATGTGTTTGGATTATAGGGAGCTCAATAATCTCACCATTAAAGATAAATTTCCCATTCCTGTGATCGATGAATTATTGGTTGAATTACATGGAGCAATTTATTTTACCAAGTTGGATCTTCATTCAGGATATCATCAAATTAGAATAAAGACTAAAGATATTCTGAAAACAGCATTTCAACCTCATGAGGGTCATTATGAATTTTTGGTCATGCCTTTGGCCTTACCAATGCACCTTCTACATTTCAAGGGTTGATGAATTCCATTTTCAAACCCTTCCTTAGAAAATTTGTGCAATTATTTTTTGATGATATACTAATCTACAGTAGGTCTTGGAAGGATCATGTTGGACATGTTGACACGGTGCTCAAACTATTACGAGAACAATTATATGCAGAAACATCCAAATGTTTCTTTGGAGTACAAGAGGGGAATATCCGGGGTCATATTATATCTCACGAGGGTGTTAAAGTAGACCCTAACAAAATTAAATCCATTAAGGAATGGAAAGTCCCCACAACCATAAAGAAGTTGCGAGGATTTCTCGGGTTAACAGGGTATTATCGCAAGTTTGTTAAGAATTATGGGAGAAAGCAGCACATCTAACAAAATTATTGAAGAAATATGCATTTTCATGGACTCCTGAAGCAAGACCTTTGAACATCTTAAAGAGGCAATGTGTCAAGCACCAATCTTAGCTACGCCAGACTTCACAAAAACCTTTATTGTGGAATGTGATGCCTCAAAAAATGGAATTGGTGTTGTTTTAATGTAGGAAGGAAGACCCATTGCTTTTGAAAGCCGTCCAATCAAAGGAAAGTATTTACAAAAACCTATTTATGAAAAGGAAATGTTAGCAATACTGCATGCACTAAAGAAATGGCAAACTTACCTAATGGGAAGACACTTTAAGGTAAAAAATGATCATGATAGTCTTAAACACTTTTTGGAACAAATATTATCTTCAGAAGAGCAGCAAAAATGGGTCACAAAGATGTTGGGTTATGACTTTGAAATACCCACAAAAAAGGAAAGCTTAATGTTGTTGCAGATGCACTCTCAAGAAAGAATGAAGAGGTGGAAGCATTTCTTTGTGCCATTTCTACTATCCAACCAAATTGGATAACCGAAGAAAGGGATGAATGGAAGAAGGATGAAGAAGTGTGGACACTCATTCAAAAGTTGCAGGAAGATCCTAGTACATCCGATACATTTAGTTGGAAAAATTATTCCTTATGGTACAAAGATCACTTATATCTTTGTAATAATTCCCAACTAAAAGAAAAGATTCTTTTGGAATTGCACACTTCTCCTTTAGAAGGACACTCTGGATTTTTAAAAACTTACCACAGGGTGAAGAAAGAATTTTTTTGGGATGGCCTTAAATCTGATATTCAAAAGTTTGTGGCGGAATGTTTGGTTTGCCAACAGAATAAAGTGGAAACAATTAAGACCCCGAGACTTCTACAACCTTTATCCATTCCAAGTCAATGTTGGGAGGAGATTTCAATGGATTTTATCACAAGCTTACCTAAGTCCGAAGGAAAGAGTGTCATCATGGTGGTAGTTGATAGACTTACCAAGTATGCACACTTTTGTGAATTATCTCATCCATTTAAATCAAGTACAGTTGCTACTACATTTATGGACACAATTCAAAAGCTACATGGAAGCCCAAGGGTTATTGTGAGCGATAGAGATCCCATTTTTACTGGAAATTTTTGGATGGAGTTATTTTCTTGTTTTGGTACTCAACTAGCTCATATCTCATCTTATCATCCTCAACCTGATGGGAAAACTGAGATAGTTAACAAACTTTTGGAAGGATATCTTTGTTGTTTTTTATCTAAAAAAAAAAACAATGGGCTAAGTAGTTTCCTCTAGCTGAATGTTGGTATAACAATTCCTTCCATACCGCAGCAAAAATGACCCCATTTATGGAACTTTATGGATATCATTCACCATCCATCACATCGCAGCGAGAAGAAGTTTTGATGTAGGAGATTGGGTATTTTTATGGCTACAACCATATAAACAAATGTCCCTCAATCAAGCTAAGAAGGATAATAAATTATCGCCAAAGTACTATGGTCCTTACAAGGTGTTGCAAAAGAATGGTACTATGGCATACAAATTGGAGTTTCCCGCTTCTTCGCGAGTACATCCAGTTTTCCATGTTTCATGCTTAAAGAAGGTTATAGGTGAAAATCTTCCAATTCAAACAATATTTCCAGAACTTGATGAGGAAGGAAAAATCATATTGGAACCTGAAGCGGTCATGGAAACAAGAACTCGACAGCTACGAAATCGATCAATTTCAGAGTATCTCATCAAGTGGAAGAACTTACCCACTGAAGATTCTACATGGGAGGATGAGAATTTTATACAGAAGCACCCAGAGCTACTCAAGCGCTGAGGACAACACTTTTTTGAAGGAGAGGGGCATGTTAGGTCCCTATATCACTAGTATAGTCCCTTATTATTGTTAGTGTAACCCCCTTATTGTTATTATTGTACCCTTGTAACCCCCATTTTGTTATTATTGTGCCCTTAAATTATTATTGTTAGGTCGGCTAGGATTACATTGTGGCCTACTAGGATTACATTATGGCCCCATGGACTCCTATATATAGAAAGGAGGTTTTGTAAATTGTATCATCCAAGAATTGTTCATTCATGTAATGTATTGGAGGTTGCCCCCTTGAAGTGGCTTATTTCTAAGGCGTTGATATCGCTTTTCTTCTATTTTTGGAGCTGGTTACACAACAGTATCTAGCAGCCATGAGTACGATAGTAAAATCTAAGCCTGGATCATTTGAAGAAGCCATAAAGCATCAAGTTTGGAAGGATGATATGCATGAAGAGTATGCGTCCATTATGAAAAATGATGTCCAGGAAGTGGTCTCAAGACCAGAGGACAAATCTTTTTTCACCTCGGAATGGCTCTATAAGATCAAGCATGGATCTGATGGAAGTGCTGAAAAGTACAAGACAATATTTTTTGCCTGAGGCTTCTCTCAAAAGGAAGGCATAGATGATGATGATATATTTTCACATGTGGCCCGCTACACCACCATCTGATCTATTATTTCCCTTGCTTCAACACAAGGATGGAGTCTCCATCATATGGATGTGAAGATTGCTATTCTGCATGGTTCTATAAAAGAAGAGGTGTATGTGGAGCAACCTCTGGGGTTCGAAGTTTGAGATAGAGACACCCATGTATGCAGGTTGAAGAAATCCCTATATGGGTTGAAGCAAGCCCCTAGGGCTTGGTAAGGTAGGATATATAGCTACTTGATGAAGCTGGGCTTCACTAGAAGTAATTTTGATCCGACCCTTTATTTTAAGGTTGATATAAAAAGGCCTCTCACTTTGATTCTATATGTGGAAAATCTCTTCTTGACAGGTGCTGACCCTCTCATTCATCAGTGTAAGAGGGAGCTAGCTTCTGAGTCTGAGATGAAAGACCTAGGATTGATGCACTACTTCATAGGCTTGGAGGTCTAGCAAAGGCCAAGCGAGATTCTCTTTTCTCAAGGAAAATATGTCGGGAATCTGCTGGAGATATTTGGTATGGTGGACTGTAAGTCTGTGTCTACACCGATGGAACTCAACTTTAAGTTGAGTGGAAATGGTGCTGGGACTGTGCTAGAAAATCCTACCGAATATCGACAACTCGTGGGGGGGATGATCTTAGTGAACTCCCATCCGAACGTATGTTTTGCAGTGAACACTTTGAGTCAACATATGGTTGATCCTCATCACATTTACTGGATTGGTGCCAAGAATATGTTGAGATATCTTCGGGGTATAATCAACCATGGGCTGAGATACACTTTCAGTAGTTTGAGACTCCATGGATATACTGATGCCGATTGGGCTGGCAGTGTGGTGGATCATAAGAGCACATCTGGATGTTGCTTCACCTTGGGTTCTGCTTCGATATCTTGGATGAGTAGGAAGCAGAAGTCAGTGTATTTGAGCACTGCTGAGGCCGAATACATTGCAACAAGTATGGCATATTGTGAAACTGTTTGGTTGTGAAAGATCTTCAGTGAGTTGTTTGGCCATGTTCTAGACATCGTTATCCTTTGTGATAACCAGAGTGAGATTCGTCTTTCTGAGAATCCTTTGTTCCGCGATCAATCCAAGCATATTGATATCAGGTACCACTTTATCTAGGATATGGTACTGCGAGGCGTCGTAAGACTCGATCACATAGGGACTGATGAACAACTCATAGATATTCTCACGAAGCCCCTGGGGAAGGTCAATTTCCTAACCTTCTGTGAGAAGCTTGGAATTGTGGAAAGACTTGATTCTGAGGGTCCTGATTGAGTTGGAATATGAGCTCTGGGAGCTCTAGGGGGCTTGGGGATAGCTTCTTGGAGCTATAAGCACATACGGGGCTAGGCTTACTGAAACTTGTTGTGCTTTTGCCCCACCATTATGATATTGAGTTGGTTCGCCTCCCTTTGATTTGTGCCCCGCACACATCCTACCCATGGAGTTTCAGACTCATGGGAAGTACCTCTCATTTGGCCAATGAGGTGGGAAATGTGGATAGAGACTGTTATCACTCGGATTGATCCTAAGGTTGAAGTAGGCAATCCTGAGGTAACCTAAAACCAATATTTGGACTTGGTATCTAGCCCTACCAAATCAGAGACGGATATTTCGATAGAATCACATCCAAGAGGGCTGGATGGAAAATATTTTAGGCTAGCTAAGGAAAACAAGGGTGTTTTGATTTTGATTTTAGGGTTGGGCTCACTGAACTGGTATTAGGTCAAGGGGATAAATCAGGGCTAAAAGGATGAAATTGCAGTCTTCTTGATGGGGCAAGGTAGGTAAAAGGTTTAAACATTCAAAGAGGATTAAATGAGGTGAATAGACTAGTGAGGAGCTAAGGAAAGCATCTGAAATGTATTTTCCCTAAACTAAAGAAATTGAACACATTATACTTAATTTCCAAAAACAGAGCATAACTAAATATGAATTTTGTCTTTAAAACTTGAAATCAAGTATATTAGAGATGTGAAATGGCTTATGAATTAACAATACATTCTAACAAATCAATTACAGATAAGAAACAATGAATAAAACTCATACCACAGGGATCCCAAGAAAATAGCTACAATTTTCCATTAATGTGCAAGCCAGAATGATATTTGATCCTTATAATATCTCCAACTGATGCCAACCATTACAAAGACTGAAAAATTACACCTTATAGAATTCAAAACAACTTCCTCTCATCCTCAGGGGTCAAATCCATGAGGTGAGGGAGTTGTTACACCAAAATCTAAACTGACTACTAGAGTCTAGGATGAGGAAAGTGACTCATTCCTATCTTTTAGAATAGATACATTTGACTTCAGACTAATGATTTAACTAGATTATCTACCTTAGGTAAAAGTAAAACATGATATTTACATTCGTAACTTCTCATTTACCCAAGTGAAAATTAGATCAGAGGTGAAATTTCAAAATTTACTGAAACTAGTCAAACTGTGAATTTCTTGGTAAATGCGCAGCGCCATGATAGAAAATGTGACATGTTTTTTGAACCACTTCTAGATGCCTTCCCCTTGTTCAAATTAGCTTCATTATAGCTCATTGGAAAGGTCTCTGAGTCTAGTTTCCATATATACTTTAAATTTTCAAAATGGTGTCCATCTGTCCTGTCAAAAACCTGTTCTCCCAAGAATGGTAAACGCACAGTGCCAAGGCCAAAAAGAAGGCGGAAACATGATTTTTTGATAGTTTTTTGCCTTTTTGAGGGACCAATTTTACTCCAATTCTCTCGAAAATTTCCGAGGTTTTTGTAATCATTACTAGTAACATGAATATGCTAACCATTTTCCATTTGGATGGCCCAACAACACAATTTTTGCATGCTAGACTGTCCCAAAAATCAAAATTTGCACAAAAGTGCCAAAATTAGAATTTTCTTTGCTAATCAAGGGTTGGAGGCCTGGAGGGACACCTCAGCAAGAATATTTAGCCTTTCCTTCTCCTTTGACTTGGTCAAAGCCCGAATCTTTGCATGGGCATGTTTGAGCTTGACCCTTGCAATCCTGTTTCTCATGGCATAGTGTTTCACCATCTTCCTCTGAATGTCAGTGCCTTTATTTGCTTTCTCTGACAGGCTCTCCAGATGAAAATTTTCTCTCTCAAGCCAAGAATCTATGTCTTCGTCAATCTCTATGGCGAGCAGCTCACTTGGAGTAAGTTGCTCCGCCAATTCTGCCTCTTTCTACCTTTCCCGAGTTAAAGCCCTTGTTAGTCCAATGGTCGTCAATCTCTGTCTAGGAAGCTGCTCTTCCTCATCATCACTGTCATAAAAAATACCCAAGGTCTCATCTAGCAAGGCCTTGGCCTTTCCTGCCTCTCTCTGAGCTCATATTGTTGTGACCTCACTGATGGTCTGGTTTGTCTTCAGATGTTGATTCTCTAGCTCAAGAAAGTTAATCACATTATTTTCTCTACCAAGATTAGCTTGAATTTCACTAATCTTGGCATCCTTGCCTCTGATCAATGCATTTTTTATTCTAGCCTCATCCTCATCATGAAGCTCAATCAACTAAAACTCCTTCTCAGTTTCATGTTTGTCCTCCTCCTCAACAGTAATAGGCATTGTAGCCTTTTCCTTGACCTTCTCTACCTGTTTTGTTGATGAAGAAGGCATGGCCCCTTTCACATCAAGTGAAGCAAACACATTCCTATGGCCTCTCTGATATGTCAAACGAAATGGATCAGTACCAGTCATTTTAGTGCCAGCTGCCCCAGTATCCCTTTCACTTCTTGATGATCTGGTATCATGATGTGATGGTGAAGGGTTGTGGAAAGGTGATGAGGAAGGATGAACATGAGGTGAATGGATGTAGGTTGATGGTGATGTATGAGCAACGGGATGTGATGGAGATGGTGATACGGGAGGATGAGATGATGAAGGAACATCCTACTCATGATGAATAGGTACGGTAGTAAAAAACTCATTTGCAATGAATGCATTCTATGAAATATTGTTCTGCTGCAGCTGATGCATGACTACCATTTTGATGAGTGAATGATGAAATAGGCTCTGCATTTTCTGATTGTAATGCCTCTTTTGCACAATGTAAGCCATCTTGTCAATGCTACGGAAAATATAGTATGGAAAATGTAGCATTCTAACTCTAGTGAAATGCATAAGAAGACGGATATGGTATGAACAGAGGTGGGAAAAACTTCTCTCACAAGTGAAATAATTCATTATTATTCTCATCATGGGCACATACTAGTCAAGGAGATGAGAAAAAAGGAAAGTGGACCCGTTGTGATATTTATACCTAGGTTTGAGGTATGGTTCAAAATAACTCATGTCGAGGTTTGCTTGTTTAGACCACCTCTCTCCCACACTAGGTATCCCTGTAGCAGCTGCAATGGCATTTGTGGAAATTTCAAAAGTAACCCCAACAAGATTGACCTGCTTGTCATGTATATTGATGATGAATAGTCTTGTTAATTCCAGGTGATTTTGGACTTGGTGCACTCTCTCACAAAAGTCAAAGCAGCCCATATGTTTAAAGCAAGAAACAGTGAGAGGAGAGGCCATGAGTTCCCTTCTGGTGATGGGTTCAAATCTGTTTATTTTCCCTCCCTTGTGATCATTTCTCCTTGACATTTGTGCCTCACCAACAATGCCACAGTCTTCCTCTTCTGACATCTCTAAACTCTGTTTTGTGAAACCCTAAGGTGCAAGTGAAATGAATGAGGGGAAAGGGATGAGATGAATAGCTTGAAAGGTGAAGGGAATGAGTGTGAATGAAGGGAATGAGTGAAAGGGAATGTGTGTAGGGACAAATTAGATGAATGAAAACCCTAAATCAATGTAATTACCATGTTTATGACAGATATTTATTTTAGGAGGATGAAACAAAGGTAAAAACAGTGATCACAAGCTAAAATTAGGGTTTTCCTTTAGTGTTTCATTTCCATTCAATTAAGAATCACAAAATAGCTTAAAAATAGGGATTTTTTCATGTACTTACCACTTTAAATTTTTTGGAGGACTTATGGAAACAAATTGAGAAGTTTTGAAATGATTTGGGCTATTGGAACACTCAAGAACCTTTGTTGTCTAAGAGCACAACACTTCTGCAAATGTGCAGCACCAAGCTATAGGCGCGCAGTGCCTTCACAAAACACGTTGAATATTTCGGGCAAGGGTGCAACGCCAATCTCTAGGCGTGCATTTCTAGTGCAAACGCATAGCGGCAAGTGCTGAACGCGCAACACCAAGGAAATTGACCCAAATTCTCTAAAAAAAACTCTGAAATTCTTCTTTGTTGAATGCTACTAATGTTTTGAAAGGAAAAAATGACTCATTTGAAATGTTAAATGGGATTTTATGGGCATGCAGAATTAATTTGACATGAAAATCCCACTTTCTAATGTTTGAAGTCTTCTTCCCTTTTCACTGATACTCTTTGACACTTTTTGCTTTACAGGTTGGATCAATCTGGAGCTAGCTTTTCTTTTGCTCACTGAGGCTTAACATGTTCACTTTGAAAACTCTGGGATTAAATTATTACATATAGTATCATAAAATTACA
The DNA here is from genome assembly GCA_034641835.2 of Pinus albicaulis. Taxonomy (NCBI): domain Eukaryota; kingdom Viridiplantae; phylum Streptophyta; class Pinopsida; order Pinales; family Pinaceae; genus Pinus; species Pinus albicaulis. The sequence goes on along the minus strand of CM076583.1, from coordinate 1,113,511,026 downwards.
TTTGAAAAAATAAAAATAAATAACATAAATGACTCTTTTTATCAAAATGACATTTTGATAAAAAGTCCTGAAACTGAAAATGCAATCCTTAAAAGTAAAATGAAACCATAATGATGACCTTGTTTCAATCCCTCTCATATGTGTGTTGACCTCATTGGAATGAAGGAAAGACCTTGAAAAATGAAAAACCCTAATGACCTAATGAAACTTCCTTTTTTACCTAACTTTGAATGAGATTTTGACTTAAAATTTTTCGAGTGAAAAAAAAGAATTTTCATAGGTTTCTTATGCTCAAAGGGACATGGGAATGAGTCAGCAATATGAATTTTGGAGGGAGAAAAATTTTATTTACAAGGAAAACCACCAGTGGGGCAAATTTATGTCATGAACTAACGGAATGATAAAAAAATTATTCGGTATGGGACACCTAAGATGCACATGGAAATGTGTTTTAATCTCGGGTGGAAATATACCAATACTGACACTAACATTGGTCTTATTAGGGATGGCAGCTCCTTAGAGGTGTCATGAACACCATAGACCAAGTGCTTAACCATTGGGTAAATACGGTCAAACAATCCAAAAAACTGCAAATTACTTAAACTAACTCAAAAAATCTTGAAAAGACTTGAAAATGACTCAAAAAATGACTCTGACACTAACTAAAAACTGAATCCAAAACTCTGAACACAACAAAAAATCAACAAGATTTATAGCCTTCACTTCAAGCCCCAAGCCTAAATGATCTTTTGCCCCTAACTTTGTAGAAAATATAAACTGGTATGTACAATGAAACTGATATCAGAAATTGCATCAGAAATAATAATGTTTCAGGGGCCTACCATTTACTGGTCCTCTTGAACATTCATCTCCTATAGAAAATAGGCATTCTGTCCTCGATAAGCCAAGATCTTGTAGGGTACCTTCCAAATATTTTCAAACTTTTCGTGCTTACATTTATCTTCATTTCTTGCATCCCATCTTAGCACTACATCCTCCAGCTGAAATTTATCTTTTTTAGTTTTATATTCATAAATATTCTTAATTATCTCCCGAAGCTTAGAAGTAGTATGAGAAACTTATTCTCTTGTTTGCTAAAGGTGAATCATTTGATTGATTCGAAGTTGCATATCATCTTCTTCACTATCTGCCTCTTGCAATAATCTCATAACCGGAACTGCAAGTGATGTAGGAAACACTGTATTTGTACCATAAACTAGTTCAAAAGGTGACATACCTATTGACTTCTTTGTTCTCACTCGGTCTGACCACAAAGCATTGGTAAGCTTCCTGTGCCAATTTTTCTTGTTATCCTCTAACATTTTCTTGATAATATTCACTAAATATTTGTTAGAGGACTCACCTAATCCATTTCCCTGTGGATAATATGCGGTGGAATGACCCAATATGATATTATACTTGCGACAAAACTCAACCATATTCTTTGGCTTAAATGTTGAAGAATTATCTGTAATAATATTGTGAGGACAACCAAAACAAGACAAAATATTGAATTCTAAAAATTGAATGATTACTGTGTCTATAGCTTTTCTTGTAGGAATAGCCCCGATCCACTTAGTGAAGTAGTTGGTAGCTGTTAGAATCCATATGTGTTGTGCCGATGATGTGGGATGAATTTCCCCAATAAAATCAAGTGCCCACTGTTGAAAAGGAGAATTTACTACAATAGGTTTCAGCGTAAGAGGAAGAAGTTGTCCTTTTCCCTGAAAAACTTAACATTCATGACAGTTTATGTCTGTTTTGTAGAAATAAAAAAAATAAAGCTGGCCAATAATACCCTACCCTCAACACTTTGTTAGATGTTTTTCTGCAAAAAAAATGACCTCCACAATCTCCCCTATTAAAGTCATCCATTACCTGCTTAGCTTCATCTTCAACTAGACAATTCAAAAGAACACCTCCAGGATCTTTCCAATAAAGGGCACTTCCTAGAATGCAGTATTTAGAAGATTTCAATTTCAAATATCTACCCTAAATTTTGACACTCCAGGAGGAGGACTTAAGTGCTGAAGAACATATACTGTATTAGAATACCATGGTGAAGTAAGCAACATTTCAGATACTTGTATTAAAGCACCATCTTCTTCATCATCTGACATTGTTGCAATAAGGTTTATGTCTAGAGCATGCAAGTTAGATTCAGCCATCAGCTTGGCTAATCCCTATCCCTTGATCAGTTTGGTAGGCCTAATCTTAAGATCATACTCTAGCATAGCTGTTATCCACCTACCTCTTCGACCTTCAAGATCAGTTTGTGTGAAAATCTGTTTTACCACTGCATTTGGAACATAGGGGTGAAAATGTGAAGTTGGGTTACACGTTTGTGAGAATCGAGGGTGAAAATTGTTTTTCGGCAATAGTTGGGCCAAAATTTATGAGAAATTTCGGCCGAACTCGTTCTGCTGTTTAGATTGATGGCACAGTGACGACGTGGGCAAACAAATTTTTTGTCGAAGATGGGAAAACCGGAAACAACAGTTCGACCGAACTAAAAGTTCGGTCGAATGTTTAAAATAGTTTGGCCAAACTATTTCTTATAAATATATCACCCCCGAATGATTTTATTTTCGCACAGCTTTGTATCTACGGCTTCATGCATATTTCTATCTACTGCTCTGTTTTTGTGTTTGTTGAAGTGTTGCTCTAGCGTTTCTCTGTTTCTCCGCGCGTCTTTCGTCGGGTTCATTGAATTGCCGCGGCGCTGCTTTGTTTCTCAGCGTGTCTTTCATCGGGTTCATTGAATTTCTTCCGTTCTGTTGCTGTAAGCGAATCACCAATTAATTGTTATGGTTTTCTGGTTTTCTGCAGTGAATTGTTTGATTGTTATCATAAATTATATTTTCTGATATAATTAACATTTTTTTTTGCTGTGTTGCTTATAGGTTGGCGAATTTCTCTGGTGTTGCTGCTGCTATAGCGTTGTAGCTGCTCTATTGTTGATCATATGCAGTGAAATTAAGCAAAACACCAGGTAAGTAGCTCATCCTTCTATTGAATTTATATATCAGAATCCAAGATCGTTGTATATAAATCACTGCCAAATTTTACAAAAAAAATAAGTTTGTAGTTTGGTATTTAACAAGTGGTTACAGTTCTTAGTTTTTTCAAGGAGAAAAACTCTGGAATATATTATGTCCAATTCAAAATGAAAAATCTCCAGAAAAACCTTATAACTAATACAAAAACTTGCAGTTCATTTCAAGCCTTTTTTCTATCCGAAACTGGAACAGTCCTAAAAGTCTACCCATAAAAACATAAGATACATAAAATTTCAAATACTCCAGTTCTTCCAAAAAAGAAAAAACAATAGTATATTTTTATTAGAATAGACTGGAGGGACTATTAATTCCACACCTCTGTTCGTACTTGTTTCTTTGCAGGAGGGTTATCTCGCCTATTGCCTGTAGACCTAGGGGGGAGGATGCAATAGGCATAGCTCTGCTCCCTTCAATAGGGAACAATGAGAAGGTAGGTATAATGAACGGTAAGTGACCGAGGGAAAATTCACCCGAGTAGCAGCCATAATATAGGAGGTCATAGTGCAGGGGCTTTCAAGACCTTTTGGAAAAGAAGAAACAGTAGTATACTAATACAAAATATCATCCTAGCCTCCCAAAATGTACTCTACCAGTAGCCTTCCAGCGTTGAAGTCGTCACACCAAAACCTGAAGGGTGTCATTCACTGTGGCCGAAAACACCTGTGACCTACCAGAAAGCGTTGAAACTATCGCTGTGTGGTCCAAGACGTCCATGTATAAACCGATGCTCCCTACAGGAAGCTCATCATTTGCAATAAAAACTCAGAAATATAACAGAACATCTTCCTACCACCAAAGCCTGTAAGGAATAAATCTTTGTGGCCGAAGAACTTCTGACCTGTCAGAAAAGGAAATAGGATGGTATAAAGTGAAAGAAAATTTATGAAAATTTGATCATACCTTTGGCCTCTTCACATTCTGGATCAATAAATTCATAAAACATATGTCCAAAATTTGCAGTTTTCCGTTTACAGTTTGGTTATGCGACAAGTGGTTACAGTTTTTAGGTTACAAGTTCTTAGGTTATGCAACAAGTGGTTACAATTCTTAGGCAACAAGTGGTTACAGTTCTATCCATAACTTAAAATTCATTTAAGTTTGTAGTTTGGTATGCAACAAGTGGTTACAGTTATTAGGTTACACTATGTGTTAGAGACTTGTAGTATGCAGTCAAGGTCATGTGCCCAATTTATCAAATAGATTATAGAATCTATATATTAGAAACTTGAAACTTGAAACTTGTAAATTTCAGTTATTTTAGAAGCTCAAAACTCGAAACTTGAAAGTTGTAAATTTATATTGATCCCTTGTTTGCCTTTATATCATAGAACCATTTTCATATTTACACAAATATCAGAACTGATTATTTATTATACTACATATCTTCATATAGAACTTGCAAATAGTATGGTGGAAATGTGGATCTCAGGACTCTTCATAATGTACAATGATTCATTCCATATTCATTTAAAAGAAGTAACTACTATGTATTCCACTTCTACTCTAGATACAGAAAGTAATGACTCTTTCTTGCTTAACCATGCAACCAAAGACTCTTTTAAGTAGAATTATACATTGTCCAAGTAATGACTCTTTCTTTCTTAAACATGCAACCAAAGACTCTTATAAGTAGAATTATACATTGTCCACTTGTACTTTTCATGTCATCCACACAAGCCTAGTTGAATCTCTCTATGTGTTCAATGTAAATTTCTGACCTTTTGGGTACTATAGTCCATTGTTTGTAGTCTCTTTCACTTTTATCTTAATATTTGTCTATTGGTAATAGAGACTATATTATATTGAAATATTCCAACTAATGTAAATTCTAAAATTATATCTAGTCTAAACCTTGTTATGTATGTCAAGCTTCCTATCATATAGATGTAAAGGTTATGATCAACATCACCTCATTCATCATCCATCATATGCATATAACTTGAATCCAATTGATTTGATAAAAACACATTAGCCAATAAACAAACCATTGAAACCAAAAGTGACTTGATAGATCTATAGGCAGAGTTTGTAAAGGGCTAGGTAGCCTTTGGATCTCATATTTTATGAAAGGTGACATATCTAGTGTATGCCCCTACAGTCAATCTTTGGAATAGATCTAAATAGAAGTTTTTCATTTTCATATCCATGGTCTCAAACAATGAGAGAGAAAAAACCTTTTATATTCATCATGTAAAACACAAATTATCCATAAAAGTTTCCCATTGAAACCATAACTAATTAGTTATTAGACTACATATATTCATATAGAACTTGCAAATAGTATGGTGGAAATGTGGATCTCATTACTCTTCATAATGCACAATGATTCATTCCATATTATTCATAGATCAAATGTCATTAAATAAAAGATTTACATTAATGTACAATGATTCATTCCATATTCATTTAAAAGAAGTAACTACTATGTATTCCACTTCTACTCTAGATAGAGAAAGTAATGACTCTTTCTTGCTTAACCATGCAACCAAATACTCTTCTAAGTATAATTATACATTTTCCAAGTAATGAATCTTTATTGCTTAAACATGCAACCAAAGACTCTTCTAAGTAGAATTATACATTGTCCACTTGTACTTTTCATGTCATCCACACAAGCCTAGTTGAATATCTCTATGTTGTCAATGTAAATTTCTCACCTTTTGGGTACTATAGTCCATTTTTTGTAGTCTCTTTCACTTGTATCTTAATATCTGTTTGTTGGTAATAGATGACTATTATACTGAAGTATCCAACTAATATAAATTCCAAAATTATATCTAGTCTAAACCTTTCTATGTATATCAAGCTTCCTATCATATAGATGTAAAGGTTATGATCAACATCACCTCATTCATCATCCATCATCTTATCAAATTTATTTGATAAAAACACATTATCCAATAAACAAACCATTGAAACCAAAAGTGATTTGATAGTTCTATAGGCAGAGTTTGTAAAGGGCCAGGTAGCCTTTGGATCTCATCTTTTATGAAAGGTGACATATCCAGTAAATGCCCCTACAGTCAATCTCTGGAATAGATCTAAATAGAATTTTTTCATTTTCATATCCATGGTTTCAAACAATGAGAGAGAAAAAACCTTTTATATTCAACATTTAAAACACAAATTAGCCATAAAAGTTTCCCATTGAAACCAAAAGTGATTTGATACAAAACATAGGTTTTAACCTAAGACTAAATGCCCCTACAACCAATCAATCTCTGGAAAAGTTTTAAATATATAAGTTTTTCATTTTCATATCCATGGTCTCAAATAATGAGAGAGAAAAAAACCTTTTATATTCAACATGTAAAACACAAATTAGCCATAAAAGTTTCCCATTGAAACCAAAAGTGATTTGATACAAAACATAGGTTTTAACCTAAGAGTAAATGCCCCTACAGTCAATCAATCTCTGAAATAGTTTAAAATATCTAAGTTTTTCATTTTCATATCCATGGTCTCAAACAATGAGAGAGAAAAAAACCTTTTATATTCAACATGTAAAACACAAATTATCCATAAAAGTTTCCCATTGAAACCGAAAGTGATTTGATACAAAACATAGGTTTTAACCTAAGAGTAAATTCCCCTACATTCAATCAATCTCTGGAAAAGTTTTAAATATAGAAGTTTTTCATATTCATATCCATGGTCTCAAACAATGAGAGAAAAAACCTTTTATATTCAATGTATGTAAAACAAAAATTAGCCACATATGGAATAATTTTAAATATAGAATTTTTTCATTTTCATATCCATGGTCTCAAACAATGAGAGAAAAACCATTTTATATTCAATGTATGTAAAACACAAATTATCCACATCTCTAGAATAGATCTAAATAGAAGCTTTTCTTTTTCATATCCATGGTCTCTAACAATGAGAGAGAAAAAAACCATTTATATTCAACATGTAAAACAAAAATTAGCCATAAAATTTTTCCATTGAAACCATATGTGATTTGATACAAAAAATAGGTTTTAACCTAAGAGTAAATGCCCCTACATATAGAAGTTTTTCATTTTCATATCCATGGTCTCAAACAATGAGAGAAAAAACATCTTATAATATTCAATGTATGTAAAACACAAATTAGCCATATCTCTAGAATAGATCTAAATAGAAGTTTTTCATTTTCATATCCATGGTCTCAAACAATGAGAGAGAAAAAAAACATTTTATATTCAACATGTAAGACAAAAATTAGCCATAAAAGTTCTCCATTGGAACCAAAAGTGATTTGATACAAAAAATAGGTTTTAAACTAAGAGTAAATGCCCCTACCATCAATCTCTGGAATAGTTTTAAATATAAGTTTTTCATTTTCATGTAAAACACAAATTAGCCATAGAAGTTTCCCATTGAAACCATAAGTGATTTGATACAAAACATAGGTTTTAACATAGTTTTTAACCTAAGAGTCAATGTATGTAAAACACAAATTAGCCATAGCTCTAGAGAATCTAGATCTAAATAGAAGCTTTTCATTTTCATATCCATGGTCTCAAACAATGAGAGAGAAAAAACCTTTTATATTCAACATGTAAAACACAAATTAGCCATAAAAGTTTCCCATTGAAACCAAAAGTGATTTGATACAAAACATATAGGTTTTAAAACCTAATCTGGTAAATGCCCCTACATTCAATCTTTAGAATAGATCTAATTATAAGTTTTTCATTTTCATATCCATGGTAGTTCTATAGGCAGAGTTTGTAAAGGGCTAGGTAGCCTCTGGATCTCATCTTTTATGAAAGGTGACATATCTAGTAAATGCCCCTACAGTCAATCTTTGGAATAGATCTAAATGCCCCTACAATAAATGCCCCTACAGTCAATATTTGGAATAGATCTAAATGGCCCTACAGTAAATGCCTCTATAGTCAACATGTATATAGTATTTAGAAACAAAAAGTAATTTGATACAAAACATAGGTTTAACCAAGTATATAGTTTTTCATTTTCATATCCATGGTCTCAAACAATGAGAGAGAAAAAAACCTTTTATATTCAACATGTAAAACACAAATTAGCCATAAAAGTTTCCCATTGAAACCAAAAGTGATTTGATACAAAACATATAGGTTTTAAAACCTAATCTATTAAATTCCCCTACATTCAATCTTTAGAATAGATCTAATTAGAAATTTTTCATTTCATATCCATGGTAGTTCTTTAGGAAGAGTCTGTAAAGGGCTAGGTAGCCTCTCGATCTTATCTTTTATGAAAGGTGACATATCTAGTAAATGCCCCTATAGTCAATATTTGGAATATATCTAAATTCCCCTACAGTAAATGCCCTTACAGTCAACATGTATATAGTATTTAGAAACAAAAAGTATTTTGATACAAAACATAGGTTTTAAGCAAGTATATAGTTTTTCATTTTCATATCCATGGTCTCTAACAATAAGAGAGAGAGAAAACCTTTTATATTCAACATGTAAAACACAAATTATCCATAAAAGTTTCCCATTGAAATCAAAAGTGATTTGATACAAAACATATAGGTTTTAAAACCTAGCCTAGTAAATGCCCCTACATTCAATATTTAGAATAGATCTAATTACAAGTTTTCATTTTCATATCCATGGTAGTTCTATAGGCAGAGTCTGTAAAGGGCTAGGTAGCCTCTGGATCTCATCTTTTATGAAAGGTGACATATCTAGTAAATGCCCCTACAATCATCTCAGAATAGTTCTAAATCGGCTCTACGTATCAACATGTATATAGTATTTAGAAACAAAAAGTAATTTATACAAAACATATGTTTTAACCAAGCAGAAGCCTATTACTTTCTATATCCATGGTCTCAAACAATGAGAGAGAAAAAAACATTTTATATTCAACATGTAAACACAAATTAGGCCGGAAGTTTCCTAATGAAACCAAAAGTGATTTGATACAAAACATAGGTTTAATCTAATTCAGGCAGTTCAGACATTCAATCTTAGGAATAGACTAACTAGAAATTTTTTCATTTTTCATATCCATGGTAGTTCTACAGCAAGAACTGTGAAGGTCCGTGTAGCCTTCAGATCTCTTTGAAAGGTGAGACATTCAGTAAATGCCCCTATAGTCAATCTCTGGAATAGATCTAAATGCCCCTACAGTCAACATGTATATAGTATTTAGAAACAAAAAGTAATTTGATACAAAACATAGGTTTTAACCAAGTATATAGTTTTTCATTTTCATATTCATGGTCTCAAACAATGAGAGAGAAAAAACCTTTTATATTCAACATGTAAAACACAAATTAGCCATAAAAGTTTCCCATTGAAACCAAAAGTGATTTGATACAAAACATAGGTTTTAACCTAATCTATTAAATGCCCCTACATTCAATTTCTAGAATAGATCTAATTAGAAGTTTTTTCATATTTTATATCCACAGTAGTTCTATAGTATGTATTCAGAAGGTCAGTAGCCTTTGGATCTCATCTTTTATGAAAGGTGACATATCCAAAGAATGCCTCTTGACAACCACCCTGAATAGATTTAAATTTCCACAATAGGCAATGTCTCACAATCAACATGTATAGTATTTAGAAACAAAAAGTAATTTGATACAAAACACAAGTTTTAACCAATTATATAGTTTTTCATTTTCATATCCATGGTCTCAAACAATGAGAGAGAAAAAACCTTTTATATTCAAGATGTAAAACACAAATTAGCCATAAAAGTTTTCCAGTGAAACCAAAATTGATTTGATACAAAACATAGGTTTTAACCTAATCTAGTAAATGCCCCTACATTCAATTTCTATAATATATCTAATTAGAAGTTTTTCATTTTCATATCCATGGGCAGTTCACAGGTGTAGAGTCCTGAAGGGCTGTGTAGCTCGGATCATCTTTGCAAAGGCATATATTCAGGCAAATGCCCCTACATTCAATCTCTGGAATAGATCTAAATATAAGTTTTTCATTTCTCCCATGCATTTGCAATAAATGTCAATTTAATATATATATTTTTATTGATTTTTTTTTTTTTTACGGACAAGAAAACCATTAAATATGGTTGAAAAAAGGAAATTATGCAAAGAAGTTTCTTGCTATCCCAATCCAGGGAATGCATTGATTACATATGTGCTTTCCAGTATTGCGACTAGCAAAGTCGTCCAAAGGAAAATGAATATACCGGGAAGAACAACTAGTGCTTTGAAAGTTGTGTTTTACATAATTTGTTTACACTAAATTAAACAAATTGATTTTCTGAACATTATCTTGAATTTAATTTAAATTATTTATTTAAAAAATTAATTGTAAATGTCCACCGTAGATATATATATATATATATATATATATATATATATATATATATCATGGAGGATGAATGAAGAATATCAACAGAATCCCATATCTCTACGAGAGGGGAGGATCAGGGATCGGGATCGAGAGTTGTTCATGGTAAATTTAAATATAATCTTAAATCTCCATACATGTGTGTACATATGGAATTGATTTTTTATCAACTTGTGAGTTAAATTAGTTGTTAATAAGTTTCATTTTTTATTTTTTAGGAGCTAATAAGAAGAGAAGGGTCTCTACTCCAGCCATGGATGCCCATGTTTCACCTAGTGGTGGTATGGTTTTAACACAATTTAATCAATGAATATGTACACGTGTATTTATATGTATGCATGTATTTTTCAATTGATTATAAATTCGTATTTGTTTATGAAGCTTCTCAATCCTCTTGAGAGGTTGGTGGTGGTTCAAATCCCCTTAGAGGGCCATCAATGAGTGGTAGTAGGTTGCGTGAAGGGGTTGATATTTATTCTCCCAGAGGCCAATCAACGGCTAGTGGTGCTGGTTCTCAGCAAGGTCGTTCTGGGTCTAGTTCTCAGCAGGGTCGTTCTAGGTCTCAATAGTTTCAGGGTGGAGAATATGCTAACCAACCATGTCGAGGTTGCCATCAATTTCAATATTTTTTTCATTGAATTTGTACAAATTTGTTTACATGTGTTTTTTCTAATATACAAAATTTTATATATTTTGATGCAAAGGCTCAAAATGTTCCAAATATTGGTCAAAATAGACGCAGGGTAGAACGCTACATTCAAGAAGAAGGTTGTCTACCCACCACAACTTATCCAGCCAACATTTCTGATATACCATGGGAAAGAAACATGGCGCAATGCACCTTACAAAGGTGTCAACAACTTCATGCAAAATTGCGGAGAGATCTCGTGGCTTTGACTCTACCTGCTGAGAGTCGACAAAGCCTCAAAATAGTTACACATTCATTGGGTGAAATTGTAAATGTGTACAAAAATCTTGGGCCAACGACTGATACATTTGTAGAAGTGATGAGAAAGAGAAAGGAAACAGTAATGGGTCCCGATAAATGGGAGGATGTAAAACAAGGAATTACAAAAAATATGGCGAAGTCAATGTTTAATTTCAAGGAAGGGACAAAAAGAAAAATGTTGAAGGTGAAATATTTCAAGCACCCAAATATAGTTCACTATTTGTATGATAGCCACCTTGCGGCCTATGGAAGGCTCTCATGGAACGACGAGGTTCCTGTTTATTTTGCACAATTGTTTTACGCAGAATTTTTTTTGAATATGAAACTCAACTACAATGACCTTCCGTCAGAATTTTTTGGTCCGAGGAAAGGTCGATTGTATGACTGTAAGGGTGCTAAGCAAGATGTGGAGTTGCCTTGCCCTGAGCCACCATTGGTGAGTCGACCTTTTCGGGTCGAAACTCTGCAGTCAGAGATGGATGCGACTTCTCAAATAAGTCGAGAAGCAAGGGATGTCATGATCGACAATGCTTATAGTAGATTGGTTGGAGTCAATGTTTGTCTAAATCGACAAAGAGCACGTGAAAATGCACGTGCCAATTTTGTGTATTGTACAGATGAAGAGATTGACAACATGAATGTTGAAGATCTCTGAATATATGCAAAAAATTGTCGCAATGGTTTTCAAGACCTAATTCTTCATGAGGAAGAGGGCACGAGAATGGTATGTGTTAATGACCTTAGGGTTTGAAATTATTTTAACATACATATACATGTGTACAATTTGTAATAAATACATGTGTATGTACATGTATACATTTATTTGTATGTACATTAATCTAACAAAAATGTATCATTATATGTTAAAACACCATTTGCAGCTGTCACGCATGATGAATGACGAAAATGTTAATATCACGTTCGGGACCTCTGATTCAAACGGGTCCAACCATCAAGATATGTTGGCAAATGCTAGTGTTTTTTAAGTGATATTTTTAAAATAAATAATTGTGCACACATGTACATGTATATATATATAATGATAAAATGTTTTAACAGATTCTGATTTCATCCAATGTTTTTGGGATGACGGTACCTTCTTCTTCCTTGAGAGATGTACCTTCTACTTCCTTAGGAGATGTGCCACATCCACAACAAGTATGGACAATTTTTCACTTTTAAAATTTATGTTTAAGTTATATATATATATATATATATTCCACCTCAAAAAGTTCCATTAAAAATTGAGATATATATATCTATATCTTGAGTTATTTTAAATTTTTTGAATTTTAGGTTCTTGGAGATTTTCATTTGGAGCCTCTCTTAGGAGATGTCCCAAATTCACTTGCAGAAGTATTCAATTTTTCACTTATATATATATATATATATATATATGTTTTTTTTAATTTAGTTATAATTTATAAATTGTTGTTTATTTAATAAATTGAGATCTTGATCTTGAGTTATTTTATATTTTTAAAATTTTGAATTTTAGGTTCCTATAGAAGATTTCTTTAATCCACAGACTCTAGCGACGGAGATAGGAACATCCACACCATTTCAACCATTTGAACAAGTTGTCTAACTTTTTTTTTAATATTATTAAAAATAAGTTTATATATGTACACGTGCATTTTCATTTGAAATATATATATATAACTCTACATCTATATTGTATATTTTACCGTTGCGGATGTTCCCATGGGGGGGGAACTTGTAGCAGGTGACAAATGGAGAGGGAACCTCGTGAGGTATTGCATGATTTTTTTTTTTATATTTTGTTTTTTACATGAAGTTCTATATATATTCTCACTCATTTTTAAAACATCAAATTTTAATGTTCAAGTACATGTGCATTGTGTACAGGTTTCCCATGCTTCACATGATAGTGCACGGATTGAGACCCTGATAGGAAAGATGCTAGATCCATCTCTATTTGATGGACATGATTTGTAGATTTGATTTCAAGATTTAGATAGTCTTAAATTTTCTTTTTTATATATTATCTAGATGCACTATCATATATATATATATATATAAACTTGATACAGTTTGATACTTTTGAGATCTACAATTTTTTGACATATTTTATTACAGTGTTAATATAATTTGTTTTGTTCCAAAAAGTTAAGTTTTGGATGGTTTTAGTACTTTTGGCATGTGAATGTGAAGTAATGTTGTTATATAATTTGTTTGGTTTTTAAAACTTTTAAGTTTTGGATAATTGAACTACTAGTAATGTTGTCATCTATAAATTAATGTTTTGCTTCTAAACTACATTTGGCATGTTATGTAATGATGTGTTATAATTTGGTTTTTTTTTTTTTAAATTAAGTTTTGTTTTGCTTCTGAACTAAATTTGGCATGTTATGTAATGATGTGTTATAATTTGTTTTGTTTTTAAAATTTAAGTTTTGGATGCTTGAAGTACATTTGGCATGTGAAGTAATGTTGTGATCTATAATTTTTTGTTAAATTAAAAGTTAAGTTTTGGATGGTTTCAATCTACAATTGGCATGTGATATAATGTTAAATGTTTTTATTGGATAGTTGAACTATAATTGGCATGGCACGTGACGTAATTTTATGTATGATATAATCAAAAAGTTTTTAAAACTCAAGTTTTCGATGGTTTCAATCTACATTTGGCATGTGATATTTAATATTTAATGTTTAATGTTTTTATTGGATAGTCAAGAACTACAATTGGCATGGCATGTGAAGTAATATGTGCATGTGAAGTAATGTTGTGATCTATAATTTTGGATGGTTTCAATCTACATTTGGCATGTGATATAATGTTAATTGTTTTTATTGGATAGTTGAACTATAATTGGCATGACATGTGAAGTAATGTTGCACGATATATAGTCAAAAAGTTTTTAAAACTTAAGTTTTCGATGGTTTCAATCTACATTTGGCACATGTGATATAATGTTAAATGTTTTTATTGGATAGTTGAACTATAATTGGCATGGAATGTGAAGTAATGTTGCACAATATATAATCAGAAAGTTTTTAAAGCTTAAGTTTTGGATGGTTTCAATCAACATTTGGCACATGTGATATAATGTTAAATGTTTTTATTGGATAGTTGAACTACAATTGGATGGCATGTCAAGTAATGTTGTGATATAATCAAAAAGTTTTTAAAACCCAAGTTTTGGATGGTTGAAGTACATTAATCATATGAAGTAATGTTGTGATATAATCAAAAGGTTTTTAAAACTAAGTTTTGAAGTAATGTTGTGATATAATCAAAAAGTTTTTAAAACTAAGTTTTGGATACCATGTTAATCTACATTTGGCATGTGATATAATGTTAAATGGTTAATGTTTTTATTGGATTGTTGAACTACAATTGGAATGGCATGTGAAGTAATTTGTTTTGATATAATCAAAAAGTTTTTAAAATTCAAGTTTTAGACATGGTTGAAGTACATTTGGTAAGTTTTAAAAAACAAATTCACTCAAACAATAGTATGTAGTATGTAATTTTTTCATTAATGCACATAGAACATATTCGACCATTGGACAGACCAATTTTGTACTATATTTTCAATCAGGAATAGAGATGTGGGTCAAATCCCACCAAAAGTCGAAGAAGTGCTCTGAGTCTCTTGTCTGAAAGGAACATTCGTACAAAATTATACTGCGGATAATTTATTTACATTATGGATACTTTTTACCAAAAAAGCCCACAAGAAAAATTTTGTGCATCGAGTTCGTGTATATATCCAGTACATGAAACATTTTTCATCAATGCACATAGAAAAACTACTTTCAATTAATTGCATTCTAGAACATATATATTGAGTACCTAAAAAGTTTTTCATCAATGCACATAGTAAAACTACTTCAACAGTTAATTGCATTCGATAACATATACATATATATCCAATATATGTATGCAACATTTTTCATCAATGCATGTATAAAAAAGCTACTTTCAGCTGATACTAGAGTGTGCATGTACCAAAACAATTTGTACATGTGAAAACACTTGCACAGATAACATAACAAGGAAGCTCAATTTTTAATTGAGTACTGGAATTTCTAGAACATATAATCCAAAAAGAATAAATTGTTGTGCAGTTCAATCAAAAAAATTCCAATGGAATGCCATCTTCAATAATCCGTTCATGATTGGATTTTGACATTTTCCATTTCTTAATATTCATTTTTTTCTTTGATTGAACCTCGATCAACTTTATGCATGCTGCGCACACCAAGTGACTATATTGACAACTTATGAAATTAGGTTCATAGTCTTCAAAGTAAACAAAATTCCCACTTTTATTAGTTTGTCTGAAAAAAATAACCTTTCAGTATAATAGATCCTCTTTCATATGGAAATCTGTGATCATTAAATACTTCTAATAATTTCATTTTTTTTTCAATGTAATGCATCAAATAGTACTTCACATTTTCATCATTGTCAGTAGGTGCAATTACAACAAAAACATCTCTTGTACAATAAAACAAACTTCAAAAAATTATACATATTCAAATTTATTTCTAGATCTTTATCATTAGAAAGTAGTTCAAATGTTACCTTCTCTAACAAGATCAGAAACTCGATCACCATCGGATGATATTGTAGTCTCCTCTGATTGCATTTCTTCAAACATTGCAACAGACATTTTTCCCTTTGTATTTAGCTCTGTATGTTTCCAATCTTTTACATACATTTTATTTTCACAAACGTCATTGGATTTTGTGTTGTCTATGCAAACAAGACAAAAACAAGAATATTTTATTTTATCCAATGCAAACAAATTTTTGGACGAATTTGTTTTAACTGAATGCAATTTTCGGGTCCCTTTTATTGTTTCAACATCGTTTCCAATTGATCTATCTACATCTTCGATCCCAATATGCCAAAAAAACCTTTATATGGAAAATTTAAAGAAAAATGTAAATATGATATCAAAATACAATCAAAAGTAATCATTGTGATAAATGTACACTGTTTATTTAATTAGATATCCAATAAAAATTAAATTGAATGTACCTTCGCACTTCTCTTGATCGGTTAGTCTCATGGCTTAGAGTAGCGATGCACCATTGAACTACTTCTTTCGCGTCCACAAATCGGCTTGCAGAGGGGTTCATTTGATATCTTCAAAGTGCTCATTTTATGCATGCTCCTGCACCATCATGTTCTCCTTTTCCATGGCCAGTCTCAAAGAAATTCCAACAATGTTTAATGTAGGTTTTCTTATGAAGACAACACAACCAAAAAAATGATCGTGCAGATTTGAATTGACCTGCACATCCGTCTGACCATATCCAATGTTCATTGAATGTTATTCCACGATTTTTCAATGAATCATAAATTTTTCCAAAACAATGTTGTACAAAACATGTATCATGTGTACGATCGTCACTAATATAAAAGTGATATTCTTTAATGATATGTCGATTTTCACTTGTGCTTTCTATATGATCGACATTTTGTTCAGCATGTCTATATAGAATATGGATGAGCATGGAGACTTGGTCAGAATGATAGTATTCACTCTGAATTTCTTTTTGTGGAACAAATGTGTAGTTTTATGCAAAATCAATCACTGACAAAATGGTCCCTGGTGGAAAAACTTCACGAGATTTTTTGAATTGCAAGTCTTGCCATCGAGCTCTATGGGAATGCTTGGTGTATTTGTAAATTTTTGCCTCAAACTTTCTCAAAAAGTCTATCAGAAAAATTTCGTCTTCTAGTAATTCAATTCTTTTAACACTATTTGCACCTTGAATTGATGTATCGATATATTCATATCTCTTCCATTTCACTTTCATGTTGGACAATGATTGATCATTTATATCAGTATGATATTTGTTTTGAAATTTAGTCAAATTTCCACAATCATCGCATTTTTTACCACCAACACATTTCTTTTCATAAAATAGTTCATCGCTTTCTCTTTCACATAGAATTTGAGATATGAAATCACGGATAGCGGAAGGAGGAGGTGAATCCTTCCAAAATTTTCTACCAAAATCAAGGAATGTGTCATAATATAACTCAAATTCCACATGATAACGACAACAACAAGTGTCACGTACGGTGATAGGTTTTACATACCATGGTTTTTTTTGAACAAAAGCACTGATCGAAACATGAATTTCACGATTCTCTTCTTTGAACTTGTTGAACAACTCTATCTGAGTGGTTTCCAAGAAATGTTTTTCATGTTCTTCGTACTGATTTCATTCTATTCTTCTTCGCATCACATGCCTTGCAGTTGGCGAAACACGCAAATTGTTCTTCCAATATTCATATATTATTTTTTTAACATTTTCTCCAAGTCTATCTTTATATGGTTTCCTACAAATAGCTCTCCAACAAGAAAGTTCATCATTTACATCTATTTGCAACTGAAATTTCCAATGTTTGTGTAAATTTTTTCGTGAGGTTCCTAATGCTCGTGCCATAGATTTCACCAAGCGATTCTCTTTAGTACTTGATGAAACCATTTCCATATGTATTGCTCTACGTACAACTGAAACATTTTTCTGTCTAGATCTTTTCATTGAATTTATAGCACTATTTATATTTTGTATCACATTTTCCTTCATTTTTTTATTTTTGGTTGATTTTCGAATACCCAATAAAGTCGTAGCTTTTTTTGATTTCCTTAATGATAGGAGACCTTTCAACATTTGGGCTTGAACTATCACATTTTCCTTTATGAAATACTTCTAAAAAATGCAGTAAACACGATATCGTATATAATGATTAGCTTTTTTTATCTCCATATGTGTGAGTGTCAACATTTTCTAACATCTCATCATCGACATTGATTTCATCTGTACATATTCGAATGAATAGTACATAATAAGTTTACATATTCAATAAATAACTAAATTAATAAATATATGTATAATTTCAATAATATGTGCATGTGTTCAACATATATATATATATATATATATATATACACCTTGTGATTCAATTTCTTCACTTGAATTTCTTTCATCATTTTCACCATCTTTAATCATTGGCTCAATATCTCTTTCAATTTCTCTTTCAAAATTTTGTATCTCATCATCAATGTTTTGAGGAATATCTCTCTCTGTTTACATTGCAAAATATTTTTCAAATTAGTTCATCAAATAAAAATTAAGCTTCACATTTTACACTAGGAAAATTTAAATATATCAAAATCATAATATTTACATTTACATACCTATTTCAACTTCTAGTTGAGGTTGATTTTCCCCTTCAATATTTGAGAGTGCTTCTATCTTTCTTTTGCGAGATTGTCTCGTCTCTTCTCTACGTTCCTCAGGGTCTCTTTTTCGATCATATTTTCTCGTAAAATTTCTTCGATTTCCCATGATAATAGAGTATGAAGTTCAAAAAATTTCCTTCAAAAATTTAGAGAAAAACTCAATTAAAAAAACATCACAAAAGATATAATTTAAAAAAAACTCATTTTAATTTTTTTGTAAAAAATACATACTCAAATCCAAAACACTTACTTCAAAAAATTCAAGAAAAAAATGTCTTATAAAAATGAAATGAAGTTCAAAATATTTCCTTCCAAGTCCTACAAAAAATTTCATTTAAAAAGTTACACAAAAACTCATTTTAAAAAATCATTATAAAAGATTTACTTCAACCCAAAACCAAAAAATGTCCTTTCGAAATTAATCCCAAATCCATAATTTAAAAAAAAAGCCCAAAAAACTGTATCACATACCTCCAAGAAAATTCTTTAAACCCAAAAAAATTCCTTGCAAAATCAGATCAAATGTACAAAAATAATGCGTCTCAAAGAAAAGTCCTTTGAAGTCCTTTGAATGTACTTCCAAGAAAAGTCCTTAAACCCAAAACAATTCTTCGCAAAATCAGATCAAGACTTTTGTAAAATCAGACCAAAAGTACGAAATATGCTGTAAAATCAGACCAAAAGTGAAAAATATGTGAAAATAATGAATGGTTTCGCGACAATTTATATTTCCACGAAATTTTTTTTGGAGGGGCTTGGCGGTACTTTCCGGTTGATGGAAAGTTAAGTAAAAGTTTGGCCGAACTACTTTGTCGTCAGATTTAACGTGTCATTGGCACAAAAAATAGTTCGGCTAAACTTTGTTTAAGAGTTCGGCCGAACAAACGCGTCACCAGTGATGCAGAGCCAAGCCCTGAATACGTTTCTGCAACTTCGAACTAACTAAACTCCATGAAACATTATGAATTAAGTGTCAGAACCAAGACAAGCATTTTTAGAATTGAATCTACTTTCAGGAAATATAACTTTCATGGAATTTCAAAAATATTTACTAATTTTAACTAATTTTGTAATAAAACGGATGTAAACAATTTTTGAAGGTCATTGTGATTTAGTGAAATAAAAATTATGTATCTTCCAAAATACATTGTAAAAAAAATTGAAAAAATTATCGTACATTACATTGGTCCATTGTCTCTAATGGGTAGCTTTTAGATTTTTAGTTTATAAATTATATGTTAAGAAATTTCTTGTGTCGCGAAACATATTCAAAATATGCAATTTTTCATATTGGACAAGTTCAAAAAATTCTAGTAATTATGATATGCATCCATTGGCTTTGTAAATATGATGAAACCAAAGTAGACTCTCTCTAGATTGTTGTAACACATTTTGTTTCTCAAAAACACAAATTTTCAAAGAATACAACATTGCATATTAACATGACTTCTTATGAATCCGTTGATTGTTAAAAAACACACACTCAAAGAAAAGCTAAGTTGACATAACAAATGTGTATAAAAAAATTCCAAAAAATAACTAATAGAAAGCTAAAAAAATTTCTGACAACTTTTTTTTTTATCGCAAAATGAAATTCTAAACAGAAAAATTGTTTTAGCTTGTAGAAAGTTGAAGAACTGAAAAATATGAAAGTTTTTTCTCAAAAAAGGGCAAAAAGTGTAACCCAACTTCACATTTTCACCCATAGGCAACATTATGTGAATGTAAAATATAAATCCGGAAATCTTTCAAAGCTTTGATTAGGGCTAAAGATTGTTTCTCAATAATGTTATAGCGAAGAGCAGCATCTCGAATGGCTCGACTAAAGAAAGAAATAGGCTGCTCAACCTGATCTCTCTTTTGCATCAAAACTGCAGCCAAAGTATGCTCGGATGCAAATGAAAATATAATGAAATCACTAGTATAATCTAGACTAACCAAAACTGTTAATCCAAGTTGTCATTAATGGCAACAGGTTGATGAAGGTTGAAAGACTTAATGATAATATGGAAGATGTCATTTGAAGTTCTCCTAATGATGTTGCACTGTGACATATTACTACACTTGTTGGGTACTATAATGATGACATAGATGTGTTACATGATGATGCTATGACCCCATGATTGATAAGCCAAACAATGGAGAAGACAAATGAAGGAGAAGCGAAGAAATGGAGAAGGCATTATGTCCTATGCATTTTCTGCACACAAAAAATTAAGGACAGTCACAAAAAAAAATGTTTTTACCTCCGTAGAGGCATCCTTCCAAATTTACTCCTATACCATCTTTTCGAGCATAATTTTTCCTTTCCAATGAGCCCTTATTTTTCCGAGCTTAAAATTCCTCAAGAATCAATGTAGCCTTAGACCCCACTAACTCTATTTTCAATGTGCTTGAGACAAATAGAGATCACATGGAATATCACCAACTTTTTCAACATTTATTGTGTCCACTTTCAGTGTGTGTGTGCATATGTGCTCTATCTCTTTCACCTCCATGCAACCTATGTATCTGTCTCATCATTTTTTGCATCATCAACAGGAGATTCAGGTGAATTCTCTTAAGGTAAGTTCACTGGTGCAGATTGCAAAAAGTCATAGAACTGTGGGAACTATAACAAGTCTTTTGATTCAAAAAAAAATTCCAACTCAATATTGATTTCTTGTAAGTCATATTCAAGGTGATACTTTAATTCTCCAGATTTTGTATTTTTATCAACACTGATCTCAGCCTCAGGTGGCATTGTTTGCATACATTTTTGTAGATGTCCACTAAATGAAGCTACCAACTGTTGGCGTTCCTATTGTCTAGCCACAAATTCATCCACATGAATAGATGATGGCCTACCACCAGTAAAACCTCCACACTGAACATTATCAACATTGGAGCTCCTACACATACCATCATTGTTTCTCCCTCTTGCAACATAATTGTCAACGTGCATAGAAGCTGGTCTATACATTCATGCTACCGAAATGTGTCTCTTCTAGTTGGAATAGATTAGGAAACAGTTGTACCTCCTATATCAATAAATGATCCAGTGGATTTGGCTTCTGCCACAACTCCCGAACCAATTCCATCTACTCTCTGATGCTTATTTGGACCATCCACTGAAGACAATTTTATTTTTAATGAAGACATAGGAATTGTAGGCTTATCCAAGGTTGGAATTAAAAATTTGATTTCAAGGATTCCTGAGCATATCCCTCTCTAGATTGCAACAATATCCATTGCCAAATTTCCCTTTGGGGTCCTTTGGATAAGGACTCAAGATTCAATATTTATGTTCAGACTATGAGTGCAGAATTCCTAATTGATTTACATCAGAAGGAAGGATGAATCTTTGGCAGTTTCTAAGTTATTCATCTGTAATGATATTTAAAGATCGAGATTCGAGGACTGTTTTAGGACCACTTAATTTGGAAAATATGCAAGTTAGAAGAATTATGGAGCAACGTTAAGGTTTCTCGACACCTATTTCTCAGACCTTTCACTCCTGAAGGTATACGATTCATTCCATATCTTTCTACTCTACTCTCAGACAATGGTATGCTCCTCCATCACAGTATATACCTCAACTCACATCTCAACGATATTGACACTTCATCATTAGACGTTCGTTATCTGTTGAAGAAAATCACCTGAATTAGTGCTCAAAGTACCAAAATTTTCCAGTGTATGCCTACAGTATTTTCCCAAAATATTGGAAAGAAAAAAACTATTTATTCTTGTGATGGCCCTTGTACAGTCTTGAATATCTGCGTGGAGTCTTGAAGAAAATCCGTGGGAGCTCGCAATAGTCACAAACTTACAGATACTCAACACAACAAGCTCCAATATGTGCACAAGGTCATGACATTCTTCCAAAGTTATCAAATTAAAATCACGGTTTATAACTTTAGAAATATCAACTTAATTCAGAGATCATGTCTTGAAAATTATTGGAGCTTACATGCATAGTGCCTGTTCGAAGGGTGTTTATGTTTTTTTTTTTTTCAATCAATATTGGAAGATTCCCGTGACCTACCTGCTCTTCATCTATGTTATGCATAACTCTGTGGAAATTCTTGAAAGGTTAAATTATAAAGAAATTCATATCACTTGAGTATCGTTGTGACATATAATTGGGTTGGTATATCTCATCTAGAATAATTCAGTTATGTGCTTGAACCTGAGGTAGCAATTCACTAGGCTAATACACTAAGTCTACAAATTTGTAGACATATTGTATGCTCATTCAAAAAATTTTGTGGAGAACTTTAGGCTGAATCTTGAAGAATTATTATCTGGGGTTTAATGTTATGGTGATTTAAAGGCCATCCGTCCCTAATGAAACTATTTTTTTGACCTGAATTTGAATGAGATTTTGGCTTGAAAACTTTCAAGTGAAAAAAGAGAATTTTCGTAGGTTTCTTATGCTCAAAGGTACATGGGAATGAGTCAGAAATATGAATTTTGGAGGGAGAAAAAAATTATTTACAAGGAAAACCACCAGCGGAGCAAATTTATGTCATGACCTAATGGAATGATAAACAAATTATTCAGTATGATACACCTAAGATGCACATGCAAATATGTTTTGATCCCTGGTGAAAATATACCAATATTGACACTAACAGAGACCAACAACAAGACCGATTGGCGCATCAGAGATTTTCTTACTCTCTATGCCAAGGATGGCACGTGTCAAACACCTTGATCTAGGATCAATTATTATGAGGTTCTTACCTCTAAACTAACTTCGGGTCAGTAAAATAACTTCGGGTTAGTATGAAACTATTTGTGAGTCTAAGAGAAGTTTTTACCTCTAAGATGACTTCGGTTCAACTGAGCATGATGTCTTTATGACTCACCTTTTGTTCTATCTAAGAAAGAGCCAAAAAAGCAAGTTACGGCAGAATAACGGACGATGTTTGGTGAAAGTACATGATGGTACTGATGGATGGCACTTGTGGACAAATGGAGTTCTCCCTAGTTGAGAGAGAGTGTTAATTTTGGGCAACTAGGTCCAAAATCCATGTTGCACTATTCATATGACGATGGTCATATTTTTTTTGGATTCCTCTTTCGAAGAGGTGCAATATTGATCTAAAGATCATCTTGATCAGATGAGAAAAAAAATTATTTTGAATTTATTTTCCACATGTGTAAGGTCGGCCAGATTTGTAATGTAGGCTCACATGCCTAATAGATGTGTCACACACCCTTATTGATGGATATAAATTGGAGAGACTTGGAGGTCATTTCATCATCAGCTCATCACAGATTCTCTCATTGTGATCTAAAAGGTTTGATAGCCTTTGGAGGCTTTTTTCTCCTAACACGTGTGGAGTGTAGCTGTTGTTTTATGCAGATCTATTTAGGGCCTTTTGCTA
This sequence comes from Pinus albicaulis, assembly GCA_034641835.2. Taxonomy (NCBI): domain Eukaryota; kingdom Viridiplantae; phylum Streptophyta; class Pinopsida; order Pinales; family Pinaceae; genus Pinus; species Pinus albicaulis. The sequence continues at coordinate 1,113,487,092 of CM076583.1, read as the reverse complement.
CAGCGTTGAGAAGTGTTGACTATGGTCAACCCTTGGTCGTTTTACCTCCAACATCTGACAAAAATTTTATTTTAGGAGTTCGTACAACTGGGCACTAAAATCGACGAATTCTGGGATATTTGACCGAAGCCCTAATCTGTTGTGTTGACTTTTCTGTTGCTGTTGTGTTAACTTTGGGTTGACTAGCATTGAATTGTGATGAGTTGTCTTTGAGGGTTGTGTGTCTAACACATGGAAGATTGGCTGACTAAGAAAGAATTTGTTGGTTGAAGCATCCTGTTGACTATCATAACACAACAATATCTCATATCTTTGTTGGACAAAAGGAATTGTAAATCTGATACATTTTTTGGCTTGTCTTCTATTGATCTATTATTATGTTCTATCAATATTTTACTTTCATGTTTATTTGATTGTTATTTTGTATCGGGCCTAAGAAATATTGAATTAAAAGTGCATCAAGCATATAACATCGTGGTTATCTAAATTTTAACACTTCTTCTATATTGGCTCAAGCTCTGTTGCCTTTTTCTCTTCTTCAAATCTATTTGGGTGTTCTCATTCATTTGACGGCACAACTTTGTCCAATATTTTCCATTAACAATATGTGGGATCAATCCTATCTACTTGTATTTGGTGTAAACTAGATACTACATCTTTGATCAAATTACCGTCAAAGGGAACAAGCTTGAATGTTGTACCTTTAACTTTCAAAATAGTTATGAGGATTCACATAATACCCAAAAGGTTACAGGATGCATGAGTATTTTCCCTTCTATATAATTGACCCCTCATATTTTTTACATCAGATAGCATTACAATATTTCCAAAATTATTTCCTTTAAGAAGATAAAAGGCATTCACTTAAAGTATTCAAACACCATACTAGACAATTCCATTAAGGAAGGCATTGAAATATCATGTGCAGGTCCATCAATCATGTTCAAGGGTGTAAATATGTTTTAGATGGTAATCTTAGCTATTAAATTTATTTTGAAACAAGAGTTCTCATATATCAATTAATTTGATATTCCAAAGTTTTCCAAAATTATGAAAATGCAGTTTTTCGTAACCACAAAATCAGTGCATATGGTTGCAAACAATGGATGTTAGTTAAAAACAATTCCTCGATATATTGGTGACTATGCAAACCTAGTAACAAACCTACTAAAAATAAACCTTCTGCACAACAGGACAACCATAACAAACATTGTTATATTGCAGCTGCTTTACATCCATGTTCAAACTATAGAGCCATACAACAAGGAGGGAAATGCTACAGTATGTGTTGTAACTAAAAATTGACCCAATTAAAAGAAAAAAAAAAATTGGCTTCTTCTATATTGGCTCAAACCCTCCTGCCTTTTTCTCTTCTTCAAATCTATTTGGGTTTTCTCATTCATTTGAAATGTCACAACTCTGTCCAACATTTTCCATCAACAATATGTGGGATCAAGCCTATCTACTTGTATTGGTGTAAACCAGATTCTACATCTTTGATCAGATTACCATCAAAGGGAACAAACTTGAATGTTGTACATTTAACTTTCATAAAAGCTATGATGATTCACCAATACGATTCATAGCTATTTTCTATTTTATTTTTCTGGAATTGAAAGTAGATTGGTATTGGAACTAGAAACAAAAATTGCTTAAGGCACATGGGCAATACATAATGCAACTGTAGTGTGTACCACCATAGTTATCATTTAGGGTCACATTGGTTCTATAAGGATTTCTACAAATGACTTACATGTGCTTAATTTAAATCATTTAAAATTAAAATGGTATAGGGTGGTTGTGCAAGGACCTGGGACAAAATTTTGAATCCTAAAAAATGTGGACACATTAAGAATAATAACCCTTCTAAGACAACTGAAATAAAAAATCTTGTGGTAAACATAGTACCATGTCATATCAATATTAGAAGGACATATGTCCAAACTATGTAAAAATAGGTTGTATTCTCTTCATTGTTCAAACTATGGTAAGTGAAATCATCGTAGCCTAAGAAAATTCACTAGTACTAGTCCCTCCCCTCTTTGCAATGAAAATCTTGGTAATGGTAATGGGATGTGAAATCATTGTGTTGGTAAGAGGAATCAATGTGCTACTAAGAGTAATTGCTATTGTTAAGTGCAGGTGACATTAAAAAAAAAGTAATAATAATAGGTAAGTGAAATGAAGGTGTTTAGGTTTATGTTTTAGCCTTTAGGTAAACACTGTGTTGGCCCATTCCATGTTAAACCATATTGTTTTGATTTTTAAGTCAAGCATGGAATTGTTCCTATACATGAAAATAATTCCTAAACTTAGGGAATCATTTCATTCAATAAGATACAATTCCACTAAAACCCTAGGAAATTATGCTAATCCACTTAGCACTCATACAAACCTAAATAAATCAGATGAAAAGATGGAAAGTTCTCTAGAATCCAATCAGGATCAACAATTATGTGGTTCCAGGGTGATTACAGTATGAATGTGGGTATGCCTAGGGTCAATTCCCATAACTTTGATCCTAATCCAGTGACTAAACATCAAGGATATGAACCAAGGAAGAAATAACGGTTGTTAAAATTCCAAGAACATTTTGAACAATGACCAACAAATATTACCAACATCATACTAGTAATGATTAAACCAAGACTATTTTCTCAACACTGTCTTCTAGAATATCCATAATGCTCCTATTTAAGTCAACCTTGGTTCATCATTAGGACAGGAAGTCATGGTTCAAAACTAATAATCCTAGTTTAAAACTAAGATATTCTGGTTTGAAAATTTTGGACTTCTGTCTTGATGATGAACCTAAATATCTAGGTTTGAATCATTGATATAAATATAAGTATTGCAGATATTAATTTTTTTAAATAACAATGTAATTTGAATTGGAAAAATTTTGTTGAACCACATTGAAGGTACATCCATAACTTTCTATAGAAAAATGTAGCATAATATTTTGTAACTAAACCAGTTCGAACATGTAAATTGTCTCTATCTTACTACAAGGCTCCAGAGTCCAAAAAAATCCATAAGGATACAGTTTATGTAATAGGCATATATGTGATAGAAATTGACAGGAATTCAAAAAAATTTAAACCAAGGTGGATTCTTAATCATCTATGATAATCAAATTATCTGTTAAGGCTACTTGGTTTAGGTCCATCAGGAAATCCAATTGAAGTAGCTTGGACTAAATTTACTAAATATACCTGATGATCTCTTCCCCATACTTCTCCCTATTGCATAGCCTGTGCATTTTTAATTTGGACCATGACTTCCTGTCTTAGTTTTGAACCATGACTTCCATACTAGATTTCCATACTCACATCTTGAATATGTTGGAAGTGAGTGGAGAGAATATTAGTTAGCACACCCACCTAAGCCAACAAATAATCAAGCTTCCTACTCAACACCAATATCTCCATTCTAATATTGATACAGGGGCATTAGACACTAGCCAATAATGTAGGAGTTTTTTCCACATGTTGTGGCTAGGAGGGTTCGAAAACATCGAATTGTAATAGCTAGGTGTCAATACCTCAGTTGACTGTTTCATTTAGACTAGTTAGAGTCCATAAGAGTCGAATAGGTTTGGATTCGATCTATCTGTCTTATTTTAGTTAATTGAATAATTGTAATTAGGCTTTTGGTTTTCCTAAATGGTCCTCACAGAGGAACCGAACAGAAAAATGTTTATGTATATAAATGTAATCCCTCGGATGTATAAAAAAAAGAAAAGTGGAGGAAAGGAGATATTTCTACAATAAACCTCTATGTATTGATAAATTTCTTCCGATTGAATAGACTTCAACTCCTGTTGATTTCCAAGCTGTCTGAATTGATAATTGTGAAGAATTTTGTTTAACTTTGAAGCAATTGAACTCCGTATATATATAAAAAATTGTCGAATCGAATGGTCCCATAGGCTCCGCGACCCCTCTATCTACTGTTCCCTAAATTTGTTCGTCAACTCTGTTGGTGGAAGCAAAATCCCGCCGGAAGAGAATTACAACAGTTTTACTGTTAGTTGGAAAACTTACTTGAGGTTAGACCTGGGTCAGTGAGTTCTAAGGGCAGTGTAACCCAACTTGAACCGTAGTTAACCCTATCTGAAACCGTGAGCGGATTTGCAGAAGAGGATTGCCCATATCGCACCGCTTTTGCGGGTTGAGTGGTATTCCCAGAATTGGAGTGATTCCATAGAGCCTTCAACACGTGGCATAGGACAAAATTCCAAAACTGCCTTCCAATGTGCGCCATCGCACGTTAACGTTCGACCAAGGAGATTGAGCGATATCACCGGATACCGTCGATCTGGGGGGATGTCATCGGAAGGTGGTCGGTTGATGAAGGTGCGCAAACGATAACTAAGGTACGATGTGCATTTGGTTGGGCTATCGATCGTAGAGGTGGGGCCCGGTGTGAGGGTTTATTATAAAGTCATTTGTTTAAGAAATAGAGCGTCGGCATTAATATAAAATCTCGAAGGTTTAAGATTGGTTATAAGGTATGGCTTACATGGATAATCGAATTCCCGTGATTGAATGTGGGATCGGAGTATGTTAAGGTGCCCTTTTGTAAAGAGTGTGGGATTTATAAAACGCACGAAGGATTAAACCTTGATTATAAAGTTGGAGATAAATATATAAGCTAGGAGATACAATTTAACCTTCAAAAGTGCTGAATTTATTTATTTATCAATTTTCTCCAAAATTGATAAATAAAATTGCCAAGAAAATAAAGAACCACGTGGGGGTAAACCAAGGGAAATGATGACAAAGCGAGTGTAGCAAACCAGCCCTCCTTAGGGGTCCGAATTCAGTTTTGTTGCATCATTTGTGGTATCGGAGCCATTTTTTTTGAGTTTTTTTTGCAGAGAACTGACATGGAAATCCGAGTTGGTAGAGGTGTTGGAAGAAGGAGACCTGTTTCCAACGCAGAGGTGTTGGGGATGTTGTAGAGGGTCGAGGCCAGAATGGATGCCATGGAGTGAAGACAGCCCAGAGTTCCTGAAGACATCAGTGAACTTGAAACAGAAGAAGATGAAGAAAATGTTGAAATTACTCATGACATGAGGCTTCTTAGAACTGTTTTGGGGTCTGCAGTTAAGCCCAGAATTGAAGTGTCGAGTTATGCAGGAGGGCTGAATCCAGAGGAGCTGGTGGACTGGATAAATTAAATTAAAAAATGCTTCGATTATGAAGAAATAAGCGAGGATAAAAAGGTCAAGTTTGCAGTGACAAAGCTGAAAGGACATGCTGCACTTTGGTGGGATGGAGTGCAGGAAGAAAGGAGGAGAGTTGGCAAGCAACCTATCAAGAGCTGGACCAGAATGATGGCTAAACTAAAAGGTAAATTATTTCCTAATGATTATCAACTAACATTGTATAAGAAAATGCAGAACCTGAGACAAAGGTTGCTAACAGTAAAAGAATACACAGAGGAATTCTACAGAGTAAGCATAAGGGCTGGGCAATTCCAAGACACACCAGAGAAGACTGCCAGATATGTGAATGGTCTCAAGCTGGAGATCCAAGATGAGATTGGTCTTCTATCTCCTAAGACAGTGGAAGAGGCCTATCAGATGGCCTTGAAAGCAGAGGAGAAACTCTTGAGGAAACAGTCTGCCAAGAAGAGAGGTACTTTCCGGGGAAAGGGAAATCAGGGTGGTAGAGGAAAGCCTACTACACCTAGGGATGGAGCTAACAGTAGCTCACCTCAGAATGCATCTATAGAGGATGATGCAAGGGGTAGAAGGGGTTCTTATAGAGGAAAAGGAAGAGGAGGCAGAGACAGAGGAAGAGGTAGAGAGTTGAGGTGTTATATATGTCAGCAAGTGGGACATAAGCACTATGAGTGTCCAGAGAATGTGGGTGCTGGCCCAAGAAATGCTGTTGTTGCCCAGGCTAGAGAGGAGGCAGAAATTGAAGAATAAATTCTTCTAGAGAGGGGAGAGTCCTTGGTGGTTAGTAAGGTCCTATTAAAGCAAGCTAAAGAGGTCACTGAGCCTGCGCAAAGGAAGAATTTGTTTAGGAGCATATGCAAAGTCCAAGGGAAATGCTGCCAGCTAGTCATTGATAGTGGCAACACAGACAATCTGGTTTCCACTGAGGTAATAGAAAAGTTGAAGTTTAAGACAAGGGAGCATCCAACTCCCTACAGGGTGTCTTGGCTGCATAAAGGGCACCAGCTGGTTGTAAAAGAATAGTGTGAGATAGAGTTGCAAATGGGAAAATATAAAGATAAGGTCCTATGTGATGTAATGCCCATGGATGTGTGTCATATACTGCTAGGTAGACCTTGGCAGTTTGACATAGCAGCAGTGCATGATGGCAAGAATAACACTTACAATTTCTTCAAGGATGGGGTACACCATACATTGATACCCATGGAAGAAAAAGAGCCATCCAACAAAGTGATTGATCCAAAGACCTTGTTGCTGAGCGGGAAGGAATATCTACGGCAGATAGAAGAAGAAGAGGTAAGTTTTGCTCTAGTTTGCAAACCTAAAGTAGTTCTTACTTCTACAAATATTTCTGATTTTCCAGTAGAAATACAAGAGATGTTAGAGGATTATTGTGACATTATTGTGGATGATTTACCTGATGAGCTGCCACCTATGAGAAATATCAGTCATCAGATAGATTTTATCCCTGGTTCAAATCTGCCAAATAAGGCAGCCTACAAAATGAATCCCAAGGAAAATGAGGAAATCAGGAGACAAGTACATGAGTTGGTGGACAAGGGGCTAATTAGAGAAAGTTTGAGTCCATGTGCAGTACCAGCAGTATTGAGCCCAAAGAAAGATGGAGGCGGGAGGATGTGTACTTATTCCAGAGCAATCAATAAGATCACAATCAGGTACAGATTCCCTTTGCCCAGAGTTGAGGATTTAATGGACTGTTTGAGTGGTGCTAGATATTTTTCAAAGAGAGATTTGAAAAGTGGATACCATCAGATTAGAATAAGAGAGGGTGATGAGTGGAAAACTACCTCTAAAACAAATGAAGGATTATATGAATGGATGGTAATGCCTTTTGGGTTGTTAAATGCACCTAGCACTTTTATGAGAATTATGAATGAAGTATTGAAAGAATTCATTGGTAAATTTGTGATAGTGTATTTGGATGATATATTAGTTTTCAGCAGAACTAAAGAAGAACATTTAAGGCATCTTAATCATGTCTTGAAGAAGCTGCACCAAGAGAAAATGCTAATAAATTTGAAGAAATGCTCATTCATGAAGGAAGAGTTGGTGTATTTGGGTTTTGTTGTTTCTGCAGAAGGATTGAAGATGGACCGAGAAAAGGTTAAGGCAATTTTGGATTGGCCCTCACCCATGAACGTTTTTGAGGTAAGGAGTTTCCACGGACTTGCCAGTTTTTACAGAAAGTTTATAAGAAAATTCAGTAAGATTAATGCACCCATAATTGAGACAATAAAGAAGAGAAAACAACCATTTAAGTGGAATATTGAAGCAGAAAGAAACTTCAAACTTTTGAAGCAAAAGATAACTGAAAAGCCTGTGTTGATTCTGCCTGATTTTACCAAACCATTTCAAGTGAAGAGTGATGCCAGTGGGGAGGCCATTGGAGCTGTGTTGAGTCAGGATGATAGGCCTGTAGCCTATTTTAATGAAAATATGAATGACACCAGGAGAAAGTACTCCTCTTATGAGAAGTAATTCTATGCAATTGTTCAGGCACTAAAAAAGTGGAGACACTATTTGATGTCCAGGGAATTTGTATTGTATTCTGACAATCATGCTTTGCAGTATATTGTACAGTAGCCCAAGTTGAAACATAAGCATGCCAAATGGGTTGAGTATCTCCAAGGTTTTAATTTTTTTTTGAAACATATAAGTGGCCAAGCAAATAAAGTAGCTGATGCTTTGAGTAGGAGGCACATGATTGTTCAAGAAACAAATTTTGAAGTTGTAGGGTTTGATTTTATCAAAGAATTGTATAAAACAAATCCAAATTTTAAGGAAGCATTTGAGGCATGTAGTAACCCTGTTTTAACAGATAGAAGCCAGTGGCTGGATTATTTCTTGCAGGAGGAATTGTTATTCAGAAGAAGCCAACTGTGTGTACCAAATTGTTCCATGAGAGAAAATTTGATCAAGGAGAAGCATAGTGGTGGACTTGCTAGTCACTTTGGTACTGATAAAACCTATGAGTAGCTGAGTCACTTCTATTACTAGCCCAGGATGAGAACATAAGTGGATAAGTTTGTGAATAATTGCAAAATCTGTCAATATGCTAAAGGAAGGAGCCAGAATGCAAGATTGTACACTCCCTTGCCTATTCCAGACAGGCCTTGGGAAATGGTGAGTATGGATTTTGTTATAGAATTTCCCAAGACTCAGAGAGGGAATGATGCAGTTATTTTTGTGGTGGAAATATTCTCCAAAATGGCACATTTTATTCCATGCTATAAAACTAGTGATGCCACCCATGTTGCTAACTTGTTTTTCAAGGAAGTTGTTAGATTGCATGGGTTGCCCAAGAGTATTGTTTCAGACAGAGACACCAGATTTGTGGGTCATTTTTGGAGGACACTGTGGGAGAAACTTGGTACCAAACTAAGTTTTAGATCAGATTATCATCCCCAGACTGATGGACAAACTGAGGTGGTGAATAGGATTCTGGGAAATTTGTTGAGAAGTCTTGCAGGAGAGCATCCCAAGCAGTGGGATCATATTTTTCCCCAGGTAGAATATGCATATAATGAATCACCAAACAGGAGCATAGGGAAGAGTCCATTCCACATTTTTTATGGAATGCACCCCAGAGGAATATCAGAGTTAAGAAATCTGGGAAAGGAAGAGCTAAGGAGTGCAGATGGTGAGGAGTTTTCTTCAGAGATCCAGGCCAAACATGAACAAGTGAAACAAAAACTACAAGGTAGCAGCATCAAATAAAAAATTAGAGCAGACTTGAGCAGGAAAGAAGCTCATTTTGAAGTAGGAGATCTGGTTTTGGCACACTTGAGAAAGGAGAGATTCCCAAGGAAGCAGTACAACAAACTGAAGTTCAAAAAGATTGGGCCATGCAAGATACTTAGAAATTTTTCTGCAAATGCTTATGAGATTGAATTGCCACCTGATGTTGGAATATCTCCCATTTTTTATGTTGTAGATTTTTACAATTATGAGGATGATGGTGCAGAAGAAAGATCAGCCGACAAGGAATAGATTGAGTGGAAAGAGCAGCTACCTCCAGCACAACCATTGCAACCAGAGAAGATATTTGACAAAAGAGTGTTCAAAAGGACCAGAGGACCAGAGTAATTTTAGTAATTAATCAAATGGAAGGACAAGCCAGAAGAATATGCCACTTGGATGACTAAAGGAATGTTGCAGAAGATAGGCAGATCAGAGGAAGAGCTCATGGACAGGAGCCCATGAAGAATTTTTCCCTCGGGAGTCTAATGCAGGGGCATTAGACACTAGCCAACAATGTAGGAGTTTTTTCCACATGTTGTGGCTAGGAGGGTTCGAAAACATAGAATTGTAACAACTAGGTGTCAATACCTCAGCTGACTATTTCATTTAGACTAGTTAGAGTCCATAGGAGTCGAATAGGTTTGGATTCGATCTATCTGTATTGTTTCAGTTAATTGAATAATTGTAATTAGGCTTTTGGTTTTCCTAAATGGTCCTCGCAGAGGAACCGAACATAAATTTTTTTATGTATATAAATGTAATCCCTCGGATGTATAAAAAAAAGAAAAGGGGAGGAAAGGAGAGATTTCTGCAATAAACCTCTGTGTATTGAGCAATTGCTTCCGGTTGAATAGACTTCAAGTCCTGTTGATTTCCAAACTATCTGAATTGATAATTGTGAAGAATTTTGTTTAACTGTGAAGTGATTGAACTCTGTATATATATAAAAAATAGTCGAATCGAATGGTCCCACAGGTTCCGCGACCCCTCTGTCTACTGTTCCCTAAATTTGTTCGTCAACTCTGTTGGTGGAAGCGAAATCCCGCCAGAAGAGAATTACAACAGTTTTGTTGTTAGTTGGAAAACCTGAGGTTAGACCTGGGTCAGTGAGTTCTAAGGGTGGCGTAACCTGACTTGAACCGTAGTTAACCCTATTCAAAACCATGAGCAGATTTGCAGAAGCGGATTGCCCATATCATACCGCTTTTGTGGGTTGAGTGGTATTCCCAGAATTGGAGCGATTCCATAGAGACTTCGACATGTGGCACAGGACGGAAGTCCAAAACCGCCTTCCAATGCGCGCCATTGTGCATTAACGTTCGACCAAGGAGATTGAGTGATATCGCCAGAGACCGTTGATCTGGGGGGATGTCATCGGACAGTGGTCCGTTGATGAAGGTGCGCGGACGATAACTAAGGTACAACGTGCATTTGGTTGGGCTATCGACCATAGAGGTGGGGCCTGGTGTGAGGGTTTATTATACAGTCATTTGTTTAAGAAATAGAGTGTCGGTATTAATATAAAATCTCGAAGGTTTAACATTGGTTATAAGGTATGGCTTACATGGATAATGGAATTCCCGCGATTGAATGTGGGACCGGAGTATGTTAAGGTGCCCTTTTGTAAAGAGTGTGGGATTTATAAAATGCGTGAAGGATTAAACCTTCATTATAAAGTTGGAGATAAATATATAAGCTGGGAGATACAATTTAACCTTCAAAAGCTACTGAATGTATTTATTTATCAATTTTCTCCCAAATTGATAAATAAAATTTCCAAGAAAATAAAGAACCACGTCGGGGTAAACCAAGGGAAATGCTGACAGAGCGAGTGTAGTAAACCAGCTCTCCTTAGGGGTCTGAATTCAGTTTTGTTGCGTCAAATATCCTCATCTACCACCCACCTTTTCTTTCCTACACTGAATTTCTTGCCTTTTTTGTCTTCCATGCCTCGTCGAAAATGTACAGAGTTTAGGAGCTTCTAGCCCCTATCCAAATTTCCTCTGACATTCATGTTAATGATTGTGACAAGTACTTTGATGACCCTACTTTCCTTAGAGTGTTTTGGAACCAAATCCAGCAGAATATAACAAAGAGTTCCCCTAAGAAAGTTACCTCCCTGAGTGCCTTGAATTCCCAATTGATTTATGTATAAGGAGAGGGGGTAATACAAAACTTAACTGCTCTAATCCTCCATGACCTTGCCTCTGTAGTCCTGCTTTGTGCTGAATACTTCCCACTACCATCTTGCATGGGGTGACTACTTCTAGGGATGGGCCAGACCTGGCTATACCAAGTCATTCGCACAAGGAAACTCCTCTCTTCACCTATTAAGGTATTCCAATTGCAGACAGGATTGTTTTTTATCTCTCATGGATTCCCAAGACTTGGAAAATTTTTCCTCTGACTTACTTATCACAAAATGGAAGTTCAACTTAACTCTATCACTGTTGTCACAATACAGCGTGTGATTGCCACGTTACAGGAATGCAGAAAGCAATACTTCCATGCTTTTTAATTGAGTAGACATATCCATTGAATTATGGTATCTTTTCTTCCCTCATTGTTCCTTTAATATGCATGGTTTCAGGTGCTAGTGATAACGCTTGGTTGGCCAGCTGCCATCCTATCAGCTATAGTGTTGAGGTCTCTTAGAACACGATTTACTTGTGTGATTCGAAATATGGATATATTTCCCATGATTCTTGTGAGGATATGTCACAGCTAAGATTCTAAAGAAAAATTTCTCAACAGAAGATGACATATGGTGTTATTAGAGTCTCCTATTATAATGAGGGACCCGATTGGAGAAGAAGCAAACAGAATAAGGCCTTGAAGGATTAGAGGATTTTCCTAGATTCCAAGAGTCGCCTAATTCAATCTGTCCTTTGGGGATGAAAAGAACCTTCTCCCCTCACCTGCCACCCCTATAAGCATTACAAATATTCTTGAAGACAGTGTCACAAAGAATGGCTTCTGCAAAATTTTGTAATCTGAAAGCACAATTTTATTTGAAGGAGGTATACAATTTATGAATTTTAAAGTATTGCATAAGAGATGATCCAGTTAATCTAAAAATGATACTTTGTTTGGGAATAGTATTTAACAGTTTATGTGTTTCATAAAATGCATACATACCATTCAGTTGTAGTAAAATATCTAAAGTTCATCTAATCCGTCTAGAAGATAGGTTGCAATTGAGATTAGTTTTGTTTGCAAAAAAAATGAGGTTGGTAGCATCAACTAACAAAATAATTGTAAGAAAAACATGTATCAGTCAAATTCAAACTAGTCTCTTGGTATTTTTGAATGTCTATATACCTTTTCAATTTGTTTATGGATTGTTGTAATGATAGAATATTCATAATATTCTATGTTTGAAAAGTGGACTACTATGGCACAAATTTATATACAACTGACTGCTTACAATCTCAAATTGAATGCTAACTGGCTAAAATATGATTTATATCATCTAACCTGACAATTTTTGGGCTCCGAAATATATGAAAAAATTTCAATAACTTTCCATTCTATCTTTTACAAATATATATAACAAAGAAGTACTTTAACACCTTATAGAAAATGTCAACACAGTAAGTGAAATTCCCTTCTCAAAGTTTAAAATATTTTAATAAAAAATTTGGCATTTGTAACCTACAAATGTTAGGCGAGTCTCGATTTCTAAACTCTCATATATGATACTTAGCTAGAGAAAGATATGTGCACAAACATGCCCATGCACACACATGGCACACATGAAAAAACTTGATCTCGCTTAGTGGGCATCAACGATTTTGGTTTTCCTGAGTACACAATGGTGCAAAATTTTTCCTTGTACATGATGCTTCAACAAGCTAATATTACATATGGCCCCACTTCCACATGGCTAATAGCCTTCAGCCCATAAGGGGTGAACCACAAAGCGGACTACTTATGTAGGAAAACCAGCGTGCAACGCTTGGGCATGTGCTCTCAGGAGATTGGAATCCAGTGGGAAACTAGAAAAGGGACTGCCTTAGCTACTACACTAAAATCCTATGGGAAGCCGTGAAATTTTGAAAGGAAGTCTAAATAGTGAGAAAGTAATAAAATCAAATTTTAAATTCAAAAGAGAAAATACATGGAAGAGGGATACTTGTGTACCAGATACCGTGCTCTGGATAGAGGCTTAAGAAGCACATTATAAGCTTTTATCACTTGAGCAGACTGTTGAGAAGAGATTTTACTCGAAGTCCTAAAAGGAATCATCTGTTCTGCACCAGTGATAGTTGAGGCCATTAATTGTATTCATGTGAATAGTACTTGATGGAAATTAATAATTTCTCTGAACAACATTCCCATGATGTTTATGGATGGTGAGACAGTACACCTGCATACCTTATATGATTTAGTATCTTGTGAACAAGAAGATGAGCGATAAAGGAAGTAACCTTGTAAACAGTTACCTATGCTTGATTTGGTGGTCTTCCTGTCATAAATCTTTCAACAAGATGCATAGTTGATACTTAGTAAAGATTGTTATAATAAACTTTAAACACTTAAGGAATAATAGTCTTCCAGAAATATGAAGGCCTTCTATTAGCCACCATGTATCATATTTATGGCATCAACAGCTATGGTGATATGTTTTAACTCTTGTAACCTGACAGTATTGTTCACAATCGAATTTGTCTTCAGAATTCAGTGGTCACCTCAAAAATTTTTATCTTTTGGAAGGTTTTCTGTTGAGAAGTAGCTACAATGATCTCCCTAGAAAAGATATTTCAGCTCCTTTGATAAGAGGAGCAGCTCTCCTGATGACAGAGCCTCATGCTAAGTCTCTTCTCTCACATGGGAAGATCATGATTGAAGTTCAGATGATCACCTTAAGAGGGAGTTATAAAATCCATGAGTTAATATCAGATGGTTAAACTCTCAAAATAATTATACATCTATTAATGTTGTCTTTCATTACATGCCTATATTCCAGTGGTCATCTACTCATTAAACTAAAATGATCCATATTTGATCACAGTAAGCTACAGGGCTATCAGTATGTAAGAGCACATCTAGGTTCTATATCTTTTGGGATCCACCATGGATGAATCATTGAATGAAGTCAGTTACTCTGAGAAAGTATGGCTTATTATGAAGCTGCTCATATTGAAGAATCTCTTCAGTGAGTCATTTGTTCTCACTACCATTACAAAAGTATTTCACATAGCACTAGATATGGTTCAACAGAGGACACTTCTGTTTTATGGCATGCTTGAGTGATTGATGGACACTATGCACCCTAGAAAGACAAGTATAGGCTATGATATCCCTAATAGCAAGTAAGATCAGTCAAATATCTTCTCCATATAGATGTACAAGAAGTAGAAGATTGCTAAGTGTTGACTGGATTTCTGCTGTAAGTCAATATGTCTGAGAAAATGTGAGTGGGCAACGTCATATTTATGAGACAATGTAAATCTTCCTACTCAACCAATATATGTATCACATACACATGGTCACATGATCATTCCTACTCCTTGTTGTCACCAGTAACCACTCCTCAACCTAGATTTTGTAGAGAAACATCCATCACTAAATTCTTCTCTTCTGCTTCAAATGTTAGGAGAGTTTTGATATTCCATCCCAACCTTCTAGGCTCATCCAACTAGGCCTCTCACCCTTATTAACTCCTCAAAAAACATTATGAGGGTCTGAATTAGCTGCTCCATAATGATAATTGATGACAAGGATTCTTGTATTCCCTCACTTATCTCTATCTCTATCTCAATTCTTGACAATTGATGTTGAATAGTGTGTCCTATGTTTCTATGGTTTACCTTCCCTATTCACCACTTCTTATGTTATTTTCTTTGTTTATCATCATGGCACCCCCATAGTCCAATGTTGACTGGATATATTTACTGATCCTATTGATCTATCCTTTGGTGATTTGTGGGCATTAATCAACTCATCTTACCTTCTTAAAATCTTCTTGGACATTTCAATGTGCATTAGTTGATATTAGTTTATTACTATTTCTACTATCAATTTCCCTACATGACACAAATGAATTAAATTATTTTTGACATTATACCAATTTGTTCATAATTTCAACACAATGGAACTGTTTCCTCTTTTGATTTCTTAAATAATTTGTAAATAGATCCTGCACTAAATATGAGGACTGGTAAAGTTTTCTTAGTTTGCAAATACAACAAAATGCAGCCAAAGAATTTCATTACCAAGGAACAAGGTCACTTTGACATATCAAATTTAAGGCAACTCTAAAGAAAGGCTAAAGCCTACCTGTCTCCCATGTTTGATTTTATACCACAGTAGCTTAAAATTCCTCAAGAATCAATGTAGTCCTATCCCCCACTAACTCTATTTTCAATGCTCTTGAGACAAATAGAGATCACATGGAATATCACCAACTTTTTCAACATTTATTGTGTCCACTTTCAGTGTGTGTGCACATATGTGCTCTATCTCTTTCACCTCTATAAATTTCATTGCAACCTGTGTAGTTGTCTCATCGTGTTCTACATCATCAACAAGAGATTTAGATGAATTCTCTTAAGGTAAGTTCACTGGTGCAGATTGCAGAAAGTCATCGAACTGTGGGAACTGCAACAAGGCTTCTGATTCAAGAAAAAATTCCAACTCAATATTTATTTCTTGTAAGTCATACTCAAGGTGATACTTCAATTCTCTATATTTTGTATTTTTATCAACACTACTCTCAGCCTCAGGTGGCAGTGTTTGCATATATTTTTGTAGATATCCACCAAATGAAGCTATCGATTGTTGGTGTTCATGTTGTGTAGCCACAAATTCATCCACATCAATAGATGATGGCCTACCACCAGTAAACCCTCCACACTGAACATTATCAACATTAGAGCTGCTACACATACCATCATTCTTTCTCCCTCTTACAACATAATCGTCAACGTGCATAGAAGGTGGTCTAATAGTATTACATTTGCACTGCCAAAATGTGTCTCTTCTAGTTGGACCAGATGAGGAAACAATTGTACCTCGTGTATCAACAAATGATCCAGTGGATTTGGCTTCTGCCACAACTCTCGAACCAATTCCATCTACTCTCTGATGCCTATTTGGACCATCCACTGAAGACAATTTTCTTTTTAATGAAGACACAAGAATTGTAGGCCTATCTAGGGTTGGAATTAAAAAATTAATTTGAAGGATTCCTGAGCATTGCCATCTCTAGATTGCAACAATATCCATTTCCAAATTTCCCTTTGGGGTCCTTTGGATAAGGACTCTGGATTCAATCTTTGTGTTCAGAATATGAGTGTAGACTGCCTAATTGATTTACATTAGAAGGAAGGATGGAACTCTGGAAATTTCTAAGTTATTCATCTGTAATGATCTTTCAAGGTCGAGATTCCAGGATTGTTTTAGGGCCACTTCATTTGGAAAGTATGCAAGTTTGAAGAATTATGGAACAACGTTAAGGTTTCTCGACACCTTGTCTCAGACTTCTCGCTCCTGAAGGTATAGGATTCATGCCATATGTTTCTACTCTACTCTTGGACAATGGTATTCTCCTCCATCATGGTATATACCTCAACTCACATCTCAACAATATTGACACTTCATCATGGGATGTTCATTATCTTTTGAAGAACATCACCTGAATTAGTGCTCAAAGTACCAAACTTTTCCAGTGTATGCCTACAGTCTTTTCCCAAAATATTGGAAGAAAAAAAACTATTTATTCTTGTTGTGGCCCTTGTACAGTCTTGAATATCTGTGTGGAGTCCTAAAGAAAATACGTGGAAGCTTGCAACAGTCACAAACTTACTGATACTCAACACAACAAGCTCCAATATGTGCACAAGGTCATGAAATTCTTCCAAATTTATCAAATTAAAGTCACAGTTTATATCTTCAGAAATCTCAACTTAATTCAGAGATCATGTCTTGAAACTTTTTGGAGCGTACATGCATAGTGCCTGTTTGAAGGGTGTTTATGTTTTTTTTTTTTTTTCAATCAATCTTGGAAGATTCCAGTGACCTACCTGCTCTTCATCTTTGTTATGCATAACTCTGTGGAAATTCTTGAAATGTTAAATTCTAAAGAAATTTATATCACTTAAGTATCGCTGTGATATATAATTCGGTTGGTATATCTCGTCTAGAATAATTCAGTTGTGAGCTTGAACCTGAGGTAGAAATTTACTAGGCTAATACACTAAGTCTACAAATTTGTAGACATATTGTATGCTCATTCAAAAATTTCTGTGGAGCACTTTAGGCTGAATCTTGAGAATTATTGTGTGGGGGTTAATGTTCTAGTGATTTTAAAGGCCATCCTTCCCTCCTTCAATAACTAATCTGTGCATTAGATATGAAGCATGCATTTCATTAAGGAAGTGTCTTCAATATTATTTGAGACAAATATGATATATCCAGTGAACAAAATTGCACAAATTTAAGGCTAAAAATTCAGTGATCGGATCTGAAAATCACTAAGATGCGGCCCCTTCCTCAGAAACTTATACGACAGATTTTCAATTCTGTTAAGTATGTGCATTTAAGGTATGATATTATATTTACTGAAGAAACATTTAAAGTGAGCTTCTTATTCAATCATTCATGTCAAATTCAGATTTGATTGAGATTTCCGAAGGTTCAAAATTTGAATTTTGACTGTATGTCAATCTGAAGCATATCAAAGGTACTCACTTTACAGTAAATATATGTAGTTGAAGGTTGGTTTGAGGTATTCAAGGCTTCACTTCAAGTTCATCTATATCAAGCGTGCCAAAATTTGAAGTACACCTCTTACAGAAAGAAAATTCAAAGAAAATCACTCTAAGGCAGTTTCGATGTGAATTACTTGGAACCTCCATACAGTCAGGGATATCAGTAAAATTGAAGTACAACAGTGTATTTATCCTAAGAAGCATCGCCAGTAATAGCATTTGTTGAAATGGGAAAAATTTCTGGTCCATGGTTAAGAACTGTGGTAAAGGTAGATTGGTTCTGTTCTTTATTGCACACCTGAAGTATTCATACAATAGTAAGGGATTCTAACCGATTAATAGAAATATTTTTCCCTAAAAGAATTTTTTGTTCTAAAATACATGCTAGTGTGTTATAGTTATATTTGTGTGCCAGTAAAGTGACACAACATGATAATTACAAATATTTCTAGGATTCACACTTCAGAGATAATACTAGCTTGAATTGTGTAATGGCAAAGAATATTTTCTTGGATGAGGATGGTGAAAGTCCCTTGGTATCTTCATTCAGTTAGTAATACTTATGAAATCAATAATAAGGTTCTATTGATATACTATTGTTGAGGTTTGTTAGTTGAATGGGCATAACATGTGAGAGAATTTACTTGTGCATTGCTGAAGTTTGGTAATTGAAAGTTTGCTGATATAGTTGCAGCATGATAATGTCTCGTCTTAAAGATGAGGATAATATTGACAAAGGCTAAATGTTCATTTGAAGTAAGTCTTCGAAGGGAGCTATGGAATCCCTGGCAGAATGGCTTGTCAACACTTCTTGCCTAATGATTTTTACAATAGAAAGACCATGTCATAAGACATTGATCTACAGAAGCTAGATGAATATGGTTGAATCTGCCGCTTAAAATCAGGTGTCACTTCATTTGATATGGCACAGTGGGGAGAAATAGAGCTCCATCATTGCAGGATGGATGTACAGGTTACCAACATCCCCTCAAATCCCCTTGGTAAGGATAGATTTAACTTCCTTTAGAGAGAGAGGTTGGGTGTCCTAGAAAGACCCTACTATGAGGGTCTTAGTTGAACATTGAGCTCTAGGATCTCCTTGGGTCCTGGGGTACTTCTTTGAGCTATAAATGATCCTTAGGTGAGTGGTTAACCTTCCCCTATAAGTGCACGATGTACAAGGTGAGTGTTTCACCTTTCCCTGTGACAGCTGAAATGTGTGTAGGATAAGTGGTTCAACTTCCCCTACGTTTGCTAACACATGTGTGTAGGGTGAGTGGTTCACCTTCTCCTACGTATGATAAGATATTCATAGGATGAGTGGTTCACCTTCCCATACTTAATATAAGTAGAATGAGTGGTTCACCTTCTCCTGTGGGTACCCCAGTGAGGTATGTATTCAGGCATCTGGTTGTGGACATGTTAGTGGGACATGGTTCATTCTTTTCCCCACATGTAGGATTCTCATTCCCTACGATTGATGGTTGAGATATTGGTGGGATGTGGTCCATCCTTTCCCCATGTGTAGGATCCCTCCTACTATTTTTGGTTTACATGCATGTAGGATGTGGTTCTTCCTTTCCCTACTCTTAGTGTTATGCATATGAGTAGGAGGTGGTTTATCCTTTCCCTACATGTGATTATGATGTGTGTTTGTAGAATGTGGTTTCGAATTTCTCTACATGTGATTATGAGAAGGATGTGATATACTCTTTCCCTGCTGGTGTTTCTACATCATCTTACCCATGAAGTCTGGGACTCATGGGAAGTACCTATGATCTGCCCAATGAGTTGGGAAATGAGGATATAAAGCATAGCACTACCAATGGATGCATAATTTATTTCCATACTCTCTATGCTAGGATGCTTGGTGTTTATCTACTTGATCTGGGATCAATTGAGGTTCTACCTCCAGACTGACTTTTGTCAGTGAAGAGTGGCAAGTTCTTGTGACTCACTCTCGATCAATTCTTATTTATTATTCACATCATTGTTCAGCAAAGCAGAGAAAAGAAGACATAGATGGTTCATGATAAAAAACATGGTTCATAATGGCAGGATGGCATGATGATTTATGACAACAGATGGATTGGCAAGTGGAATTCTCCCTAGTTGAGATGGAGTGTTAAAATCGGCAACTAGGGCCAAATTCTACACAGATATGCACAATTGATGGAGATGATAATTCCATTGAATCCCTATTTTTGAGAGGACAAAAATCAACCTAAAATCACCAAATTTGGATAAGGAAAAACATTATTTATTTAAAATAAATTCCACAAGACATAACCTTATTAAGGCGGGAAAATTGAAAATTTGAAATTCAAATTTTTGCTCAAAGTGTTAAGGTCAGATTCACCTCCATAAGGAAAAATTGTTATATATATAGGGATCCCTCATCTTCATTAGAGATCATCCTAAAAGAGTGCATTCAACTCTTGGCTAATTCTTTCTAAGGCAGCCACAGCTTGGAGAAGCAAGGAGGACATGTTGTATTGATCTCCCATAGGTTCGAGTAGAAGCAGGGAGCTACCCACATTTTTTAGGGTAGTTCTGGTTGATTTTTTGTCATGGTTTTTGGGTGTGAATATATTCAAGAAAAGGTCACATTATTTGTGTGGAGCCACAAATCAGGACACTAGTTTAAAGGTGATTTTTGGGGTTTATTTGTTTATGCATGTATTCTGGTGCAGGCCACGGGAAATGTTGCTACAATAGCTAGTATGAAAGCGCGTGTGGAAGGGACGCATGACCTAATATGAGTCCTTTACCCTAGCTTCATTCAAGAAGAGAGGGCCGCAATGTAAACTGAGAGTTTAACCCTCGTTTGTGAGCATATTCTTATTACTGTTAGCATAGGACTGCAGTTGAATCCTTGAAAAGGAACCGCAAGTCATGAAGCATTGTTGGACATCTTGTAAAGGAAAACAAAGGGTAAAATTCACTGCAAGAAGGTTACTGAGTGACTGTTAAGAACCCTAACCAGGAAATAAGCTTCAAGACTGTTTTCAACACTAATTTAGCAAGTTTATTTTGACTCATACTATTGTACTCTCTCTCTGTTGAACATTGGATATTGATAATAAGAAGAAGTGATAAATGGTTTTCCCCGTCTTGGAGTTTTTCCCTGGCTTGTGCCATATCTTTGTGTTATTTTGTCTTGGTTTGTTTTCTACAATTAACATTTATATTCCTTCTTCAGTCACTGTCAGTAAGATGATAATTCATACGAGGATTAATAAATGGGCTGATAAGGAACATTGAAGTAATTGTATTATGCAAAGAACATGTTAATCAAAATTAACACAATCACACCCAAAATAATGGCAATGTTTGGGGTTTTAAAGGTTTTGGAGCAATTTATTCAACTTCTTGAGAAATCTGCAGATTCTAAGTGGGTCTCTATATTCCAATTGTCTTGCTACAGTAGATAAGCTATGTCAACAATCTTCCCAACTTTAATATTTTGATTTTTTTACTCAACTAGTTAAGTCAGCTTTAATATTTTAATTTTTAAGAGTTGAGTTAGGTACTGCACTATCCAAGGTTCATCAAAATTATGCTACGTATTATAACATTCTTTTTTGGTTGGCTTTGTGTGCATTGAAAAATTGTCTGCTAAGGAGTCACAGAGGGTGTGAGGTTGTTTCACCAATAACTATGTCGTCGGCCATGCAATTGTCAGCACATCTACCTACACTACTGCACAACTATTTCCTAAATAGTTGCGTGGAGCAAGCAGCTACTCAGCGGACAACTAACTATGTGACCCCCTTTTTAGTCATTGCATTTATTGGAAGGGGTGAGAGACCCTAATGCTAAAAATAATATTTAATGGATTTCATTACGCTGCCATCTAAGGGAAAAGCTTCCATGTCAACCCTGTATTGAAATGAGGAAAGCCAGTCTAACCCTCAATATCTTTCCGCTTTCCTCTCACAAAATTAGATGCCACTGATGGGGCCACTAGTTATATCCCTTCATAATCAATGACAGACAGGTTTTTGAGTGACCGCTTCCCAATTCATTGATCTATTCTTGATTTGATTCCCCATCAAGCAACCCCCTGTGGCAATGGATGAAATTTTCTCTTGTCATCATGAATCCAACAACCCCTTGCGGAAATTGATGGCCTTTGTTTTTTGAGGCGTAACATTGTTTGAGGCCCTCAAGCGAATAATTATTCTCTATCGCCCTTGGAAATGGGTTGAAACAACCTAGTTAATGCCGAGAAAATCCCTAACCGAAGTGATAAGCAATTTTCCAATTTATTAACATATAGAATTGTTTTGATCTATATTTTAAATTTTTCTGAAATGAATATTTATTCAGTTTATTTGAATTTATTTTGTAAATCGCTATCAGTTCTTCATGTAATCTCAGCTTTGTTTGTTTAAAGGTATGGCTTAATCAACTTTTTCAGCAATCCATTACATTTTTTTCAGGTTTTTACTCTCAAAAATACCTATAATTAGTTTGTTTGAGGATGCTTCGAATTTTTATAGAAATTTGATATATTTGGTTTTAAATTTTGAGAGGCTTATTTTTTTCCTAAATTTACTATAATAATGGCGTTAAATTGATTTTTCAACTTTTTTTTGAGACTGATACATTCTTACTTAGATTAAGTCTTCGCTATAGAACTTAACATGCAAGCAATTTTCATTGTCCGAATTCCTAGAGATTTTGCCCATTTGTCTATAATAATTGTTCTTTATCAAGGAGCTACACCTTTTAATCCTGATGACATGAGGATCACCCCTTGTCCTTATGAGGGATGGATATTGTGATCTTTTAAAATAATTATTGGGTGGTAGGGTTTTTACTTGTGTTTTATAGTTATACGCTACAACTTTATGAGCCAGCTTCACCTTGTACTTTTGTCTTTCTACCGGGTAATACCATTGCCACACATTGTACTTTTGTCTTGCAGAAGAAAATCAAATTTTTTTGGTTTATTTGGAGACCTGAAGAGCGGATGTTACAACCTTTAAAGCCGATTTAAAGCTGCCACATCATTGTTATCCTAATAAGAGATTATTTTTAATTTATATGGTTTACCTGTCTTTTAATAGTGCCCATCCATGACAGAAATTATTACTTCCCATTTAATGGCAGTGAGTAGGAGAACCCATCCATTGCAGAAATTTTATGGGGAGGCTTTGACATTTTTATGGATGTTTCGTTTAGTGGCCTAAGTATTACAATTATAAATATGTATATATATTTTTTACCTTATGTGATTTTTGGTGTATAGGATAACTTTTAGTGAATTTCCAATTCTTTTTTTCAAATAGGGATATGAGATAGGCATATAATGTGGCACCTTACAAGTAATGTGTGTCTATTATTATATGAAATGATGGAAGGAAAAGACTTGAGTTGGATCTTGCATGCATTTCGCATGTCCGTTGAGTGCTCCATTCATTACCACACTTGGATCATCCACCTCGCTTATTGGTACAACCTTTGAATGAACCCATGTTGTCTGATAATTATTTGCATTAATGAATAGGTAAGGGCTTAAAATCCAATTCATTCATATACTCTCAAGAAATCTAAATGAAAATGCCTCAGAAGCAGGCCATCATCTGGAAAAAATTCCCCTGGAAGTCAGTTGTATCCTTGCTACAACTTTTTTAGAAGTAAAACACGATGACCTCATGGTGTCAGCTATGGAGATGAAGACAATTCTCCTTGCAGAGTGGAAAAATGACACTTGAATCATGATAACCAATGTGAATATATCAAATCTCATCGTTGCCAGTGAAATTCTGGAGGGTTTAACCGGTATATAGAGTTTTTCTACTGTGAATGTGAAGGATGGGAAATTATCAGGTACATAGTGTTGGTTGTGTGGCTTTTGGCATTATTATCTATGCACCCCTACGCGGTTACTAGCACAGGGAGAATACAACAAATTTATTTCTGGTACATAGTGCTAGTTGTGTGGCTTTTGGAATTTCTATCTATGTGCCCCTACACATTTACTAGCACGGGGAGAAAAAAAAAATTGATTTCCGGTACTCTAGAGAGAAGGAAATTGCGAGAATTGGAAGGCAAGGGAGATTTGGAAGGTCTAAAAAAAATAGCTGGTTGTAGACTGAGCATTAACCCGAAGCTGGAATGGGGCTAGAGGGAAAGTGACATTTATCTTCTTCTCCACCCAACCCATACTCCCTGAGGGAAAGTAACATTCTCACCCAGCTCAACTATGAAGGAAAAATATTATCACTGAACTCAAACCTTACTGAAAATAGGCCTCGTTACCGAAGAGGGGGATCCATACACCATACTTAATATTTTCGGTTGTTAGAAGGGCCTCATTCAGGTGGACTCACATTAGAATAGGCTTTGGTGAAGTAGGTAGGATCCTTTCAGACTAGACTCGGGTTAGGCAGCAAGACCCCAATGCAGGATCTTTAGTAGAGAATGTTGTTTGTGAAACAGGTCATGACACTGGACACTCATTCTTATTAATGATATAGAAACAAGCTTACCTCCGATAGGCCAAGCACACCCCACCCCATCATGAAAGTTGTCGATTGCTGCACCGAAAGAATGCATGCACCAGCCAAATAGCAAGCAGCATGAGGTAAGGATATCAATCATTGAATAATGATAAATGGAAGCTCATATCAATGAATCTTACTTGTTGATTAAACAAAACATGTGTGTGTTGGTTTAGTTTTTCTTGATCGTCCATTTCAACATTGTCGAATTGTATTCATGCCCTAATAATTGTGTTCATGCCCAGAGTATTAAATTGGCACAATTGTGTTCATGCACAGAGTATTAAATTGTGCCAGTTCAACCATATGTCCTCCATTTAAAATCAAATATATATTATGTAACTTCTATGTAATATTTTTTAAACTTAGAATATAATTTTTTTTATCATCGCATTATTGAAATTTTCAAAAATAGAAAATATGTATACTCAAATATATTCATATTTTAAAAACTATGATAATCAATGTGATTTGGATTCCATTTGTTGGCCATTTTCACTTAGCCGCAATTAATCTTTCCATTTGTGGAGGTGTGAATCATTTTTCAAACTATAGTGATGTTCTAATAAGGGATTATACATGGGTAAAACAAACATTTAAATGATAGTACATACCTAAAAGCAATTTTTTCTTCAGATGTTCTGTCTCCACATGATTCAAGAAATTTTTTCTTCATATGTTCTATGATCGACGTGATTCAAAAGCTTCAAAGTAAGCTGCTACAGTGACTGAAGAAATCAATTTCACTGAGTCCATGTTGGATGCAGCAGTATGGGAGTAGCTTAGTGCTTCCTTATCTAAGCATACATCCTCTACGAGAATATATCCTCTAAAGTAAGCAGAGGTCGAGATAGTAGAAGGCTTCGGCTTGTGGAAAACTAATTAGGAAGCATTCACGACCTTCACAGCAAGCAACAACGAGCAATACAAAGAGATAGACCATCACAATCAAGATATCCATAGCCTAAAACAACAACAATAAATGAGGCAGTATAAGTTAAGCAATTCCAGTAGATGCAGACAGTAAGCGATGCTAGTATATGAAGACAGTCAAGCGATGACAGTATATGCAGATAGCCACATTTTTGTCTTGACGGGTGGTTAAGCGGTGCCAGTGCATTAGTTTTGTCTTGACGAGTGGTGAAGAGGTGCTAGTGCATGCAGATATTTGGTTATCCTTTATTATTTTTCCTCATTCACATTAATTCCTTGACCTAATGCTACCATTATTACTAGTTTCATCACTAGTTAGAGATAACCACATCAATGTAGAATGATCCATTCATCAATGCCTTGGAGCACCATGACTGCTATGAGCGAAATTCTAAGAGCATGGATGTCATTGATCAAAATTTATGAGCGGCTTTCCAAGACAAAGTTATAACATGAACACCAAATAAGCATGGAATTAGGTTTGAGCCCTAAGTTTCACCTTCCCAAAACAAAAAATCCACTTAAGGAGTGTCTTTCTCTTCTACTTTGTTGCTAGGAATAGCTTACATATTTGATTTTTCATTTCTCTTAACATAAAAAGATGCAAACATTTTGCATATTACAATAATTGTGTGCAGAAGTATGGCATGTCAGCATAATTGGCTACAAAATCTTTGGATACCTAGGAAAGTCAAGGCATTTTCCATGTTAATGCTCTTGAAATTATTTTCATATATCGAGGTTTTTGCAGATGGATATCTTAAAAATAAATTCAAAAAAAATAACATGGAAAACGTCTTGCCTTCTTAGGGGTTGGGTTGTTGGGAAATTTTGCCTCTGATAGTGTAAAATAATTTTTCTCTGATGAGTTGGTACATTATTCTTATGAGGAAAATTTACTTAATAAATCCAGCTCAGGAATTCACCATATAAAACTTGGCACGTTATGATTAAGAAATTTATCTAAACATAACCACATGTAGAACTTATACACATAACCAGTTGTAGAACTTCTAACGTAATTCCCACCAATTATTATGTTGGGAAAAATTCAGATTGCATAACATAACAGATGGCTGATTCAAAAAGTCATTGAAATTTAGATGGGAATCTAACCAGGCCACTTCAAAACAGGATTTGAACTGACATTCAAAAAGCAACAAAATTGGGTTCTCCGGTTGGCATGGGAATTGGGCTCTTTTGCAAGATTTGATGGAATGGAATCCAGCAGTGGTACTGATGGAACTGCTCCAGTATGTGCCTGATTCATGCCATGACTTTTCGTTACGAATCTATTGGAAAGCGGTGCTGCTTCTTCTTCAGGGGATTTTTTTCCCTGCATTTTAATCAAGAAATAAGAAATATTGGAACTGATGAAAGGATATAAAAAAATCTACAATTCGGGGCAATCCGACTTGATTATAATTTTGTGATAACTGAATCTTGCTACCTTTGCATCCATGGTTTATGGATTGTTTTTCAAGGCAAATGGGGGCAGTCTTTGTTAGGTCCCTATATTACTAATATAGTCCCTTATTGTTGTTAGTGTAACCCCCTTATTTTTATTATTGTACCCTTGTAACCCCCATTTTGTTATTATTGTTCCCTTAAATTATTATTGTTAGGTTGGCTAGGATTACATTGTGGCCCACTAGGATTACATTATGGCCCCATGGACTCCTATATATAGAAAGGAGGTTTTATAAATTGTATCATCCAAGAATAGTTCATTCATGTAATGTATTGGAGGTTTCCCCCTCAAAGTGGCTTATTTATAAGGTGTTGATATCTCTTTTCTTCTATTTTTGGAGCTGGTTACACAACATTTGGTATCAGAGCTTTGGATTTTAAGGTTTTGCTACTCGAAACAGGTCATCGTGGCATTTGCGCTATAAAAAAATTTTCTACGAAGTTTCAGAAGCTGAAATTTTTAGGGTGCGAAGCCGAAATCCTGAGGAAGATCGTCTAAAAATTTTGGATCTTGGTTCGCAATATTTTCGGAGATATGATCTGTGGAAGTTAGGTCTTTTTTCAGGCTCCTAAACAGGTCATTGTGGAATTTGCGCTATAAATTTTTTTATACGAAGGTTCAGAATCTAAAATTTTTAGGGTGCGAAGCAGAAATCATGAGGAAACACGTCAAAAATTTTCAGAGCTTGGTTCGTAATATTTTCGGAGATATGGTCTGTGGAAGGTAGTGCTTTTTCAGGCTCCCGAATTTCAACTCAAAGAGGTGATCGTGGGAAAAGATTATTAACTCTCTCTTTGAGCATTGGATTGCAGTGCCATAAAAATTGTTCACAAGCACACAGACTTTAGTTTCTTGGCTATCAATTTCAGAGCTGAAGGATGAAATAGTGACACATGGCAAGTCGTACAAGTTTTCTCTACTTAACCAGCCCATAATTAGGTCATTGTGGGAGATTGGAAAAAACTTTGTCTTGGAGAATCCAAATCAGGTCAGACTTGTGGCTTTAGAAAGAGAATTCAGAGGGCTACGTTGGTACAGAAATTAAAAAATTGAAGTGTTGCAATCACAGATATATTCTAATTTCAATATCGAGCTCCTCAAAAGCAAGAAAAAGGTGTGTATTTTTTTTTCCGAATTGCATAAGTCTTGTTTGAAGAATCAATTTGAATTGATTCCAAGGGCATATTTTAGAATAGATATCATTATTGGGTTCTAAAATATGCCCCGTAAAAATAATTCAACACCCATTAAGCCTTCAGAAGGCTCTACTATGACTCATGAAGATGAAGAATCGCAACATGATCTATCAAAATTACAAGAGCAAGTGCAACAAATTTCACTCTCGCAAAGAGCAACAAAAAATGAAATGGAAGTTTTGAAGAAAGGTATGGAAGAGAAGATGGATGGTTTGAAGAAAGGCGTGGAAGCTAAGATGGATGGCATGGAAGCTGGCATGGAAGCTAAGATGGATGACATGAAAGACAACATGGAAAACATGAAGAATGATCTAAAAGCAGACATCGAAGGTTTAACAAAGTTGATATAAGAAAGGTTTCCTAATGGTGAAAAGATAGTAGAAGAACCTCATGATGAGAACAAAATAAATGTTAATCGTGATTTCATAAACTCTAATGTTGGCGGGAAGAACCACCATATTCCAAAAATGGATATGAGGAAGTTCGATGGAAAGGATCCTGTAACATGGATACTACAGATGGAGCAATATTTTGATCTCCATAATGTGCAAAACACACAAAAGGTATGCATTGCAACTTTACATTTAGAACAAAATACATTTGTATGGTATCGATGGCTTTGCTCCCGTAAAAAAATTGTCACTTGGTCAATTTTTACGAGGAAATGATAGCACATTATGAGGATACAAAGAGCAACACCTTCTTTAGCCAATTGATAAATCTCAAACAAAAGGGTTTAGTGGGGCAGCACATTGAGGACTTCCAAAAATTGAATATAAGGGTAACTAATATTCCAGAGGAACACATGATTAATCTCTTCTTAGGTACTCTAAAGGATAACATGCAACATGAAGTTCGTGTTTTGGAACCCGATTCATTGGAGAAGGCATTCAGGTTGGCAAGAAAAGTTGAATGTAAAATTATGGCGACAAGGAAGCCTACCACTCAATTCTATAAAGAAGGAAGTGTTGCTACGCCTAGATTTCCACAAACTACAAGGTTGACACCACAACAATTGGAAGAAAAAAGAGCAAAAGGGCTTTGCTACAGTTGTGATAGCAAATACACTAAAGGTCATAAGTGTGCTGAGAAGAAATTATTTTACATAGATTTTTAAGAGGAAGAAGAAAATGAACAAGAAGAGGATATACACCAGGAACTAGCCCCAGAAGAGGAAGAAATGAATCCGACCATATCGTGTAATGCACTGGCAGGAATTACCACTCCTCAAACTCTCAAGATAAAAGGACAAATCAAGAAGAAAAAGGTAATAGTGTTGATTGATTCAGGTAGCACCCATAATTTATTCATTGTAAGGTAGCCAAGGAATTAAATTGTTTCCTATACCCAGCACCAGAATGTCAAGTGATGGTTGCAAATGGAGGAACTATAAATTGCTCTGGAAAATGCCATAATATTAAGCTAACCATGGGGGAATATGTATTGACTAATCCAATGCTTTCCATTCCTATGGGAGGTGCTGATGTTGTACTAGGAGTACAATGGTTACAATCTTTGGGGACGGTAGCTTTTAATTTTCAAGAACTTTTCTTGAAATTTTTTTCAGAAGGAAAGGAAGTCGAATTAAGGGGTATTGAAGGGAAGTTGGGAAGGATAATAAGCTCTAATGTCATGGCAAAGCTTCTAAAGAAAGAACAACGAGGCGTAATTGCACAATTATGCTCACTAGAAGTTCCGACATCAAAATCATCTATTTCTGCAGATCTCCAACAAGTCTTGGACAATCATTCCAAGGTGTTTTAAACTCCCAAAGGACTCCCACCTATTCGTGATCATGATCATGCTATTCATTTGATTCCAGGAAGTGTTCCTCCAAACATCAGGCCTTATAGATATCCTTACTTCCAAAAGAGCGAAATTGAACGTATGATTGCAGAAATGTTAGAGGCGGTATAATTCAACCTAGTCAAAGTTCTTTCTCTGCTCCTGTAGTATTGGTACACAAGAAGGATGGATCATGGCGAATGTGTCCGGATTATAGGGAGCTTAATAAGCTCACCATTAAAGATAAATTTCCTATTCCTGTGATTGATGAATTATTGGATGAATTACATGGAGCAATTTATTTTACCAAGTTGGATCTTCGTTCAGGATATCATCAAATTAGAATGAAGACTGAAGATATTCCAAAAACAACATTTCAAACTCATCAGGGTCATTATGAATTTTTGGTCATGCCTTTTGGCCTTACCAATGCACCTTCTACATTTCAAGGGTTGATGAATTCCATTTTCAAACCCTTCCTTAGAAAATTTGTGCTAGTATTTTTTGATGATATACTAATCTACAGTAGGTCTTGGAAGGATCATGTTGAATATGTTGACAGGGTGCTCAAACTATTGCAGGAGAAACAATTATATGCAAAAACATCCAAATGTTTCTTTGGAGTACAAGAGGTGGAATATCTGGGTCATATTGTATCTCACGAGGGTGTTAAAGTAGACCCTAACAAAATTAAAGCCATTAGGGAATGGAAAGTCCCCACAACCATAAAGAAGTTGCGAGGATTTCTCGGGTTAACAGGGTATTATCGCAAGTTTGTTAAGAATTATGGGAGAATAGCAGCACCTCTGACAACATTATTGAAGAAAGATGCATTTTCATGGACTCCTGAAGCAACTAAGGCCTTTGAACATCTTAAAGAGGCAATGTGTCGAGCACCAGTCTTAGCTATGCCAAACTTCACAAAAACCTTTATTGTGGAATGTGATGCCTCAGGAAATGGAATTGGTGATGTTCTAATGTAGGAGGGAAGACCCATTGCTTTTGAAAGTTGTCCAATCAAAGGAAAGTATTTACAAAAACCTATTTATGAGAAGGAAATGTTAGCAATACTGCATGCACTAAATAAATGGCGAACTTACCTAATGGGAAGACACTTCAAGGTAAAAAATGATCATGATAGTCTTAAACACTTTTTGGAACAAAGACTATGTTCAAAAGAGCATCAAAAATGGGTCACAAAGATGTTGGGTTATGACTTTGAAATAATCTACAAAAAAGGAAAGCTTAATGTTGTTGCAAATGCACTCTCAAGAAAGAATGAAGAGGTGGAAGCATTTCTTTGTGCCATTTCTATTATCCAACCAGAATGGATAACCGAAGCAAGAGATGAATGGAATAAGGAAAATGATGTATGGACACTCATTCAAAAGTTGCAACAAGATCCTAGTACATCTGATACATTTAGTTGGAAAAATGATTCCTTATGGTACAAAGATCGTTTATATCTTTGTAATAATTCCCAACTAAAACAAAATATTCTTTTGGAATTGCACACTTCTCCTTTAGGAGGACACTCAGGATTTTTAAAAACTTACCACAGGGTGAAGAAATAATTTTTTTGGGATGGCCTTAAATCTGATATTCAAAATTTGTGGTAGAATGTTTTGTTTTCCAGCAGAATAAAGTTGAGACAATTAAGACCCCAGGACTTATACAACCTTTATCCATTCCAAGTCAATGTTGGGAGGAGATTTCAATGGATTTTATCACAGGTTTACCTAAGTCCGAAGGAAAGAGTGTCATCATGGTGGTAGTTGATAGACTTACCAAGTATGCACACTTTTGTGCATTATCTCATCCATTTAAAGCAAGTACAGTTGCTACTACATTTATGGATACAATTCAAAAGCTACATGGAAACCCAAGGGTTATTGTGAGCGACAGAGATCCCATTTTTACTGGAAATTTTTGGACGGAGTTATTTTCTTGTTTGGGTACTCAATTAGCTCATAGCTCATCTTATTATCCTCAATCTGATGGTCAAACTGAGATAGTAAATAAATGTTTGGAAGGATATCTTCGTTGTTTTGTATCTGATAAACAAACACAATGGGTCAAGTGGTTACCTCTCACCGAATGGTGGTATAACACTTCCTTCCATACTGCAGCAAAAATGACCCCATTTATGGCACTTTATGGATATCATCCACCATCCATCACATCATATTTAAGGGAAAATTCGAAGGTTCAAGCAGTGGAAGATCACATCGAGCATTAGCAAGAAGTTATCCAACTCTTAAAGGATAACCTGAATTTGGCACAAAATCGAATGAAACAACAGGCAGATCAACATCGTAGCGAGAGAAGTTTTGATGTAGGAGATTGGGTATTTTTACGGCTACAACCATACAAACAAATGTCCCTCAAGCAAGCAAAGAAGGATAATAAATTATCGCCAAAGTACTATTGTCCTTACAAGGTGTTGCAAAAGATTGGTACTATGGCATACAAATTGGAGCTTCCTGCTTCTTCGCGAGTACATCCAGTTTTCCATGTTTCATGCTTAAAGAAGGTTATAGGTGAAAATCTTCCAGTTCAAACAATATTGCCAGAACTTGATGAGGAAGGAAAAATCATATTGGAACTTGAAGTGGTCATGGAAACAAGAACTCGACAACTATGGAATCGATCAATTTCAGAGTATCTCATCAAGTGGAAGAACTTACCCACTGAAGATTCTACATGGGAGGATGAGAATTTTATACAGAAGCACCCAGAGTTACTCAAGCGTTGAGGACAACACTTTTTTTGAAGGAGAGGGGCATGTTAGGTCCCTATATCACTAGTATAGTCCCTTATTATTGTTAGTGTAAACCCCTTATTGTTAATATTGTACCCTTGTAACCCCCATTTTGTTATTATTGTGCCCTTAAATTATTATTGTTAGGTCGGCTAGGATTACATTGTGGCCCACTAGGATTACATTATGGCCCCATGGACTCCTATACATAGAAAGGAGGTTTTGTAAATTGTATCATCCAAGAATTGTTCATTCATGTAATGTATTGGAGGTTGCCCCCTCGAAGTGGCTTATTTCTAAGGCGTTGATATCTCTTTTATTTTATTTTTGGAGCTGGTTACACAACAATATTGCCTCTAAATTTGGTGAGGAAGAAGCTCCAAGGCAGTCTTGGACCATGACGGTCGGCGAGGAGAATATGAATTTGCTGCGCTCTTCCTGTTCTTTGTGTTTGTATCTTTTTTCCTGTGCAGTGTGGTCTTTCATGTGGGTTGTACTTGAGTGGGTTGGGTTGTTGGATTTGTAGGGAAGAGAGAATGTTTTTGGGAAGTTTAGTGTAAACGTTGTGTTCATTGGTTTTAAATATTTAGTTTATATATATATATATATAATTTAATTTTTTATTGTAAGATAAATTATATATAAAAGAGATAAGCATTTCTAAATAATTATAGTTGTTATAAATTAATAAGTTAAAATAATGTTAGTTTGAATTGTGATCTAATGTTGGTGTGTATAGGACATTTTAAGAGAAAGTAATATTTATTTATAACTCTTTTGGTGTCATAAAGATGACAAATTATTTCAACCCAAATATTTTAGGAGTTGTACAATTCTTTATTAGTCTCTACAAAGGGAAGGTTCTAGTAATCAATTTGTTTGTTGACAACTATTAGTTTAGTATTGACTTGCAACTTGTAATGTTCAACTTTGAAAAATAAATATTTATTTTTCAATATTATTAGGAAAATTTTCAAACATTTTATTGGAAGGATACTCTTGTGTTATTTTTAGATGTTTTTTTAGTGATTTTTCATTCTTAAGCTTTGAAGGAAGTAAATAACATTTTTACCATCAGTTGCTTCCCATCATTTAAGCAAGTCTTTGCATAAAAAATGGATAGGAATAAGATGTAAATAAACATATTTACTAAGACTTATCAACACTTGAGTAGGAGTAAAATTGTAAATGTCATGTAGACTTACTAATGGTTGCTACCAACCAAAATTTATGCAAGTCTCTGTGTCTGAGGAGCATGTAGAATAGATGGAAACATTGGACCGAATGCACTATTTACTGTGTGAAGTCTGTAAGAGACTGGTAGTAATTTGGCGAGGTCAAAATCAACTCACTCATGAGAAAGTAAAAAAGATGGAGACTTGGTTGGCGCACTTTGAAGGGCACGTTCAGTGTGAATTTTTTCCTCTACTGCCTCCAGGAACATCCCCAGAAAACCTTGCATCCATCACGTCGGATGAATAGTATGCTATCTAGTGTTCTTTATGTTTTATCTATGTTTTGGTGCCTCAAGCCCAACTGTTTATGGACTATGTCTCTAGTCTCTCTTTTGTATTTTTTTCATCTGGTGCAAATTTTGGTCAGCATACTTGGTCGAGGTGATACCACATGTTTTGTAAGCTGCTATATGCACTTATTTTTTCCTACATGAATAGAACATTAACTAACAAAAAAACAAAGGTTCATACAACATTAAAAAATTAACTAAGATTCATACCTAAATTAATAAAGGTTCATACATATTTACTAAATAGGTCTATAAATATATATTTTAGGTTTATCTATTTAGTATTTATCTAATGCAAATATGACGATTTAATACTATATTTAAATGAACTCGCACTTTTAACATAAATCAATGAAGTTTAAAAATTAAAATAATTTATGGCCAAAGTTGATTAAACATAAATATAGATATTAATTTGGCTATCTAAATATTACCTTTACTAAAATTATAATGAAGGCATTAGTGTAAAGTACATAGATGATACATGCAATTATGTTAATTGTAGATGAATCCATCTGCAGTGTTAAATGTTAGAGCAAGGAAACTTTTAAGGATGAAATTTTATCTTAAAGTTTAGAAACCTTGGCGAATCTTACTAGTCCCTAATATGAATATTGTAAAATATTTGACAATATTTTTGTAAAAATATTTATATTTCTAATGATTTTATATTAGTCTATATAAAAATTTGGTGATTTTTAAGGTAAAATAATTTTATACTATAAAATGTGGGCGAATCATTTTTAGAAAAAATGGAAATTGGCGAATCCCTTTTTTGGAAAAATCATGGAAAATTAGCTCACCTACGAATATTAGCCCCTAAAATTTTCCCTCGAAACAGGTAAGGAAAGAAAAAACTGTACCTATTGTTCATGTGGTAGGGGCACTATTAGACCTACTGTTGGGTAAAGAAACACCCGTAAAATATGATGATCCAAAGAACCCCATAGTAACTGTACAAATCTCTGGCCACTCCTTTCCAAACACGTTGGTTGACTTAGGGGCAGCCATTAACATCTTAACTACAGAAACCTGCGAGAAGTTAGGAATAAAAACATTAGAATCCATGTCTACCTTGCTGGAACTCGCTGACAGATCTGTTATCAAAACAAAAGGAATATTACAAGACATCCTGGTTTTCGTTGACTCATGGGAGTATCCAGATGGTTTTTTAGTTATTAACCCAAAAATTAGGACAGATGGACACCCCCTGATATTGGGTCGAACTTGGTTAGCAATAGCCGATGCTTACATAGGCTACTGGATAGGCAACATGACCATTTCTAGAGGTGATTCCATTAAAAAATATTATCATTTACCCACCTGCCAAAACAAATCTACCCACTGTAAAAATTCACAGGCATCCACATACATACTAGGAACAAAACATTCGTTCACCAGTAACAATAGTTGAAGCTCTTGAGTTCAAAGATCAAATTGAAGATGATGTAATCAATAACTTCATGAATCAACCATCTGCATCTGGAAACCTAAAATTCCAAATGTTAAAATCAATTTTTGATGATGAAACACAAGAATACTCCTTGGTAGAAATTGATAATCAGCACATACCCACGACTGTTGTTCCCAACATCATACCAATCTAAATTGAGTCAGGGAAGGTTTTAAATGTTAATGAAAGTCTAGATAGTAACCAAAAGAAAAATATCATAAATGTTTTACAGAAATATCAGGGATAATTTTCTTGGGACTACACAGACATGAAGGGTATAGATCCTCAGCTATGCACGCATCACATTTATACTGATAAGGAGGCTCGACCTATTCAGCAACCTCAGCGGAGGCTAGACCCGCATCTAAAAGACATTGTAAAAGATGAGTTGCAAAATTTGTTGGATGTATAATTCATATATCCTATCTTAGACAACAAATGGCTCTCTCCTTTAGTAGTCGTTCCTAAGAAGAATGGGAAGTGGAGAATTTGTTTGGATTACAGAGAACTGAATAAAGCAACACAGAAAGACCACTTCCCCCTTCCTTTTATTGACAAGGTCCTTGATACATTGGCAGGGAAGTGGTTCTTTTCCTTCCTTGATGGGTTCAACGGTTATGATCAAATCCATATAGCCCCCGAAGACCAGGAATAAACAACCTTTACATACCCATGGGGTACATTTCCCTACAGGGTATTACCATTTGGATTATGCAATGCCCCAGCAAAATTCCGAAGAGCCATACTCAACATTTTTTCTGATCTAATAAATAAAGGACTTGAAATATACATGGACGACTTTACCCCATATGGGGATGATTTTGATCAAGCTCTAGAAACATTAGAAAAAGTATTGGAATGATGTATTTCTACCAGATTATGTTTGAGCATTGAAAAATGTCACATGATGATGACCGAAGGAGTAATCCTAGGACACTACATCTCTGCAGCTAGAATACAGGTAGATCCAAAAAAGATATAGGTAATTCTTTTATAAGCACACCTTGTATGCAAACAGAGGTACATATTTTCCTCGGATATGCAGGGTACTATCATAGGTTTATAAATAATCTCTCACAAATTGTTGTGCCCTTATATGCATTAACTGGAAATGTTGAATTCCATTGGTCTGATAAATGTGACACTGCTTTTATAGATTTAAAGAAACTGGTCTCGACAGCACCAATCTTACGCGGTCCTAACTGGAAGCTGCCCCTTCATATTTCCTCATATGCATCCGAAATAGTGATAGGGGCAGTTCTTGGTCAAGAAGAAGATAAAATCCCCTATGCTATTTATTATATCAACAATAATATCACTCTTGCCGAGTTAAAATATACAGTGACTGAAAAAGAGTTCTTGGCTGTCATTTATGCTATCAATAAATTTAGACATTATAAAACTGGCTATCAAGTACTCATGTATACTGATCACTCTACCATTAGATATCTAGTTGTTGGCTTGAGGGGTCCTGACCCAGGTTTGGAGTTAAGGTTTTCCAACAAACACCTATACTACTGGACCTTTCAGTAATGACATACTTTCGCAGGCCAAAGTCTCACCCGAAGTAGTATGGGTGGGCGCTGGAACCAGGTTTCTGCACCATGGGAGAGAGTAGGTAATTAAGGCAGGTATTGTCAAGTTCTATTAGATTCGCACATAAACAAGCCTATTATCGAGCCCTTAACAATATAATTAGCATGTAAACATAAACAAAGCTAATATTATCAAACAAATATGATCAAAACCATCGCATCCACGTGCACATCAACAATTATTATCACAGAATATCACAACTGCAGTTAATTCATATATCATAGACACATCACAACTAATTCAAATCACACAGAGGTACTTTAGTATTGAATACAACCAGTTCAGATAACATAATAGATTATGTGTTCAATAGCGTCTAAAACCAGTTACAAACCTAAGTCACAGCCCGCGCACACAGCCAGCAAGAGTCCTTACCCAAAAATACCCAAAATAGATCTCAATAGTTCGTGTGTAGCATCAAACTTACTTACTTACCCTTAGACTCAAACTATCCATCTATTTATATCATCATAGCCTACGCTATCCTGTGGTCCGCAAACCATGGTTTGCGAACTCTAGGTCTACCCTTTGACCCATTACACTACATTGGGGGCTTTGACCTACCCCAAAGCACCTGCACAAGACCAATTACTACAAAAATATATCAAAAATGCAACGTTGGAACATATCAAAATGCAGATAGGGGACCCTATTCCAATAGGCCCCCAACACAATCTTGTGACTCGTACCGAGTCATAACGGTCGTGGGGTTTGCATCTTTTCCTGGAGCTACTTAATGGCATTGATCAGAGGGGGAAACATTCCTTCGCTCTGTGTGGCAGAATTCTATGCAATGTCCACCAACTTCTGTGAAGTTGGGCCTTCAGTGGCAACAATGACACTTTCCAGGGTCTAATTCAGTTGTTTGACCATAATATCCAAGTCCTAAGATATCTTGAGGGCTTCGTCGGCCAATGCCTTGAGGTGGTCACTTAGAACTTCTTCTTGTAGCGAAGTTATTCTGGGTAATCTCTAAGTGCATGGCTGGCTCGCAGACATGCCAGGCGTTAAGCGAGGATTAGAGTGGGAATTGTAGCCTCCAGTTGCTCAAATTCTTCTTCCTTCTGGCACAGTTCTTAGGTAAATTCGTGCAGGAGAGGGTCGCACTGCACCTTAGACCACAGCTGCATAGCTGTCTCAAGAAATTTGGTGCCCAGAGAAATCTGAGTTGTAATGGTATTTGTGGCTTCAGTGAGCAGCGCAGCTCTCTGGGCGCGTACCTCAGGAGGAGTTTCCAGCTGCAAATTAGCCTGCAACGCAGCAATTTGTTGCTCCATTTCATTCTTGACATTCTAGATCTTGATTCGAGAAGCCTTCAGGGCTGTGACGAGTCCCTCAATCTTAGCCTGGGGGGTGGGAGAGGTCGGAATATCTTCAGTCACATTTGCGCATAGTCTACTGATCAGACACTCCAACTCAGTCTGCTGCACTGCGGCAAGGATGCATGTAGCCTGTGCCTGGGACGCTTTGGTAGTATTTTCTACGATGGTCTGCTCGACTATACTTAGTTGCTTCTGCACCCAGCAGTCTCTGTGCTGGATTTCCTCAAAGAGGGATGTGTGGAGGACCTACATCGGCTTGTGAAGAAGCCGGGCCAAGTCCAGATGTACTTTGTTGTAGGCCTATACTTGCACACATAAGACAGGTGGACTCAGAGTGAATGTTGCACCTCGCAGGGGGAAAAGGCGGCTCTCGGTTATGGAGATCAACTCCGTGGTGGTTCTAGAGACAGCCTTGCTTGAACCACGCTCATCTACAGGGTGTTGGCCTTGAGCTGTAGAGCTTGGATCTTAGACTGTAACATGGAAACTAAGGCCTTTTGTTGCTCTTCCAAGGAAATCTATCTGTCTTCTAAAGTGAGGGTGACCGCATCTGCAATTTGCTCCAAATATTCCTCAGTTAAGGTACTCTCAATTTCCCTGTCGAGCCTTGTATCCCAGCATTTTGGTCACTAGCCCTTGAGAGGTTCGACTGTTTATTTCATGCCATGTGCGGAACCAGTACCCTGCATATCCAAAACCTCGGTTTCCATGTCTTGCTACGATTCCTGCTCCATGCCTTGCATTGTGTCTGGGGGAACCTTTGGTCTGGTGGAACCTTCCTGGACACGACCTTCTGAATTCTTGGTGGTATTAGGTGGGGTGGGGATCTTCGGGACTGTGCTTGCACTACCGGTGTCATTCATGGCCGATTTGAATCCCAATCTCCAGTGTGGTGGCCAAGTGCTGATGAGCCAATCGATTTCATCATCGGTGACCATGTAAGGCAGCGACATCCAAGATGGATCCTTATGGCTCTAAATATGCATGTTGTGCATCGTGACCTGGAATTATGCAATGTTCTTGTAATTTTCGTATACTGTTGACCACAAGTGTGGCTGGGAGTGAATTGCTACTACGAAGGCGCTATGGAAGAGTACCCAAAAGACCTTTTTTTCCTTAATAGGCTGCTCATCCTTGGAATCCCATAAGTTTGCATAGCACGCCCCTTCACACGTCTGGTTCAAGCTCAGGGAGGAACGATCCCTTAGGGGCTTCCCACGCAACCAACAAAATAAGGAGCAGCAGCCACGAGTAATAGAATGCCCACCCATGATCTTGGGCTTCGCGCACGTTTTCCAAAAACTCGTTGCAGAGGAACTATGACAATTTATAGCAAACCCCCTTTCCGCAGCAGCCAGCAAGTTGAATCACATAGGTGGGGATAGTCGTAGCCTGGAACTTGCGCATCATTTTACAAGCCAGTAGCAAGGTACCCATGCGCACTCGGGGGTCACTAATGGTGTTGATTATGAACCCTTTGGTGTTTCGCTCTACATGGTATTCTTCTCGCACCTTGTCGTGATCTATTGCTCATACTTCTTGCCGACGCACTCCATAGGATTCGTCCCCTCCATGGGGAGACCAGTAATGCGGTGAATTAGGGAAGCATCATCCACAAGATACCGTCATGAATTAGGGCTAGCAGTTGTCACACAAATTAGTCAGTTACATTGTAGCGGCTAAAGTGAGGTATCCGCAACAAGTTTAGTAATCTAGATCCTGCAAACCCACACACCCATGGCATTGGTACGACCTTTAGCACATCATGATCCAGTACTCTTTCAAGGTACAACTTAGGTGCCAATTCTGGGAAGGCCTCCAGGTTGGCAAGGTCGTGATCGTCAAACTTAATTGAGGAGAGCTTGCCATATGCTTCTCCAATTATGGGGACTTCACCCAGAATTAGTGGCATTTTCATATAGGAGTGCATACCCTCGAGATTCTTAGGCATGCGCACCAAAGGCCTTCAGGGCCAAACACAGTGCGGTAGCCAAGTGATTGGGGCAGCGAGCCGAGCTTCATCTTGAGTAGACAGAGGTCACTTTGTTGGGTTAGGTGACCGTGCCTTTGGCACTGCTCGAGGAGATTTCACATTCTGAGGGGAGGTGCGTGACTTCCCCTCATCCCAATTCGTATCCCTCCCCTGCCCTTTCTCCTGGCCTTTCCCCTTACTCTTCTTTTTCTCCACCTAATTCCCCTTGGTTGGTGTGGACATGACTTCTTCGACTTCAGGGGTAACCTCCAATACTTCATCGGATGCTCTCTCAGTAGAGGCCATGGTCTGTGATGATTTAGTAGGATTGGTCGTAGTCATTCTCGCTCAGGAGACAAACTTGGGGTTGCTACTATTAGAGGGGGTAGCACGCCTAGACATGAACTGAGCACAATAGTTACAAAAATTTGCAAATCACAAGATTTTCATGACATGCAGAACCCAATTCTGAGCTTCCCTACTCCATTTACAGCTTTGAGTAGTGAGAAACGGTTAAATGACACTTAGCTGAAACTTACCATCAAGGAAACGGTAAAAAATCTTTGGAAATCGCCGCATCAATTTCCTACTGCTCGCTCCTTCCAACGGTAAAGTTGGCTTTTTACCTAGTGGTACTATTCCAACGGCTAGTTTTCATAGCTATGTAATACCCCTGTGCTCCCAGCGCACCTCCCCGGGCTTACGGACCTGTGGTCGACCCCTGCGCTCCCAAAACACCTCCTCGGGCTTCCTGAACAGTGGTCGACCCATGCAGTCTCAGCGCACCTCTCCAGGATTCTTGATCTGTGTTCGACCCCTATGCTTATAACGGGCTTGCGTGTGTTTCTCCTCTTGCCTGCACGTATCCCTCCCAAGACAGCTACTCTGGCCATATAGTCATTTGGTTCTGTATGGTTTGAGATGGCTGCCATTAACATATTTTGGCAGGAGATCCTCACGCAGCATAGCCAATCTCACCGCGCCACCATTCATAATTTATGTTACGATATAAGGTCCCAATCAATGTTGGTGGAATTTCCTAAGGTGGTGCGCAAACTAGCTGTCATATATTAATACTAGCTCACCTTCTTTAAAAAATTTCTGTCAGATATGCTTATCAGTCTAGGCTTTTTCTCGGGCTTTCTGAACTGGATAATGAAAGTTAGCAGTGAATCGATCCTCTTCCAAGGTGACAAGCTATGCTAAGCATTCCTCCATGATATCGAGCTCTGCCATGTTTGTAAAGGCTATGATGCGCAAGCTAGGAATGATATACTCCATGGGAATAATGGCCTCCTTTCCATAAACCATCTGAAACAGTATTTTCCCATTCAATTTCTTGCACGTGGTCTGATAGGCCCAAAGGACCAATGGGATGCACACATCCTAATAACTTCAATCGAAATTATAGACCTTGGTAAGTGCTTGTTCTAGAATTTTATTAAAAGCCTCTACCGTTCCATTTTCTTGCGGGTGATATGGGGTACTTTTTCCATGGTGGATTTGAAATTATTCTGTCAAATCTTGTATTATGTCATTAATGAAATGCGTACCTCTATCTCTCATCAAGATCTTCGGACAACCAAACCTGGTTAGAATATGCTCAAAAATAAAATGCGCAGTCGTATCTATAGTACAATCCTTCACATCTTGTGCTTCCGCCCATTTGGTTATGTAATCAGTCGTAGTGATGATGTAGTGGGCACCTGTCTTCTTTCCTAGTTGGTTGATGGGCCCAACGAAGTCGATTTCCCATTCATAGAATGCCTACAGGGCCATCTGTGGTTGCAAGGGAATTTCATCCCTGCGCGACGGCCTTCCTTTCCTTTGGCATGTATCACAGGCTTTGCAATAGTCGTAAGAGTCACTATGCAGTGTGGGTCACCATAGTCTAGCTCTTAAGATCTTCTACACAATCTCTTTCCCTGCGTAGTGACCTCCTACTACGCCTCCGTGGGCTTCGACTAAAATGGCTTGCCTCTCATGCTCCATAATGTATCTTCACAATACCTCATCAGCTCCCAGCTTATACAAGTGGCCCGCGATGATGGTAAAGTCCGTTGCGTGGGTTACCACCTTTTTTTTTTGTTGTACCGAATATTTTGAAGGTGCCATCCCCGTAGTTAAGAATTGAATAATATCGGCAAAGTGATCATAAATCACCTTAATAGAAAATAGTTTTGCATCGGGCAATCCTTCCTCTAGGTTAGTTGGTTCTTCACCATTCTCGATCCGAGACAAGTGGTCTGGTCCAGCAATTAATTTCCTTGGCTTCAAAATTATCTCAAAGTCATATTATTGAAATATTAGTAACCATGGAAAATCTTCCACCCCAACACAGGCTTATTGACTAGGTACTTCAAAGCTGAGTGGTCTGTGAACATCTTGAAGTGCCCTCCCAAAAGATAATGCTCGTATTTCTGCAGAGCGTGTACCATTGCCACCCCCTCGCATTTAGTATTGGAGTAGTTACACTCTGTGCTAGAGAATTTTCTACTAGAAAACACAACCAGGTGGTCAATGTCGCCCTCCCTGGGCTGCGTAAGTACAACTCCTAGGGCGATCCCTGAAGCATCTACATGGACATGAAAAAACTTCTCCGAATCAGGAAATACGAGGATAGGTGCAGAGACCATATTTTCCTTGAGTATCTCAAATCTCTTATGACATTAGATGTCCTAAAAAACAAAACGTCCTTCTTTAGCAACTTTTCCATGGGTGTCGTGATCAGCGCATACCCTTGAATACACTTTCTATAGTAACCCGTGTGCCCGAGGATGGAGAGTAGTTGTTTCTCATTCGTAGGGACTGCTAAGTTGATGATAATGGCCACCTTCACGGGGTCAACCATCAGCCCGTGCCAATGTTGTGTAACCAGCTCCAAAAATAGAAGAAAAGAGATATGAACGCCTTAGAAATAAGCCACTTCGAGGGGGCAACCTCCAATACATTACATAAATGAACAATTCTTGGATGATACAATTTACAAAACCTCCTTTCTATATATAGGAGTCCATGGGGCCATAATGTAATCCTAGTGGGCCACAATGTAATCCTAGCCGACCTAACAATAATAATTTAAGGGCACAATAATCACAAAATGGGGGTTACAAGGGTACAATAATAACAATAAGGGGGTTACACTAACAACAATAAGGGACTATACTAGTAATATAGGGACCTAACATGCCCCCCTCCTTCAAAAAAGTGTTGTCCTCAACGCTTGAGTAGCTCTGGGTGCTTCTGTATAAAATTCTCATCCTCCCATGTAGAATCTTCAGTGGGTAAGTTCTTCCACTTGATGAGATACTCTGAAATTGATCGATTCCGTAATTTTCAAGTTCTTGTTTCCGTGACCGCTTCAGGTTCCAATATCATTTTTCCTTCCTCATCAAGTTCTGGAAATATTGTTTGAACTGGAAGATTTTCACCTATAACCTTCTTTAAGCATGAAACATGGAAAACTGGATGTACTCGCGAAGAAGCAGGAAGCTCCACTTTG
The DNA here is from genome assembly GCA_034641835.2 of Pinus albicaulis. Taxonomy (NCBI): domain Eukaryota; kingdom Viridiplantae; phylum Streptophyta; class Pinopsida; order Pinales; family Pinaceae; genus Pinus; species Pinus albicaulis. The sequence continues at coordinate 1,113,443,397 of CM076583.1, read as the reverse complement.
TATGCCATAGTGCCAATCTTTTGCAACACCTTGTAAGGACCATAGTATTTTGGCAATAATTTATTATCCTTCTTAGCTTTATTGAGGGACATTTGTTTATATGGTTGTAGCCGTAAAAATACCCAATCTCCTACATCAAAACTTCTCTCGCTGCGATGTTGATCTGCCTGTTGTTTCATTCGAATTTGTGCCAAATTCAGGTTATCCGTTAAGAGTTGGAGAACTTCTTGCTGATGCTCGATGTGATCTTCCACTGCTTGAACCTTCGAATTTTCCCTTAAAGATGATGTGATTGATGGTGGATGATATTCATAAAGTGCCATAAATGGGGTCATTTTTGCTGCAGTATGGAAGGAAGTGTTATACCACCATTCATCGAGAGGTAACCACTTGACCCATTGTGTTTGTTTATCAGATACAAACCAACGAAGATATCCTTCCAAACATTTATTTACTATCTCAGTTTGACCATCAGATTGAGGATGATAAGATGAGCTATGAGCTAATTGAGTACTCAAACCAGAAAATAACTCCGTCCAAAAATTTCCCGTAAAAATGGGATCTCTATCGCTCACAATAACCCTTGGGCTTCCATGTAGCTTTTGAATTCTGTCCACAAATGTAGTAGCAACTGTACTTGCTTTAAATGGATGAGATAATGCACAAAAGTGTGCATACTTGGTAAGTCTATCAACTACCACCATGATGACATTCTTTCCTTCGTACTTAGGTAAACCTGTGATAAAATCCATTGAAATCTCCTCCCAACGTTGACTTGGAATGGATAAAGGTTGTAGAAGTCCCGGGGTCTTAATTGTCTCCACTTTATTTTGCTGGCAAACCAAACATTTCGCCACAAACTTTTGAATATCAGATTTAAGGCCATCCCAAAAAAATTCTTTCTTCACCCTGTGGTAAGTTTTTAAAAATCCTGAGTGTCCTCCTAAAGGAGAAGTGTGCAATTCCAGAAGAATCTTTTGTTTTAGTTGGGAATCCTTACAAAGATATAAGCGATCTTTGTACCATAAGGAATCATTTTTCCAACTAAATGTATCCGATGTACTAGGATTTTGCTGCAACTTTTGAATGAGTGTCCATACATATTTTTCCTTCTTCCATTCATCTCTTGCTTCGGTTATCCAATCTGGTTGGATAATAGAAATGGCACAAAGCAATGCTTCCACCTCTTCATTCTTTATTGAGAGTGCATCTGCAACAACATTAAGCTTTCCCTTTTTGTAGATTATTTCAAAGTCATAACCCAACATCTTTGTGACCCATTTTTGCTGCTCTTCTCAAGATAGTCTTTGTTCCAAAAAGTGTTTAAGACTATCATGATCAGTTTTTACCTTGAAGTGTCTTCCCATTAGGTAAGTTCACCATTTCTTTAGTGCATGCAGTATTGCTAACATTTCTTCTCATAAATAGGTTTTTGTAAATACTTTCCTTTGATTGGACGACTTTCAAAAGAAATGGGTCTTCCTTCCTGCATTAAAACTGCACCAATTCCATTTCCTGAGGCATCACATTCCACAATAAAGGTTTTTGTGAAGTCTGGCGTAGCTAGGACCGGTGCTAGGCACATTGCTTCTTTAAGATGTTCAAAGGCCTTAGTTGCTTCATGAGTCCATGAAAATGCATCTTTCTTCAATAATGTTGTTAGAGGTGCTGCTATTCTCCCATAATTCTTAACAAACTTGCGATAATACCCTGTTAACCCGAGAAATCCTCGCAACTGCTTTATGGTCGTGGAGACTTTCCATTCCTTAATGGCTTTAATTTTGTTAGGGTCTACTTTAACACCCTCGTGAGATATAATATGACCCAGATATTCCACCTCTTGTACTCCAAAGAAACATTTGGATATTTTTGCATATAATTGTTTCTCCTGCAATAGTTTGAGCACCCCGTCAACATGTTCAACATGATCCTTCCAAGACCTGTTGTAGATTAGTATATCATCAAAAAATACTAGCACAAATTTTCTAAGGAAGGGTTTGAAAATGGAATTCATCAACCTTTGAAATGTAGAAGGTGCATTGGTAAGGCCAAAAGGCATGACCAAAAATTCATAATGACCCTCATGAGTTCGAAATGTTGTTTTTGGAATATCTTCAGTCTTCATTCTAATTTGATGATATCCCGAATGAAGATCCAACTTGGTAAAATCAATTGCTCCATGTAATTCATCCAATAATTCATCAATCACGGGAATGGGAAATTTATCTTTAATGGTGAGCTTATTGAGCTCCCTATAATCCGGACACATTCGCCATGATCCATCCTTCTTGTGTACCAATACTACAGGAGCACAGAAAGAACTTTGACTAGGTTGAATTATACCCGCCTCTAACATTTCTGCAATCATACGTTCAATTTCGCTCTTTTGGAAGTAAGGATATCTATAAGGCCCGATGTTTGGAGGAACACTTCCTGGAATCAAATTAATAGCATGATCATGATCACGAATAGGTGGGAGTCCTTTGGGAGTTTCAAACACCTTGGAATGATTGTCCAAGACTTGTTGGAGATCTGCAGAAATAGATGATTTTGATGTCGAAACTTCTAGTGAGCATAATTGTGCAATTACGCCTCGTTGTTCTTTCTTTAGAATCTTTGTCATGACTTTAGAGCTTATTATCCTTCCTCGCTTCCCTTCAATACCCCGTAATTCGACTTCCTTTCCTTCTGAAAAAAATTTCAAGAAAAGTTCTTGAAAATTAAAAGCTACCGTCCCCAAATATTGTAACCATTGTACTCCTAGTACAACATCAACACCTCCCATAGGAATGGAAAGCATTGGACTAGTCAATACATATTCCCCCATGGTTAGCTTGATATTATAGAATTTTCCAGAGCAATTTATAGTTCCTCCATTTGCAACCATCACTTGACATTCTGGTGCTGGGTATAGGAAACAATTTAATTCCTTGGCTACCTTACAATGAATAAAATTATGGGTGCTACCTCAATCAATCAACACTATTACCTTTTTCTTCTTGATATGTCCTTCTATCTTGAGAGTTTGAGGAGTGGTAATTCCTGCCAGTGCATTACACGATATGGTTGGATTCATTTCTTCCTCTTCTAGGGCTGGTTCCTGGTGTATATCCTCTGCTTGTTCATTTTCTTCTTCCTCTTCACAATCTATGTAAAATAATTTCTTCTCAGCACACTTATGACCTTTAGTGTATTTGCTATCACAACTGTAGCAAAGCCCTTTTGCTCTTTTTTCTTCCAATTGTTGCGGTGTCAACCTTGTAGGTTGTGGAAATCTAGGCGTAGCAACACTTCCTTCTTTATAGAATTGAGTGGTAGGCTTCCTTGTCGCCATTATTTTACATTCAACTTTTCTTGCCAACTCGAATGCCTTCTCCAATGAATCCGGTTCCAAAACGCGAACTTCGTGTTGGATGTTATTCTTTAAAGTGCCTATGAAGAGATCGATCCTGTGTTCTTCTAGAATATCAGTTACCCTTCTATTCAATTTTTGGAAGTCCTCAATGTGCTGCCCCACTAAACCCTTTTGTTTGAGATTTATCAATTGGCTAAAGAAGGTGTTGCTCTTTGTATCCTCATAATGTGCTATCATTTTCTCCGTAAAAATTGACCAAGTGACAATTTTTTTACGGGAGCAAAGCCATCGATACCATACAATGTATTTTGTTCTAAATGTAAAGTTGCAATGCGTACCTTTTGTGTGTTTTGCACATTATGGAGATCAAAATATTGCTCCATCTGTAGTATCCATGTTACAGGATCCTTTCCATCAAACTTCCTCATATCCATTTTTGGAATATGGTGGTTCTTCCTACCAACATTCGAGTTTATGAAATCACGATTAACATTTATTTTGTTCTCATCATGAGGTTCTTCTCCTATATTTCCGCCATTAGGAATCATTTCTGGTTTTAAGCTTGTCATCAAGCCTTCCATGTATGCTTTTAGATCATTCTTCATGTTTTCCATGTTGTCTTTCATGTCATCCATCTTATCTTCCATGCCCACTTCCATGCCATCCATCTTAGCTTCCAAACCATTCATCTTAGCTTCCACACCTTTCTTCAAACCATCCATCTTAGTTTCCACGCCTTTCTTCAAAACTTCCATTTCATTTTTTGTTGTTCTTTACGAGAGCGAAATTTGTTGCATTTTCTCTTGTAATTTTGATATGTCATGTTGCCATTCTTCATCTTCATGAGTCATAGTAGAGCCTTCTAAAGGCTTAATGGGTGTTGAATTCTTTTTAGGGGCCATTTCATACTCCAATATTGATATCTATTCTACAATAGGCCCTTGCAATCAATTCAACTTGATTCTTCAAACAAGACTTATGCAATTCGGAAAAAAAAAATACACACCTTTTACTAACTTTGAGGAGCTCGATATTGAAATTGTATTATATCTGTGATTGCAGATCTTCAATATTTGAAATTCAGCACTGAAGTAGCACTCTGAATTCTCTTTTCAATTCCACAGGTCTGACCTGATTTTGATTCTCCAAGACAAAGTTGTGTCAAATCTCCCACAATGACCTAATTATGGACTAGTTCAGTAGAGCGAACTTGTACGATTTGCCACGTGTCACTGTTTCGTCCTTTGTCTCTGAAATTGATATCCAAGAAACTACAGTCTGTGCGCTTGCAACCACTTTTTATGGAACTCCAATCCGATGCCCAGAGAGAGAGTTAATGAAATTTTCCCACGATCACCTCTTTGAGATGAAATTCAGGAGCCTGAAAAAGCACTACCTTCCACAGATCATATCTCCAAAAATGTTACGAACCAAGTTATGAAATTTTTTGACAAACTTCCTCGGGATTTCAGCTTTGCACCATATGAATTTCTGATTCTGAACCTTCGCAGAAAAAAATTTATAGCGCAAATGCCACGATGACCTATTTAGGAGCCTGAAAAAAGACCTAACTTCCACAGATCATATCTCCTAAAATATTGCGAACCAAGCTCTGAAATTTTTAGAAAAACTTCCTCAGGATTTCGGCTGCGCACCCTACAAATTTCAGCTTTTGAACCTTCGTAGAAAAAAAATTTATAGCGAAAATGCCACGATGACCTGGTTGGAGCAGAAAAACCCTAGAATCCAAATCTCTGATACCAAATGTTGTGTAACCAGCTCCAAAAATAGAAGAAAAGAGATATCAACGCCTTATAAATAAGCCACTTCGAGGGGGAAACCTCCAATACATTACATAAATGAACAATTCTTGGATGATCCAATTTACAAAACCTCCTTTCTATATATAGGAGTCCGAGGGGCCATAATGTAATCCTAGTGGGCCACAATGTAATCCTAGCCGACCTAACATTAATAATTTAAGGGCACAATAATAATAAAATGGGGGTTACAAGGGTACAATAATAACAATAAGGGGGTTACACTAACAACAATAAGGTACTATACTAGTAATATAGGGACCTAATACCCAACATTCTCCGGGCCCAAAAAAAATCCCCGAAAGGTACACAAAATATGCACTTCTTAATATTTAGGGAAATCTGGTGCCTTCTACAGGCGTCCAACATCATGCACAGGTTTGAGACGTGCTTCTTTACCAATCCAAATACTATCCAATTGTCAAAGTATACCTCCAAGAATTTGTGAATGAACTCCTTAAATACTGTGACCACTACCTGCGAAAAGATGGCAGGGGCATTTTTTAGCCCAAACGACATGAAGGTGTACATGAAGGATCCCCATTCGGTGGCGAACGTAGTTTTGTTTCGATCTTTAGGTAGCATCCCGATCTGACAGGCTCAAAACTCATCAAAGGAATGTCTATGCTTCTCGATCCGTGGATACGGTGGCCTCCCCACCTATTCCAAGGAAAATTCCGCAAAGATCAATTCTTTCAGTTTTTCAGCTTCAGCACAACTTACTATTTATAGCAGGTTTTCGGGTCTTGCACACCCGGAGCCGTTTTGGGGCATTAATAATATAGGTGGATATTGGTGGCCACACATCGAGTCCATTTGAACCCCCACCATCAGTTCTTTCAGTTTGTAAGTTTCGGCACAACTTACCATTTTTAGCAGTTTTTCGGTCTTAAACTTCCGAAGCCGTTTTGAGGCCCTAAACGACGTTTTTTGGGAAAATTGAGAGCAACATGTGTCCATGGACCGATGTTGCTCATTCAAAAGTTGTACTCCTTGTACAGATCTTTCTAACGAGCTATTGAGTGCGTCAAACAGAGATCGGATGCCAAAGTTACGTCCCCGGGAAGTTGAACCACCAATTTACCCAAACGGGGCCCACAGTTTTGGCGCTTCATCTCCTACAGTTAGGGTTTTGAAAGTTTCGGATTCTACATTGTTTCTCAACAATAAATAGGCCCTCAAGCCTCATTGTAATACAGTTCAGGAGGCTGGGAGCCAACACATCTCTTCTCAGAGATAAGCGCGACCAGTGCCCTAGCTCGCCTCATCTCCATTATGTCTACATTGTAATACAGTTCAGGGGGCTGGGAGCCAACACATCTCTTCTCAGAGATAAGCGCGACCAGTGCCCTAGCTCGCCTCATCTCCATTATGTCTACATTGTAATACAGTTCAGGGGGCTGGGAGCCAACACATCTCTTCTCAGAGATAAGCGCGACCAGTGCCCTAGCTCACCTCATCTCCATTATGTCTACATTGTAATACAGTTCAGGGGGCTGGGAGCCAACACATCTCTTCTCAGAGATAAGTGTGACCAGTGCCCTAGCTCGCCACATCTCCATCATGTCTGCATTGTAACACAGTTCAAGGGCTGGTAGCCACCACATCTCTTCTCAGGGATACGCTGCCAGTACCATAGCTCTTTTATTTCCATTATGTCTGTAATAGGCCTGCGAGCCTCAATGTAAGACAGTTCAGAGGCCTGCGTATGCCACATCTCTTATCAGGGATACGCTACCAGCACCCTAGCTTGTTCCCATTATGTTTGTAAGCTTATTGCAGTCATTCTTTTATTAATAAATTGAAGCATTATTTCCGCTCCATCTCTGTATTCTGTTGCGTTCCTACATAAAATCCGGATCATTCCTGCCCTTCCACACTATCAAGGATTTCATTAGAAAATGGTGTAGGGAAGGGATCATGTACGCAGGCATCATTCAGCTTACGTAGGTCAACGCAAATTCTTATTTCTCCTTTAGTCTTCTTCTCTTGGACCACCATATGGCTTATCGAATCTGACTGTTCTACTGGTTTGATGATACCTGTGGCTAGCATTTTGTAATTTTCTTCCCTAACCTTCTACTTATACTTGGGGTTCAATCGGTAAGGCCGCTACTTGACAGGGCGTGCATCCGGTTTTAAAATAATTCACATGACCCCCAGGTCCCCTGTAATACCCTTGAGTTCTGAGAATTTCATAGGAAGCAGATCCTGGTACTCCGTGAGAAGTTCCATGACTTTCCCAACGGTATCGTCATCCTAGTAGTCACCAATTCTAGCTAGCTTAGGTTGCTCTTATGTTCCAATGTTGACTTCCCTGAGCTTAAGAGGCTTGGTCACATCAACATTTTGAAGTGGGGGTCTAGAAACTGCGCATTCACCCTCCGATTCTGGGATAGTGATATTTGGCAGGTCTTCGTCACAATCTTCCATTGATAGATTGTGACAGTTAGCAATATCCTGCATCTGTGTATCCCAAGTTGGTTCCCCACATTCCAAACGAGGGTGTGATTCATCAAATACTAGGGCATCTATGTCCTGCAGAGCTTCGTCTAATTCCTCAGTTTTGCCTATCAATCTGAATGTCCCCATGAAATCGTCCCTCAAGGTCTCCTAGTGGTGGAGACGTTGATGTAGCTCTACATCCAAATACTATGCGGTGGGGATTGGCCCCAAGGCATGAATGAACAGGTGGACCCATTTTCCCCCTGTCCTTTCGCACCATACCTCCATCCATGCGGCCAAGTGCTTGCATGGGACCCCTTGGCCAAGGAAAGTCTCCACGCGTAGGTGAATTGGAGGTTCAAACCATAGGATCATCATCTTGCGACATTCCTCCCAATCCTAGAACATCCCCTCATGAGTTTCCCATCACCACGCAGGGGCCGGACTCATGGCTAGGTTAAATGCCCACATTCTTCTCTCCCTTGGGACTTCTACTTCGAATGCTCTAAGAAAATCCCTAATACTACAAAACCATCAAAGTAAGGCAGCTCTCTTACCTCTAAGGAGATACACCGGAAGCTCTTCATGACCCTAAGACACCATAGCGCAGATATGTCATGTAATCGATTCTTCCAATTTTTGATCTCTCCATCAGAGTCAGAGAGGAATTCACTGTCCTTCTCCCAACAAAGCACACCATCAGCCGTAGGATTAATCCAATCCTTGTGTCAGGCGATTAGTTTATAAATATGATCAATGTCGTCTTCTCTGTGCACAGGTTCTATATACCGTTCTCCTTTCGTCGGGTCTAGAGAGACTATTACTCTCATACCGTCATTCTCAAAAAACATACTCCTTTTATTCAAGTGGATAATGCCTCCCATGTCTATGGCCCAATCCAGTCCCAGGAGCGCAGGATAAGTGTCTGCATCCTCTACAATGCGAATTACCTCAAAATCCGCATATACCTTAACCCCTACGATATCTACCATAATATTTGATAGTCTCCCCAATGATATGATATTTTGTTGGTTATCCATGCGCAGTTGTATAGTAGACCATTCCATCTTAGGTTCGCCCATCCTCTGCCACGTCTGTTTGGGCAGGAAATTCGCATCAGATCTCAGATCCAGGATGACCTGATCCATTTCATAATCACCAATCTATGCAACTACATTAGGGGAATTTTGAGGTCTAAAATGGGCCTCCTAAGGAAAATGTACAATCAAAATTCACTTTATGGGAACCAATCACATTTTAGGGGATGACATCATCTCTAATGGTTGATGTGGCATTTCTTGGGTTAAAGGTACTTACTTGTCACATTCTCAATGGTGAATAAAAACTCATGGTCAACCATGGTAGTGCTCTAAGTACTTTTAAAGTCATAAAGTAAAGTACTCATAATAAATGTCATTTCACATTTTTTGAATAAAATATTATTATTGTCATTTCATATTTTGTTTTAAGAAACAATGCATATCCTTACACAATATTCATGTGTTGACACTTTTTAATAAATGTTATATTTGTATATTTTCTTATATTTATTTTTAAACTATATATTCATCCCATTTTATTTAATATTACAATTTCAAATTAATTATAAGTTAATATCTATAGATATATATATTATACATATGAAATAAAAATAAACAAAAATGTAACTTGTAATTTTAGAATAAATCAAATCTATAAATAATATTATTATATATTAATAACAATTTTAAAATATTAAAGTTAAAGAGAAAAACCATTTTAATTTTGTAAGATGAAAAAAGATATATTAGTTTTGTATGTTGACAAAAATTATATTAGGTTCAACATAGTTTGGGGCAAAAAAAAATTTAAATTTAAATGTATATAAATCTTATATTATACTTATAAATATAAATTAAATCTATTTCAATACTTTTTTTTCTTTAATTTTAAATATAAATCAATTCGTTTCATTATGTTTATATTAATATTATATATAATATTATGAAAAATAATCTAAATGATATAGAATATATATTATATTCTTCTTATGTTATAAATCAAATCAATTTAATATATAATATAAAATTCATACATAAAATAATATAATATAATATATTATTTTATTTTATTTTTATATAGTACACTAATTACATGTTATTATACAATTTAAATAATACAAATTTTAACTAATAATTTTTGAATTTATATTTATATGTTATTTTAAGTTATTTAAGATCAAATGACAAATGCATTATTGTTTAATGATAATGACTTTTTCTTGAAAAACTCATTCTTATTTATAGTCAAATCAATACAATTTTTTTATTAATTTTATTTTGGTACAATTTTTGAATTTAATTTAACAATGGTTACATGGATTGTGGTGAAAAAAGTGAATTGCAAATTTATAAATATTATTTTATTGGTTTAGCTATTATTTTATTATTTCCTTTGGGGACTCATTTTAGACCTCAAAATTCCCTAATGGCTACATTTCCTGACTAGTGCATTTCTTATGCATGTAAAGTTTGTGAACATCTTTAAGTTCTGTTGGAGGGTCAGTTTTTTCTACGCAACTATCTATCAATGCTTGAATATTTTCTATTGCCCTCTGGTTGCGTAGCAACTTCATACATGCCTGTAGGAATAGTTTAACTTCATTGTCCGCTTTTAGGTTTGTTGGAGCCTTGGAGGTAGATGCCTCATCCTTGGTAAAGTCTTTGCGAGCTTCTATGAAGGTTTCTTTCTCCTTATGTAGGTCCAAGCTTTCATTTTTTATAGCGGCTTTTTGGATAAGGGATTCAGCCGTAGCTCTTTCCTCAACTCCTCCAGTAGCCATCTCACTCCGCGTTATGAAATTAATATTGGGTCCCTCATCACGTGGTTCTGCCTTAACCCTCTGCACATTATGCGTTGGCATCTACTGTTTTTCCTGCATTTTTGCTATCAGTTATGGACAATCTTCGATCACATTGTCCAATTGTCTACAATATCTGCAAGATTTTCATGCAAGGTTCAGACAATCCCTTGCAAAGTGCCTTACTTCTCCACAATTATAACAGATCAATTACCCTTTTCCCAGACCTACGCTCCCACCTCCTCGTCCCGAGGGAGATAGTGGTGATGAATGGTCAGCCTATACCCTGTACAAGTTTCCTTAGTTGGTCATTAAGTCATATGTCCGGCAGTTGTGTTCGTCATGTCCCACAGATGAGCAGAATCAGCATCATTGTTGCTTCAACTCTGGAGCATAGGCACCAAGATGGTGGCAGTGGTTGGTATCATGTAGTCTAGCTACGTGACAGTCAGCGCACCATAACGTGGGACCACTTGGTCCCGTAGCCTCTTTAGGGCGCAATGGGTTGGACCCCCCAGCCTGCATGTAGTCAACCAGCAGAGGGCACTGATATTTGGTGTGGCTTGACACCCTGCATCGTATGCACCATACATCTGGGCTAGCTTCTTTTCCCCACTCTTTCCACAAATTCTGGATCTTGAGGTGCATTGCTTCCAATTGTCCTTGGATTTGCTATACCTCAAATTGCACATCGTCTCTTGGCGCAGCTTCTAGAATCATAGCAATATCTAAGGCTTTCTCTTGCGTCTTAATCGCTTGTTGACCCATAGGTCTGCCCAAGTGAGGTAATAACATGGCAATGAACCATTCCTTGTGTTGTCTATCCTCATACTTAAATTCCCCATCTCTGATATCCTTCTTTAGCTGCTGATCAACCTCCCATACTGACTCAGTGGGTCCTTGTCTAAAGTCTTTCAAGTCAACCACCAGTTGAGCGTAGGACTTAGGCTTCCGAAACTGTTGTTTTAAAGAATTATTAATCTCTTGCATTGATGGATCCGCATGTTGGCCTACGTACCCCATGAACCAATCCAGGGCCCTTCCTTCAAAGGTGAGGGATAGCTGCACCCTTTTTACACCATCGCTAGCAACATTATTCGCAGTCCATATTGATTCTGCTACAAACCAAAATCGGTCTATGTCTTCGTCTCCTACACCCTTGAGGGTGGGCAGCTTCATGTGTGTGGCCATACCTTCTTCCAGTAGTGGCAGAAGTGTAGGGGAGTTCTTTCCCTTATGTTGACTCAACGATGGTGTAGCCGGAGGACTATTTCTTGCGTGCGCAATCGGTTCTCTTAATGGGTTGTAGAAGGATCTATCCCCTTATCGGTTGACTCCGTAGTACTTACCACTTCGTGTTGTACTCTCACTCTGATCAGAGGTCATTCATTCGGTATGGATACAAAAAATTCCATTTTCTCACAATAATATTTTAATTAGTAGTGGTAATGTTTGCAATAACTTACCTCGGAATCCTTTGAAGAACCTCCGCTCTACCTTAGAGTAGGATACAAATTGATCGGCTGTGAATTCTGTTACAAATCCTCCTAGCACACTATCCACCAAGTGATCTACAATTTAGGTGATTGTGTTGTCAACCTTTTACAACTATTGAATCAATTCCGGAGTCCACTGCATAACCTAATAGTCTTTCCAACACGTATGGAATTCTACTAGCCTTGCTAGCCACTCCTAGAGCTCGTGCGCAAAATTCACAAAGAAAATTTCATATACTTCTATGAATATATATTTTTTCTTCCACTTCTCAGTTGTTAGCTTTGAGCTGCGATACTCTTTTACAGAAAATTCCTGAACCTGTTTTTTGAACCAATCTTCGAGCTCCAATTTCTCAGGTCTCCAACAGCCTCGTGGAATTACCTAATATCTCTCTCAAAATTCTCCCGGTCCTGGCAACGGAACCATTTTTTGGCTTGAGGGGTCCTGACCTAGGTTTGGAGTTAAGGTTTGCCAACAAACCCCTATACTACTGGCCCTTTTGGCAATGACCTACTTTCATAGGCCAAAGTCTCGCCCGAAGTAGTATGGGTGGGTGCTGGAACCAGGTTTCCACACCCTGCGAGAGAGTAGGTAATTAAGGCAGATCTCGTCGAGTTCTATCAGATTCACACAAAAATAAGCCTATTATCGAGGCCTTAACAATATAATCAGCATGTAAACATAAACAAAGATACTATTATCAAACAGATCTGATCAACACCTTCGCATCCATGTGCACATAAAATTTTTTTATCACAAAATATCACAATTGAAGCTAATTCATATATCATAGACACAATTGCAGCTAATTCAAATCACACATAGGGACTTCAGTAGTGAATACAACCAGTTAGATAACATAACATATTCCGTGTTCATTAGTGTCAAAAACCAGTTACAAACCCAAGTCACAGCCCACGCACACAACCAGTGGGGTTTGCACATAACAGGACAGAGGATCTCTGCGCACACAGCCAACAGGAGTCCTTACCAAAAACTACACAAAACAGATCTCAATAGTTCGTACGTAGCATCAATATTACTTACTTACCCTTAGAATCAAACTATCCATCTATTTATATCATCATAGCATGCGCTATCATGTGGTCCGCAAACCGTGGTTTTCGGACTCTAGGTCTACCCTTTGACCCACCCCAAAGCCCCTTTGCAAGACCAATTACTACAAAAATATATAAAAAAGACAGCATTGAAACATATCAAAACACAGCTAGGGGACCTTGTTCCAACACTAGCCAATAACCCTATTACAAATGGGAGAGTAACTCGTTGGTTGTTGCTTTTATAAGAGTTTGACATAACTATCAAAGATCGTCTAGGGAAGGAGAACATGGTTGCATATTTCCTATCTAGATTTCCCATGTCAGATGACACACTAGTAGTGGACAATCAGTTTCTTGATGAACATCTATTCGTTGTAGCAGTAAAAACACCATGGTACACATATGTAGCAAACTACCTAGCAGTAGGAAAGTTGACCCGGTACTTGACATCAAAGGAACAAATGTTGATTGTTCAGCGCAGTGCTAGATTCTCCTGGATCAGTGGATACATTTTTCATACAGGAGCCGATATGCATATATGCAGATGCATCCGAGAAGATGAGATTTATGAAATTCTACAGGCCTGTCATGATGAACCATGTGGTGGCCATTTTGTGGATGGAAGAACAGGGAAAAAATTATTACAAATGGGTTATTATTGGCCTACAATTTTTAAATATGCCAAGAAATATTTCCAAGCCTGCAATAGTTGCCAAATAATGGGTTGCCCGGGCCAAATTGACGAAATGCCATTACAACCACAATTGATAGTGGAACCTTTCGAATGGTGGGCTCTGGACTTCGTTGGACCATTCAACCCGCCATCAAACTAGAATATTTACATACTGGTTGCCACATATTATGTGACAAAGTGGGTAGAAACGGTGGCTTTATCAAGAGCTACGGAAGAATCTCTGATCAATTTTCTTTTTGATCTATTTGTGCAATATGGCTTACCTCGGGAAGTGATAACTGATTGGGGGCATAGTTTATGGGAAATAACATTATGACCACTCTGAAGAACCACCATATCATCCATAGAGTCAAATATCCCTACCACCCATAGGCGAACGTGCAGGTTGAAAGTACCAACAAAGTCCTTGAGGAAATTCTCATTAAAACAGTCTCAACACATCGTTGGGATTTGGCTACTAGACTACCAAAGGCCTTGTGGGCTTACCGCACAACATGGCGAAACACCACTGGATATTCTCTGTACCATCTGGTATTTGGAAGAGAACCAATTTTTCCTATTGAATTCAAAATAAAGAATCTAAGGACAACCCAGGAGGTGGGGATGGATTTGACGGAGGCCCAGATTAGAAGACTCCAGCAAATAAATGAATTAGATGAAATACGACTGCTGGCTTTGCAGCGCACCACAATTATACAATAACAATGAGCTAAGTGGCATGACAACCTCATCAAAAATAAGACATTCCATAAAGGAGATTGGTCACTTCTCTACGACTCTACATTCCAAGACTTGCCAGGCAAGTTACAAACAAGGTGGCTCAGTCCATACAAAATTCAGGAAGTACACAACAATGGTACCCTCACCTTGACTACCATAGACAGATCTGGTTCTACATTTTTGAGTCAACAGACAGAGAGTGTGCCTCTATCACAAACCATTTACAAGGAAGTCTTTCTGCTAGCAGGTACGCAATGATCCCAACATCCAAATTTTAGCTACAGGGGGTGCTAGCCCCACAACTTTAGGTGCATGAAAACTTGTTACTTCCTCTTGTAAATATTGTATATATTTCCCCTGCAATTTATAGTTTTTCATTTATTGTACATTATTCATACTCAAAACTGTATTTTTTTCCTTTATCCTTTCTTTCGCATGTTTATTTTTTCTGTTCAAACCTTTGAACGGTTGTTGTTCAATCCAATCAAATAGCCGATGTTCAATCAGATTGAAAAATCGTGTGTTTATTTTTGTTGTTCAAACCTTTGAACAGTTTTTGTTCAATCCAGTTGAATAGCTATTGTTCCATCGGATTGAACAACCACGTGTTCTTTATTTTTTTTGTTCAAACCTTTAAACGACTGTTGTTCAATCCAATTGAACAACTGTTGTTCAATCGGATTGAACAACTGTTGTTCACTCAGATTGAACAACTATATGTTTTCGTGTTTATTTGTGTTGTTCAAACCTTTGAACGGATGTTGTTCAATCAAATTGAACAACTACTGTTCAATCCAATTGAACAACTGTGTGTTGTTTATCGTTTCTGTTGTCCAAAATTTTTAACGACTGTTGTTCAATCCAATTGAACAACTATTGTTCAATCGAATGGAACAACTGTTTTTTTCCTTCTTTATAAGCATATTTTTTTTTCTCTCTTTTATGATCTCTGTTTCAATAACCACTCCTCATTACACACCTTGGCTGTAAAAGTCATGTTTTTGAACAGGAATTGGCACCCAAAAAAGGGAGAAGCAGTGATATTACTAATATGATGATCCTTTCAAACTTTGATGGAAATCTCCACTCCAGAAGCTAGCATGGTTTATTTATGCAATGAAGGGCTAGACATCTCCTGCTCAAACATATTGTCACACAATTCATAGTCTTATGATGATATATCTTTCTAGACTCTCTAGTAGTATCTTCCCTTGACATAAGGATATAGGAATAAGGAGTATTAATTGTATTGGCATTCTCCTTACTTCTCAGACAATTTCTAACCCTTAAGGAGTTAATGAGCCTCCCTTCATGTATAAGGAACAAGAAAACATTATGTTTATATGCAAATTTTTAAGAGAGAATTAGGGGTCTAATCACGAGCCAACCTACCATGATCATTAGGATTTAATAGGTGACATTCCCACAATGGCTAGCAAACTAGGGTAACAACCTTCTCGACAGCTCAAACTACTTGAAGGACAGGAGGTCTCATCACGAGCCGACTTGATCACTCTGTTACAATTCCAGTGAGTGTCACTATGACCATCTGGCCACCACACCAACACAGTGGTATCTTCATAAAACAAAGAGAAATGCCTACTTTTAAAAAAGAAGTATCATGTTTATATGTAAATTTTTAAGAAAGAATAGGGAGTCTCATCAAAATTCAGCCTACCATTATCATAAGATTTTAACAAGTGACATGCCCATAATGGCCAACAAACTAGGGTAGTGACGTTCTCGACAGCTCAAACTTCTTGAAGGAGAGTGTTAGTCATCAGTAATTTTTCTTTTTATGGATGACTAAATGCTTATCCCAGATTTCTAAAAACAAAATTTGTGAATATTGTGAGTTTTATAAATCTCACTGCGTTCATTATCCTTAGGATACATTTTTCACTTTTTCACTATCCTATCATGTCATGGTCAGCTTACCACTCCTAGAAGACCCATCATGGGCTCATGCTACCCATTTTCACTATGTTTTGCCACCTCTGACCTTAGTACTATGTTTTGACTTGCTTAACCCCTCCACTTGCCACCTATGATCACTAACCAACCTACTCATTCTTGTGTTTCCTGGATATATCAAGCATTGATGACTCAAAACTATCTCTGTAGGCTCTTTAGATAAATCAAGTGCATTGGATTTTGGATCTTCAATACATCAAATTTTCAAAGACTCTATTTTCCGTACTTGAAGACCTCAAAGCCAAGCTTTTAGTCAAAGACAAGCCCAAAGAGCCTCCCACTAGGTCATTTAGGGTTTCATAGGTTGTAGGATTGTTTTTGTGTTCTAAATCACTATTTTACATGTGCCAAGAAGCTGAATCAAGTATGAAAGAGGGTCAGTACATGATTGTCCAAAATGGATTAGGAAATCCTTCAAAAAAGGTCTCCTTGGTCAAGCACAAATTATGCAAAGGAAAGCTACCCATTTTGACATTTCTACAAGAGTGTCAAGGTGGCTATCAGCAGAAAATGAGGTAATGTGAGAGGCCAAATCCTCACTAAAGGACATCCACAACAAAGAAAAATAAGCATGCCTATGTTCAAAGAGAAATAGGGTTTTTAGAACTGATTGGCTAAACAGTGTTTCCAAGTAAGAAGCTAATGCAAAAGACCACAAGGACAGAGGAACATCCACACAACCAAGCATAAACTGAAGATTTTTAGAAATTATGAATGAAGAAGGGAAAAGGGTGAGGTGAACTGAAAAATAATGAATGAACTTGAAAGGGCTATAGAGAACTTAGAAGACAACACTAATTATTTTTCTCTAACAGCTCTAAAACCTAAAGTTTTGGGAAGATAGGAAAAGTAAGTGAAATTAATATGATGGGCCTCCATCAGGACAACAGAAGGTTTTCAAAAGCTATTGAAGGTGACTTCTAGGGCTTTCCAAGGTAACAATGCTTCACTACATCAAAGGGAGAAAATGCAAAGAGTATCAGTGTGAAGGAAATCAAGCCTCCATTTTCAGTCATAGCCCTCAAAATGGTCAAAGGAAAGAAAGCCTAAGGTTAAGTTTCAAGACAAGAAATCAAGCTAATAATTATTTTACTGTTGAGTAACTAAAGTTATCAAACTTAAAAGAATGACAAAGGATACCAAAAACAATTGTGTCATGGCACCTGCAACAAATCAGATGTGGCCAAGAAGAGGCATAGTAGGCATGAATTATAATCTTTGTCAAAGTGGATGTGTCACTATCAAAATTAGTAAGAAGTTATGGAAATATGTTTTCAGATCATTTACACTCAGAAATGTTAAAAAGGGATAAAACATGTTTTTTAGTTTCTCAGTGCATAAAGAGGTTTGTGTGAAGACCCTCAAAGGTTTAAAACGACCTCTTCATCTCTCCAGAAAGCCATCACCAAAGGAATAAGAATCACTTTGAAAATTTTCAAATCACTTGCAATAAAGGGACAAAAGATATCAGTCCAAATGATAAAGTGACAAAAACTTAGCAAAGTGGGTTTTTCTTTTTCAATTTATTTTTCAAAGTTATAAAGGCATCTTAGTTATAATTTTTTAGCTAACTTGTCATTCGCAAGGAGAGAAACCCCTTCAGGAGAAATTTTTTGAGTTTTTGTCGAAATCTGGGAAAGTTCACTGGCTCTATACCAAAAACCTGCGTTACGCTCACAAACCCCAGCGTTGTGCGAAAGGAGGTATCCGCAGTGCAATTTTTACACTGCGTTGGAAATATACCGCGCGATGTTGTGCGTATAGCCTGGCGCTGTGCCCAGGCAGACCGACACACATAGGGGCACAACATTGTGCCCACAAGCCAACCCGACACCCATTCTTCTGCCCGATGCTGCGCCCAAGGGCCAACAGACCTACACGAGACGACATTGTTGTGCACAGAGCACCCGACTCACCTGGTGCTACGCTCAGAGGCACATGATAGGCCCAGCACTGCACTAATGCAAAAATTCCTCCAAATTGCAAGAAAATATGCCAAAGGCTCAAGGACACCCTCAATTTTTCCTTTAAAAGCCTGCAAAGGAGTGAAAACTGGTAGGTGGCCGCTTTTCCTCCTCCTCAAGTGTTTTTGGTGATTTAGTGGTTAAATTAAATATTAAACCCTAGTGTTGCAAGCCCTAGGTCCTCATGGAAAAATTATTTTTCTGACCTCCAAGTAAACCATTACCATATCAGAGGGGTGTGAGACTAGGGTAATCACAAGTTGGTTCAAGATAAGCCCTTTTTCAAGCTCAAGGAAAAACAATCATACACTTGCCTCCATATCACTCATATGTTTCCCTCACCATCATTTCCACTTCACTCCTCTTGCCTAAGTGTCATAAGAAAACCTAATTTGTCCACAAACAACCCTAATCACCATGTCAGGAGCAGTAAACAGTAGCAGTAGTGAAAGAGGCCAAGGACCTATGAGGCCAAACCATAAGGGAAGGAAGGTAAATATATTTGAACCCCAAAGCACTATAGAGATCATTTCCTCTCCCATGATCCTCTCATGCCTTTAGAATGTGGGGTGCTTCTAGTTTTGTGAGAGAATCAAACAAGTGAAAAATCACCCAGAGCTTACAAGGATTTTCATTCTTAACCTACACAACAAACAATCAAGCCTTGCAGGGGTGGATTTTGAACTCTCAGTAGATTCCATATCTAATGCTACAGGTATCCCTGCTATTGGTGAAAAGTGGTTTAATAAAAATGAATTGAACAAGAACTATTATGAGCCATTTGTCAAGACTAGGTACAGAGAAGGTTGCAAGGCTATTTTCCCTTTCTCACACCCAAAACATAGATTTTCACCCTTGATGAATGTCATTATGAAGTACTTTACCTGTGAGGGGAGATACTCCAAGCTCTACTCCTACCATGTTAGATTGCTCATGCATTTCACAAGGGTCAAGATGCTCAGCTTGCCCTACTACCTCTATACGAGTATGGAAAAAATGTCTTCTATTGTCTAGAGGAGGAATCCTTCACAACAAATGCAGAGTTTGTTTCACCATTCCTTGATCAATATGGTGGTTATACATCAGTTGGAATAGAATAGCATATCTTGGGAGGTATTCATAGCCCATGAAGTCTTCACAAGCCCACAACCTCATCATCAACCAAACTTTCCCTCATCATCTCATCCTCCTCCCTCTACTCCTCCATCACCTCCTATAGATCATGCCTCATTATCTACACAAGTGTCCTCACCTCAAGGAAACCTCCCTTCCTCCCCTTATCTTGATGCATCAGCTGAAGAAGGAAGTGGAAATAAAGAATCAAGTGAAAATGATGGTGAAAATGACAATGAGTCAAGCCCAAATAAGGAGGAGGATGATAATGATGAACAAAATGAAGAGGGTGAGAGTGAAGATGAGTCAACTCAAAATGAGGGTGATGGAAATGATGTTTTGAGCCAGAAAGAAGCATATGATATGGAAATAGAGAAAGAGGATCACAGTGAAGAAAATAAAAGAGATGACATTGAAAATTAATTAAGCAGTGATGAAGGGGGTAGGTAGGATAAAGATCAAAATAGTGAGTAAAATGCAAAGGCTAAGGGCAGCAGTGACACCCAAGAAGAAAGCCTCAGTGCTAGACAAGACATAAAAGAGGAAAAAATTCAAGACAGTCATGACATTCATGAAGATAGTCATGAAAATAATGAAGGAGATGAAGGCGTTGACAATTAAATTTAAGATCACAACAGTAAAGAGGCAAGTAGCTCAAATGAAGGACCAAATGAAAATGCAGAAATCAATGAAGAGGATGAGAGTGGTGATGATGTAGAAGAAAATGATGAGGTAGGAAATATGATGACTGATGATACCAATAATGAAGATGAAGAAGTTGATGACAGCATCAAGGATCACAGCCATGATAAAGAAACCAACAAGACCACAATCACACCATTTTCACTCACATATCAGAGAGGGTCAAGGCTTATGTTTGTTTCCTCCAAAAGGCAAGTGACCAAGCTATCCACCTCAAATCAAAGGCTTGAAAAAGGCAAACAAAAGGTGAAAAGAGGTAGAAAAGGTAAGAAAGAGCTTAAACAAGAACTTGGCATCATTGACTTAGAGAGTGAAAGTGAAGAGAAGGAGAGGGCCAATAGCATACTAGTTCAAAGAAAAAATGCAGATATTAAAGACCTACAAAGGAGTCTTGGCATCACACAATACATCATTTATTATTACAAGAATGAGCACAAGTACATGAAGAAAGTGAAAAGAGACCTAGGCTTACAGAAAAATATGGCCAAACACTATGTCTTGAAAAACAAACTCACTAGTGCCAAGCTCAAAGAGGCCCTCATTGAAATTCAAGCACTAAAAGGAGGAAAAGACCATGAAAACCTTGGATTCTTGTCTGAAGCTTCTCAAAAGGTCTCTCAAACCCCTTGAGGGATACATCCACCAATTTTGAAGGAATTTTGACAAATTTTGGTTTTTTGAGAATTTGAAGGCCTATAAGCACAACGCCACTTGCGCTACGCTTTTCCCTCAGGCATCCTCAGAGTTAAAAATTTAAATTTTTGGATTTATCATGCCTAGTACACTATTCTCACCTAATTTCAAAGCATTTGGAGCATTTTTTACCCCTCAAAAGGTCAAAAAACACCTCATTTTTCACCTTTTTGCCTCATTTTCAGGCCTGGCACTGCACTCGGAGAAGTTTTTAGAATTTGAATTTTTTTAATAGGTTACAGGTGCTAAATCAGAAAACCAAAGGTATATCTAGAAAAAAGACTCATCAGGCTTTCCAACGTGCCATCACAGAGAAAAATCTGACATCGGGACGGTCCCAAAAACTTGGCTGCAACAGGACCTATTTTATGCCTAGGATGATGCTGCGCTTATGCAATTCACTGTGTTTTTGTCCAATAGTCAACAAAAAACACTCATTTAATGAAAAATGATATTTTAATGTTTTTCGAGGAAAATTACTCTAAAATTAGGTGCAAGAAGTTATTTTGGCATTTATTTCATGGGATATTTTGTGCCTTGGGCCTTGCATGGTCTCTTAGGCATAAATGAAATTTATGACTTGTTTTGACATTTTCAAACCCTAGTTAGGGATTTTTCCCTCCTTTGCTGAATAAATATAGCATGAGGGATTCATTGTAAAAGGTTGGCAGTTGATGAGTTTTGAGTGCAATACATGGTTTTATTGAGTTTGAAGAAGAAATTGATGTTGTGGAGTTTGTGAATGGCCTGCTTTGATTGATGATGAAGGAGGATAGCTTGCAGGATCCCTGAGCATTGTTAATGGTGATGTGTCTCTATTTAGTTCTTCTTTTCATGTTTATCATTATGTTCATCTTTCTATGTTGCAGTAGAACAAAAAAGTATAGGCTAAGAAATGTTGTTTGAGGCACCTTAGTCCTTCCTGCTTTCTATTTCCTTTATGTTTTCCTCTGCTGGGTTTGTTTAAGGAATTCTTAGTTGCTTCTTAGACCTACCTATGCTTTTTTATTCCATGAATGGTTCAATATAGTAGTTTTCAAATATTTTTTATGGTTAGCCCTGCTTATTTGATGCTATTTAAAATTTGTTTTGGAATCTCTCTTTGAAGTACTACTTGTTAGGTTTTAGCCAAAGAGGCCATGATCTGATTATGCCCTTTGTCCATGCTTGAGAAGTTGCCTTAAAGTTCTTTGTAGCTTGATCAAAGATGCTTAGGAGTTCCCTCTTCTTTGATTAAAGTTATATGTTATCTTGTATGTTTTCTAACCTTGAAGGTGAAATCACTAGAAGTTAGATAAGTTTCTTGCTTTCTATGGTTCATTGAATTGTTTATCTTGAATGCTTGTTTTCTTAAGTATGATAAAAAAGCTATTTTTTTTCCCTGTCTTATGATTATTTCCTTATGTTGATATATATTTGAGACCATCTTGTTTAAAAAGTACTTGTTTAATGATTCTTCACTTCCCTTACACACATACTATACTCACAAACTTTATGTTAATTTCACCTCACACATGCCTTAAAGATCCATTTTACCATGCTATATTTTCCCTGTTATGAATCATGTTTCATTGTTGAGATATCCATGAATTTCATAGACTCCATAGCCCAATGATTTGAAGACCTCTCACTCCACTTATTCTACTTGATCATCTTACCCAATCAAAACAAACAACAAACCCTACACTTAACAACTAGCCTAAAATAAAACCCTAAAAGCAAACAAGTTCACATCCTTTGCATACAATAGAGAGAGCCCTCTCTAATTCCAGGAAGGCTAGGTCATAGGACTCCAAATACCGGTCTGATGTTACCCTGTGCATTTGGTCTACCAATATGCTAAATCACGGGACACTAACATAATGACGATCACAGTGGGACCCTTCTGAGTACATAGTGGCCTAAATACCTCTTAGGACTCATATCACCCTCAGTTAAGCTTAGAAAATCAACTGATAGCCAAGAGTAGTGTAATATTCCAAAATTAGCTCGCAGCTAATTAGAATATTGATTTTTGTTGTCTACACTTAGGAGATGAATAAATGGGTACGGAGGCCCATGCATATTAAAAATATGAATAAAATCCCTCATAGTGTGGAAAGGGATCATCATAGGAGCTGGATTTCACACCCTCATTTGTGAAAAGGGACTTTTGCATGTGGAAAAGGTCAAGTTTGACAAAGTCAATAGCGTTGGGATAAGAGGTGGAGATCATCTTTGGAGACAGCGTAGAGATAGTGGGAGGAATATTCCTTGGTGAAGGAAACCCTAATGAGTGGGACCCAAGATGGGAGGGCTTCCATTTGTATAAAAGGAGGGCAAGGCAGCCATAGCAAGACAACTTATGTTATGGATTATTGATTTTGTGGTTTGCATGACTATTGTGCTTTCTTCAACTGTTTAGTTGAGATTGTTGTGTTGCTTAGCACAAGGCATTCCTATTTAGGAATTCATTCTCCTTTCTTGAGAGGCCTCTTGAAGGAGCTTTTACTTCATTTCTCCACATATAGGCTTCAGGCCAAGCCACCTCCTTCAGCTACAACTTTATTTCTGTGGTAGTATAACGTTGTGTTGCAGGGTGTTGCAGTGGAGGTTTCACAACACCAATTTCGGAGCTTATTATTAAGAGGAGGGAGATTTCTTTCCTTTGGGAGATCATTGAGGAAGGCCTTGGATCATATTTCAGATCTTGGCACTTGGTCAGCCCATTTCCTATCTCCTACAACGCAGTCCCTCTCCTTGATTGCGTTATTTTCAGTGAGGGTTTGCAGTGATTTTTGCAGGGTGAGATCTTCAATGTTAGGATCAGACTTTCACCTAGAAGATCCATTGGAGGATTTCTATCTAGGTTATGCATCATATTCATCCATCTCCATCTATTTCTTGAGTTTCAACTGCTATTCAGTCCTAGGACTTCAACTCCGGCTTTTTTTCCATTTTGCATATTT
This sequence comes from Pinus albicaulis, assembly GCA_034641835.2. Lineage (NCBI taxonomy): Eukaryota > Viridiplantae > Streptophyta > Pinopsida > Pinales > Pinaceae > Pinus > Pinus albicaulis. The sequence goes on along the minus strand of CM076583.1, from coordinate 1,113,419,572 downwards.
CAGGAAATCCTTCTAGGATTGTCTTTGGGGGATTAGATCTTGGCTCCCCAAATTGTATGATTTGTATATTTCCATATCCATGTATTTACATACTCTAGTAGTAGTTGTATCTAATAAAACTGCGCTGTCATAGCCTTGGGCATTTTCTATGTAGTAGTGTACTTCATTTTCCATGTACATGTTCTCTTGAGGCTTGTTTTTCCTGACTTGAGTGATTATTTCCTCAAGGATTTGTATACATTTTCTACTATTCTATTAATATGATGGTTATTTGGATCTTCTTACATTTTATGTGTTGATGTATCACTTCTCTTTCATTATTGTGTTCATGTATTGCTGCATCCCCATTTTGGGATATTATAGTGGTATTAGAGCATAATCTTGGCTCAACCCGTGGAATCTCAGCCAATATGCTATCAAAAAGACAAGAAGAAGAAAATATGAATAGAAAAGACAAAAAGAAGACTCCATTGTTTGGAGGAAGAAAGGAGGCGAGACTTCCAAATTTTCTTTCTCAAACTTTGTAGAGCATTCATGGAGATCTCAAGAAAATGAGAAGGGGTATGTGTAGAGAATATCCAAGAGAGTTTGGATCTGAATCAAACTATATATTTTCATATGATAAGTGTGAGAATGCAACCACACACTATGATCCACAGTGCATTCATATGCCTAGATTTTCTATGAGAGAGATGGAAGAAGAAGGAATCACTAGGAGGGAAACTCTTAGTGGTTTTCTATAAGAGTATGAATCTCAAACTTAGAAGTTTAGAGACCATATCATTTTTCCATAGTTTTTCAAGATCAAGGTGAAGAGAAGCAACCAACATGATATGGGTAGATTCGTTCTATCTACTTTTTATGGTTCACCTACATGTTCAGCTAGAGCTTGGGTGGAGGAACTAGACTCCTATTTGCAGCAACACCAAATTTCTGAAGATGAGGCCATCAAAGTTGCAGCGCTGCATTTTTGAGGTAAGGCCTATGCATGGTGGATGTTTGAGTCTTTTTATTTTAAAAATGCAAATAATTATTCTTATGCAAGGTTCACTAAGACATTAGTGGAAATATTTGATAAGAAACACTCTGAAACAGATGTGGTGGTGGAGCAAAACAAACCAAAACCTTACATGTGATGGAGGAAACTATAAACTCAACTCTACTTTAGAAAACCATTGAGGAGGATGATATCTTGCATCATACCTTGCTATAGGCAAAACCTGTATCTCATATTCTTGAACAGGAGGGTATGGAGTGTTAGGGTCCCGTGATTTGGTTGATTGGCAAGCCAAATGACAGTGTAACATCAAACCAGTCTTTGGAGCCCAAGGACCTAGCCTTCCTGGACTCAGAGAGGGCTCTGTCTATTTGTGTAAGGGATATCTGTGTGTTTGCTTATCATGTTCTGTTTTTAGGCTAGTTACGAAGTAGGTTTTTGGTTTTGGTTTTTAGGTTGTGAGGGATGAAACTGATCAAAGATATAATATAGGTAAAAAATATGTCAGATCAACTGGGATATGGGGTCGAAAAGGTCAAGAAAGCTTTCAGATGGTGATACAAGGTTGTTGAAGGGCCGATTTGATTCGAGGTAAAATGGATCTTTGGCAAAATGGAGTGAGATGGACATCAAGTTTGTGAATAACAAACGATTTCAAACACAAATAGTTTAATAGCTGACATAAACATGGTAGGGAAAACTATTAATCATGAGAAATGTAACTGTAAACTAATCAATGCAGAGAAATAAACATTCAAGCCACGCATAGAGATATATGACTCTCTAACTTTTGGAAATGGCTATCAGACTTTGGGGAAATATATTTAAGACAGAAAAACAACTCAAATCACTATGCTGGAACACCTAAACATAGTACCTCAAGCTATTGGGAACTTTGAAAACAAGATTGCATAGTTTTAGGCAAAGGGCAAGATCAGTACAAGACCTCCTTGGTTCAACAAATGACAATCTAATCAATCAAAGATAAGTTTCATAGGTGGAGCTATGGCTAGCCATGAGTAAGTAGGGCATACCATAAATCATACTTAGCATGCATAAAACTATCAATGAAACAAGAAAACAATATTCTTAAGTTATTAAAGAACAATCAAGAATTCTTTAATGTGGCTAATAATGAAGAAAACATGGAAGCTATAAAGAAACAGGAAATTTGAGGTGCCTCCAAGGGCATGTCTCAAATCTGTTCTCTAATGTCTTATAGCAAGCAAGAACATGGATTTATGAATGAAAACTAGGAAACAAAAGAGAGAGAGAGACACTATACCATTCTACCAAGTCATGGAATCCAACAACAATCCTCTTTTATCATCCAACAACATCCAAGAAACTATCCAAAAGCATGAGACAAGTATTTCTTCCAAAGCTTATATGACCATATATTGTTTCTATTCATCAAGCTCAGCCTTGTTTACAATGAAAGCCTTTGGAATATATAGGCCAAAGTGAGGAAAACCTCTTAGTTCAACTTGCAATCTCATTGGCCTATCCAAAATATATGATTTTGTCCTTGAGGCTTTGCAAAGCCCAAGGCACAAAATATCTAATAAAATATCTAAAAAATGCTAAAAAGGGAAATATATTGACTTTTCATAACTTATCATGTACAAAAATAGCTAAACGCACATGAAGAAAAGTCACTTTTGAAACGTTCAATTTTTACAAAAATACTCAAAAAATACATTAGCAAAAGGTCCCCTGACTTTTCGGCAACTTTTGGAGGCCTTCCCGATGTTGAAACGAGGCTAATGATGGCTCGTTGGAAAGCTTTGAGTGTATAATTTTGGAAAATGTTTATATTTCTCCCAAATGACCACTAGAAGTCCTCCAAAAATAGACCTGTGTGTGTAAAAAACCAAAAAATAGGCCTTGCTGATAAACGAGGCAGAGTGTAGAAAAAGCGAGTGTTTTTCGCCACTTTGGGGGGGGGAAATGATCTTCAATTGTTCTGAAAAAAACTGAGTATGTGCCCTTGAAAATATGGCATCCAGTGATACCATTTTCATCCTTTGAGGATGCCCCAAAATGAAATGGAGATGCCCATGAGTTTTGGCCAAAAACCCAAAAATGACAAAAAACCAAAATTTGTCGAATTTCGCCCAAACTTGGCAAGCATGACCCTCAAGGGTTCTTCAGAAATATGTTGTGAATCTGAGGCCAAAATTTGGAGCCTTGAGGTGCCTTTCCTCAATTTTGGTGTCGGGCACGTCCCTTTAGCCTCCTTGAGTTTTTCCTGAACAACCTTCAACTTCCGTCGGGCAAACTGATTGAGCTTTTCATAATGCCCGATCATCCTCCGTTGAAGGTCCAAGTCCCTATTTTCCTTCTCCAATTTCTTCTCCAAGTGATCATTAACTCTCTCAAGTCATGTTTCCTGATTGTTCTCTATCTCTTGTTCAAACAATGCAGTGAGAGGGGTGGATTGGAGAAGGACATCTTCTTCTTCCTTTTGCTTCTCAAGGGCCTTTTTGAGCCCCATGGCTCTTGGCCTCTTTTTCCTAGGCTGATATTCGACTTCATTCTCATCGAACTCACCCATGAGTTCTTCCAATCTCACTTGTGCTTTGGAGGCCTCCTTTTTTTATTTGATGGCTTGTGTCTCAAATACAGCCATATGGACACTCATCTGCTTGTTTTGAACTTGCAAAAAGTGATTGAAGTTCCTAACCCTATCAAGATCAGTCCTCAAAGCATCAATTTGGTTTTCTCTATGGATCATTTGATTTTCTAGGACCTGGGCTTCATTATCACTATCATCACTTTGGATTTTGATGATGTCAAATTCCCTTTCCTGTACATGATTGCTTTCTTCCTTGTCCTTCCCTTTGCTTTGGGTGGCTCTTTTAGTCTTCTTCCTCTTGGGCAATTCGACCATGGGCTTCTTGGGCAATTTTCCCTTGCTTCGGAGGGCCCTAGTCACATTTGGAGTTACAACTCTAGGCACCCTTTTCCTTGATGTCTGGGGCTTGGCCACTTTCGGAGAAGAGAACATGGCCCCTTGCCTAGGAGAGGTAGCTAGCACATTCTCCGTGGGATCTTTACCCTTGTCACTTTGATCCTTATTTTTTCCACTGTCTTGTATTTCTTCATGGATGCCTTGGCTGTCTTTTTGACATTCCTTTTGAGGGCTATCCTCCTCACTATGTTGCACTTGTTTATCAAGCTTCCCTTATTCTTCATGAGGCTGTTGTTCCTTTTCTTGAGGCTATTGTTCCTCATCTTGTAGCTACCTTTGTTCATCATGCTGTGGCTGCCTCTATTCATCATTTTCATAAGACTGCTCACCTTCACTGTGTTCCTTTTCATCATGCCCAGGAGTCTGTTGTCCTGCCTCACTATGATGTTGCTCATCATCATGCCCTTCTTCCCCTTATTTTTCTTCCTCATTGTGATGCTACTCATCATCATCTTCCTCATCATCATGCTGCCTTGTTTCATTATGCTACTGCTCATCATAACTTCCCTCTTCTTTCTCATGCTCTTCTTCCTCATCATGCTCTTTTTTTTGTTCCATGGTAAACTTGAGCTTCTTGGGAATAGGTTTGCTAGAAGAAGGCAAAGGATGGTGAGTAGGAGGTGTAGGAGATGTATGAACTGGAGGGAGAGTGGAGAAATCCAGATGGGTGATGAAAGTATCCCAAGAGACCTCCCTCTTCTCAAGATGATGAAAAATGATGACTTTGATGAGGGAGTGATGGAAGAGGAAGGCTGTTTGTTGAGAAGGAGGCTTTTTCTAAACAGTGGAGGCAATTTTCTCAATGCTTCTATGTAGGAAGAAAGGGAGATTTAGCAATTTTTCCCTCGTGAAATGCATGAGCAATCGAATGTGATAGGCATAGAATCGAGAGAATCTTCCCTCACAAGTGAAGTATTTCATGATAATCTTCATGAGGGGGGCGTAGCTAGTCAAAAGATATGAGAAGGGGAAAATGGATGGACATGAATCTCTGTGCTCAAGCTTCAGAAAGGGCTTGTATTCTTCTGAGTCCAGGTGGCTTTGTTTAAACCACTTCTCCCCGACATAAGGGATTTTAGTGGCCTTGGAGATGGACCTTGGAGAAAATTTGAAATCTAGGTCTGCCAGCTGGAAATGCTTCTCTTGAAACCTCAAAACGCAAAGATGTGTCAAAGGGGAAAATCTCTTCACCTCTTGCACTCTTTGAAAAAAATCTAAACACCCAACCTCATGGGAATTAAACAACACTGATGGATGGGCATTCACTTCTTCAGTGGAAACAGGCTCAAATCTCTTGTGCAGGCCACTCCTACTGTCTTGCCTGGGAGGCATCTTGTTTTGAATGTTCTCTGAAACACCAAGTTGTCTCAAATGGCCTTTGGAATGTTTTCTCAAGCACACAACTCTTCCCTCCTTGTTAGTCACTGTTTGACCAAGGCAAACTGCTTCAAATGCTGTGTGAAATGGTTCTTTAACACCAACTCTCTCCTCCTTTAAAATCATTGTTTTGTCTTCCTTTGTGCCAAAAAACAAGTGGTTATCAAAATTAAGTAGTTCACAGTCAAAATGTTACTGTGTTTGGGTAAGGTCACAAGGATCCTTTGTGTTTTGGTATAAAAAATACAACCTTGTATTTATATAAAGACAAAAAAAACCTCCCCCAATCAAATACTCTTCTTATATTCACTGTTTCTCACACACAAGTAGACCAAAACACCTTCAAATTGATTCAAATGCTTTTCATAACATACTCTGTTTCATGGAACAAAGGAGGTTGCACCAGGTTTCACCATTTTTCCACATAGAGAGGACTTTTGAAGTGATAGAGTATTTTAGACTTGATTACTGATGTCTCTTTACAAAACTGTTTCACCTTAGGATCACTTGTTTCTTATGCCCAGGTAGAAAAAAACACCCTCAAATGACTTTAAAGAATCTCTCACCACACTTTGTTTTCTGGGACAAAGGAGGCAACACTAGTTTCACTGTTTCACTTATTCAAAAGGGGATATTTTTGAAGTGACAAGGCATTTGGACTAAGACCACTATTTTCAAAATAGGCTCACTGATGTCACCTTTCAAACACTATGTTTTCCTTTCAAAGGTTGTTTCCACCTTATAACACTGTTTGTCACTTTATAATTTGCTAACAGAGGTTAGTTTTTGTCTTATCACCATCAAGACACCTTCAACAATTTTAAACACCTCTAACACTGTGCTTTCTTTGACTTCCAAGTAGTGTTATGGTTTATCACTATTTTGAGGGAAGTTTTAGGCCTCTTGAAAACAATATAAACACACCATTTTCACTATATTAATCTTGGGCAAACATAGCAACCGCCACCTTGGATTTTTATCAAAACATCCTACTCTCCTTATCACTATTTCCCCTTTGGAGAAAAACACTCTGTCACCCCCTTCAGATTTTTAAGAACTAGCAAGGAGCAATGAGGAATACCTTGCAACTTCTCACGGGCTTTTGTTGATCATTTGGCAGCTTTAGAGATGTTTTTGAAGGAGTTTTGATCGATAAACAGGCGCAGCACGTTCAAAAGGAAGAGTGTCGCGTAGCAACCGAGGTGTCGAGTTGGCCTTCGGGCAGTTGTGACCAGTACCTACAGGCGTGCCACACGCTGCTATAGGCGCGCCGTGCGCTGCTACAGGAACGACACGCATTAGTGCAAACTCCATGTATTTTTTCTCCTGAACGCACCGCACATTTTTCCAAGTGCGCCGCGCAGGCTAAAACGCCTCAAACTATGCAATTTTCGCTTGAAATCTCCTTGTTTCGGTCAAAGAGCAGCCTAGGGGAGTGTTGCTCGTGTTTTGAATTGCAAATAGATTTGGCAACGGTCAATCCACCCTTTATATTTGAAAAAGCCAATGACCCTTTGAAGTGATTTATGAGGGTTTTGAAAACGTTTTGAAAAGACCTTTTTTTAAAACAAAACATGAAGCACTACTATTTGTCATTTATAATCTTTAAACCATCATAAAGTCAATATTTGACCAGGACCATTAAAAGTGCTATGGATGACACTCTTCAAAGTGAAGAAATCATCCTTAAAGCCACAATTTCTCTTAGTGTTTTCTCATCAAGGGAGGAAAGTTGTTTCCGGTGTCCATACCTGTTTTTAAGAGGAAACTTTGCTCAAAACCATATACTGACTGTAGAAGCACTTCTTCAAATGCCATTTCTCTTTGATTGTCGGTGAAGCTTAGTTGTATTAACCTAGGCTTTACCATCATTTGTCTATCAAAAGGAACTTCTTTTAAAGACCTCTCCTTTACTCAGAATGCAACAACAAGGTACTTTTTACATATTTTCATAAGGAACAGGCCTTTATTTGTAACAGTGGCATGCTTCGTTTGCTTTGAGTGTTGTTCCTGAACTTGAAACACATGCTATATCCCTTCTTACATATTGAAGAAACTATGTGTCTATTTGCAAAGCCTCCTTCAAAAAACAAGCTTAGGTTACCTTCTTGTCCATTGTGATGAGTTTTTGAAAAAAAATCTTTATGAACAGGAAAATCAGAACTTTCTTTGAATAGCAATCATCACTCCTTGGCCTATTTTTAACCCATCTTTTCAACTTACAGACCTTGAATGAATTTCTACTAATTTCAAACCCTATATTTTGAAGGAAAACACTGGCTATATTTCATGCCTGTTGATCAAGGAGGAGATTTCTGGACACTTTTAATGAAATCACATACCTCAGTAGGATTTGTTCATTTTGGATTCAGATTTCCTTTGAAGGAAAACTCTGGTAGCAGAAAGATCAACCTCTCGGATTCTCACAGTACCACTGCTTTGCCTCTGCTTTTAACCCTATTTTCTATCCAGAAGCCTTCAATTGTCTCCTACTAGTCTTCAAATTTTCCTTTCAGTCAGTGAAAACCCTAAAATCAAAATCTGTCCCTGGCGCTCTACTTATTAGATGAAGGAGGCCATCATCACAGTGCCAAACCCTTTGCTTTTAAAATGAAGGAGGTTCTCTCAATATTTCAACCCTTTGCTTGTAAAATGGAGGTTTTCTCAGTCTTCCAACCCTCTGCTCATGTATGGAGAAGGTTTTCTCAGTGATGCCATTTCATCAACTTTTAAACAGTGCTATCTTTCCTTTACTTCTTATTCATGCTTGAGCAAATGAAGATGACAAACTGACAATAATTCATGATGGGCATTTATCTAAGACATGTAATTCTGCTTTCCAAATACCTTTGCGCCTCTTTAGACATCACAAGAAATTTGGCTAGTATCTGCAAATCATTTCTTGTCATTTATAATTCACTAACCTTTGACTGTGATTTCAGGAGCTTAATGAAATAACCCTCTGTCCTACAGCTGCATCCCAAGCTCAAACCACATGAGAAGCAATTGTCTTCTCATGTTGAGGTTAATACTGTGTTCTGGAATATGGGTACACTTCTACTCTTTGAAAGATCCATTGAAATACTGTAAAACCACCTAATATTAGTTTGACCTATGGCATATGCATTGCTGAGACTTCAGGTTTTGTTAGTGGCATGACTTAAGGGTGTAACCAACTTTATTTGCAGAATAGGAAGGTTTGTTAGGACTGGTTGATAATAGATAGAGGTTGTTTTGCTTTAGGATAGTTTTCCAAGGGAGAAATTCCTAAAGCGCCACTACCTAACTTAGGGGAGACTTCTTGGACAGATTCAGATTGTTTTCCTTGGATCTGATGGACAAGCTAGTATGGCTGAGGCTAGATAGGGCTTGGAAATGAGGTTTTCTCTCATCATGGGCTGATTGAAAAGGTTGGAGGGCAAACATTTTTATGGGTGTTTTCCAGCTAGCAAATTTTACAAATTTGAGATTAGCTGCTAGAAAACTCAGCTAGGAATCTAGTCATCAACAAGAGGTGAAAAATACTGATGACTAACAGTGGCTCCATTTGGGGAGGGCAGCTCCATTTCAGGAGGTGTCCAGAATTGCAGATATTTGGCTTATGAAGACCAGTGCCTAATCCATTGGCGCAAATTTCATTCTTCCTTGATGCTATTTCTGAAAATTGACAGCATGATTAGCATCAATGATATTTCTACCTACCCCACTATCTTTCCTAACATTTTTTCTTCCTTTGGGTGCATTTGTACTAGCAACCTTTTGACAATATATTTTTTCAAAAAATGAACCTATCTAGTTCTACACTTATATCTGCCAAGAGTTCAGATTAAGCTGATGAAATCCTTTGTTTCTCTACCTATGCCAGATCGACTGTGAAGGTTAAGCTGTTTGATAGGATTTTATTCTCTAATCTACAACATGAAATTGAAAAATGACCAAATCAAGATTAGACAGTCTGATTTTTCATGTACTTGTGGCATGAAAGACAAGTTGCACAAAAATATTATTTTGCATAAAATGAAATCTAGAAAAGCAAGGCTACGATACACAATTTGTTTTTCACCCCTGCTTTCCTCTTTGGTTGTGTTTTGAGCATGTGAAACCAGTATATTTTCCTAATCTACTCTCTTTGATAAGTCAAGCTTACACAATGTTGACCATCTTTCCCACTCACTAACTTATCAGAAAATAAATTTAAAACATGTTCAGTTATGATTGGGCTAGATAAACGAACAAGACATTTGAGCACTAGTAGCGACATTTAGACTTGCGCACTTTCTAAATGACTATTTTTTTTTAACATGGGGCCTTCTTTCTATTTTTCGAACTGCCCTCTTTTCTATTTTTCTATTGTTTTTGAATTTTCTGCTTTTGATCTATTTTTCAAACAACGGTATATACAATGATTGAAAAAGTTTTGACTCAGAAATCTTGGAAATGGAAAAACTTAAGCATCTTATCCTCATAAGGATCTCCTACCACTCTTGGTCCACTTAGCTCTTGAAAAGAAAAATTTGGAAAAATTTCTCTTTCAAACATGACATAAGGATTCATGCATGAATCTCCGAACAACCCTGTATCCTCCTACTGTACCTCTTTATACCTCTTATTTCCACTCCTTCCTTTGTTGTACATCCTTTTCAAATAATGCAGTTATTCTTTGTCATTTTTGAAGTATATGATGACATCATCAAGGTACATCAAAATGCAAAAATTCAGAACTGGAAACATGGCTTTTAGGAGCATATTTTTGATATCTGGTGGTTTTTCAATTCTGGGTTTGAAACTGGAATTTCTTCCAGCATACTGGAAAAATTCTTTGAGCTGTCTACTTTGCAAAGGAATCATTTGGCTATAACCTGAAACATCATCTTGCAAAGACATATGATTAAAAGCACTTATCATCGGTATATCATGGTCTTGGGCAGGAAAGATAAAAATTTTGTCACAAGGGTGTGTATTAGTGCTTCTAAAATCAAAACAGAACCTATGACCAGTTATTTTATCTTTGATTATTACTGTTTGGTTCAGATTTTTGTATTTTCTTTTGTCGAAGTTGTTTCTTGGAGTAATGGTAGTGGCATAGTGTTTCTCACTGTTTTCTCTATGTGAAAAAGTATTTTTAATAAGATTGAAAATCCTAGCAGTTCTAAGTCTTTGGTGGAGTGACAGAATGTTAGCCAGTTCAAGTAACTCAGGTATATTTGGACTGCAGTCATCATATGTTCTCATAAGAAGTTTATCAGGCATTTTTTCTAGATTTTGAACTGTTATGGCTGCAGTCAAGGTTTCATTTGAAATGGTAGAGTTATGTGATGGTAAATCCTTAAGGTATGGCAAGAACATTAAGCTTCCCTGCCCCTGAGTTCAAAAAAGGTTTGTGATATGTAAGTATTCTAATGCATCTGTTCTGAAAAAAATTCCTGATGTTACTGCTGATGTTTGCCTAAGGTTTAAGCAATTTTCTTGATAGTACATAATGGTTTGTGCTTATTTCTCTATCCCTGTTTCAAAAGGAACGCACTCACTTTTCTCAAGACATAGCTGCTCATAATTATGATAATTTTGAGTGTTTAGTTCATCATAGAGGACTTGCGGTAGCTGATGTGGTGTGTCTAAGTTTTTTTCAAAGCCTTTTGAATGTTCTTCAATGTCCTCATCAGTGTGTAGAATGAAAGAGTTTAGATCAGAATGCAAAGAGTACATTGGGATGTTATCTGGCCTTTCTTGGCTGCTGATCATATATTTCATGTGTGACTCCCGGTAGAGTATTCTAGTTTGGTCAAACACAGGAATAGTGGTGTAAGACATATCAAGTTGAATATTTCCCTGAAGCTTGGCTCCCCAAGATGTGGATAAAATCATTCCATACATGGGAGGGATGTCTGCTACCACTATGTCCATGATCAGACATTTTGCAGGTACTTGGGCCAAATTGAAACAAAGATCTTTGATCAAGCCTAGACATTTGACTCTACTCGAATCAAATGAATATAAGTCTTTGTATGGTCTTGTGATTTCTAGGCCTAATCTTTCCATTACAACCTTCGGCATGAGATTATGTGAGGCTCCGGAGTCTAGCGTGGCATTGTGAAGGATTTGGTCATGGATATTTAGACTGATGTAAAAAGGAAGAATGGTTCCTTCTTGGAATTTCCCTTCTCTTTTTGGACCAAACAACACTTCGGGAGTGTCATCAGCTAGATTAAGGGTGTTTGCATCATTTCCTATATTCAGGACCTTTAACACTTGGGATTTATAAGAGCCTTGGGCGATAAGTTCAGTGAGAGGCATGGTAATCTTTATTTTTGTGATTTCTCCCTCAAAACTGAAAGGTGCTTGTAGTTTAGACATGTTTGCTTTAGTTTATTCAGCCATGACTTTTTCTATGTTCTGAGCTTGCTGACTTTGTTTCGGGATTTTGTTTGACACAACCATCTCAGGAATCTTTGTGGAAGTGCTAGGAGCATCTGAGCCAAGACTTGTTTGAATAGCTTTATCTTTGTTTTGGTCAGTTTTCTTGACCATGATTTTTTTGTTATCCACTGCTTTTTTAAGGATGGTATCAGAGGTTTTAGCAGTGTCTGAGCTACCTTTCTTGGAGTTGTCTTGGTTTTTTTTGCTTCTAAGGTCATACTTCTTGTGAGCTTCTACTATGGCATTTTGAAAATCTATGGTAGGATCCTCGGGATCTTCATAGTTGGTTTCATCTTGATTCAGAGAGAAGAATGCTTGTTCTTCTTTTGTGAGGTAAACCTCACTCTCATTATCAGACCCTATGAGGTTAAAATTATTTTCATCAATGGGTTTTGTATCCCTGTCATCTTCTTCCACATAATTTTCATTAAAGGCTGGCCTAATTTGTTGGTAATTTTCCCTCAGTTTGTTTTGAGGCTGCTCCCTCCTAAAATTTTGGTTTCGGTTTCTGTTTGGAGGGTTTGGCTGGTTGTCCCTAAGAGGTGTCTTTTCACTCATCTTTTCCCACATTTTCGCCATGGATTTAACCAAGTCATCTATTCTAAAATCGAAGGAAGGGGGTGAAGGGGAGACCTCATCCCGGTATGTGACTTTCCTTTATGATCTAGTCCTAGCTCTTTTTTCTTCTAAGTTGGCTTCTGCACTTATGGCCACTTTTTGCATTTCCTCTAAGGTAGGGGGTTCCTTGTCTCTTAGTTGATAAGTCATGTCTGGTTCAAAGCCTTCGGGGAACTTTTCCAAGGCTGAGCCAAGTGGAGGTTTGAAGTGAGGTGGGAGGGCATTATACACACTGTTGAACCTAGTGCAGTATCCTTGGACACTTTCCTCATTTTCTTGTTTTAGATTGTTATACTCTGATAGGATTTGAATGGGGTTCTTTCAGATTTCCCACTTGTTTATGAAGGTTTGGTAGAGTTCTGGGAGATTGTGGATGTTGTTTGGAGTTGAGCTCTTAATCCATTTTTTGGGTTCTCCGCCTAAGCTTTGGGCGAACATCCTCATTTTGATGGTCTCGTCTTCTACTTCCATGTATTCAAAGGCATCGCTAATCCTATCTACATGTTGTTGAGCTGTGGTAGTTTCAACTCCGGTGAAGTACGAGATTTTGGATTGATAGTCTTTTTTTAAGGGAGCCAAAGGCTGTGGCAACACCAAAGGTGCATACCAGGCTACCATGACAGGAGCTAATGGATGATGTACAAAATGAGGGCTTGTAGGATGAGTTGAGGTGGTTTGACCAGTAGTGGTTTGGATGGGTGTGGCAGATGTACTTGGACTAGTGATCTAATTTTGAGCAGATCTGGGATGGTAGGAGCCAAAGTGATGGAGAAGCTGAAAGTCGGGAGGTGTAGTAGGTGAGGCTTCTCTACTAGGACTATGTGGTAGATCTAGGGGCTCAAGATCGTCAAAGTTTATCTTACTTTGTGAATTTCTTCTAAAAAGGGTTTTTAATGATTTTAAGTCAAATGGGGAATCCTACAAGGTTGTGAGATGTTCAGGTACTGATCTTGCTTTACGGATGGACCTATCGGTAGCTAAATTGTCAGTTTCGAAAGCTTGCCATAGAATCTTCTCTGGGTCATCTACTATGATAGGGGGATTTGGGTCTGGATGAGATCTGGTGTTGATTCTTTGTGAAGCCAGATTTCAAGTCTAGAGTTTAGAGAGGATGGTATTTGTGATTGTTTCGGATGGATGGCCTCTCTGGGGTTTGACTAATGTGAAGGATGGTCTAAACAAAAATATGGACTAGTGGAGTCGCCAGGTGGATAACTATGAGAACTGTGGTCCACCACCAACACTATCAAAGATGATTTTGGGAAAAAGTTTTATAGCAAAATTTGAGATAAAAACTTGCAAAGAAGAGTGATTCACTTGGTTTCAACAGTTTTCTAGGTTGTAAGGACAAGCTAATGGTTCTTTTTGGCAAGAAGATTTCTTCTTATCTCCTATGTTTAGGTGAAGACTTCTGAATTACTAAGTTATACTTAGTTTGTCACCGATTACAGAGTTTGCACCATAAGTTTTAAGTTTTTGGAAGGATAAGTCAACAGAAAGGTATGGTTTATGATTTTTTTGGTTTTTCTATGGAGTTTTAGGCCTATTGGAGGCTAGTGGAGTTGCCAGGTGGAACTTGGTTGTTTTTGTAAAGATGTAGCTATGGTCCACCACTAGTAACTAGGGAGAAACCAATCTAGGAGTGTTTTGGGGTTTTTTTTTTTTATGTGCAGCCTATGGTTTATTAGAGTGTTTTAAACCTATTTTAATCACTTTGCTAGGGTGGTGAAAACAAAAAGATTTTAATCTAAATAATTATATGGACTGCTTGCCTGTTTAAAAGTTTAAAGACTAATGAATCTACAAGAACTTGCTAGACTGTTATGTACTCAGTTAGTCCCACCGTGATCGCCATTATGTTAGTGTGGCGATGAGGTGACTCAATCGGATAGTAGCCTAGAGTTTAGTAAAGTAGTAAGGCCTACTGGAGGCTAGTGGAGTGGCCAGGTGGATTTTTAGTTGTTTTGAGGTATATGTGTATGGTCCACCACCAATACTGTCAAAAACCAATCTAAGGAAGTTTTTTTGGGGTTTTTTGAGTTTTTATGCGCAGCCTATGGTTTATTAGAGTATTCTGAACCTAATTCATCACTTTTCTAGGGTGGTGAAAACAAAAAGAGTTTACTCTAAATGATTCCATGGACTGCTTGCCTGTTTAAATTTTAAAGACTAATGAATCTACAAGATTTTTCTAGACTGTTATGTACTCAGTTAGTCCCACCGTGATCGCCATTATGTTAGTGAGAAGTGGGATAAGTCAATCAGATAGTATTCTTAAGGCTGTTGGAATGTTTAGGGAATCTAAGTTTGTTTATCATTTAGAGTCCCACCGTGATCACCATTATGTTAGGGTCCCGTGATTTGGCTGATTGGCAAGCCAAATGACAGTGTAACATCAAACCAGTCTTTGGAGCCCAAGGACCTAGCCTTCTTGGACTCAAAGAGGGCTCTCTCTATTTGTGTAAGGGATATCTGTGTGTTTGCTTATCATGTTCTATTTTTAGGTTAGTTATGAAGTAGGTTTTTGGTTTTGTTTTTTAGGTTGTGACGGATGAAACTAATCAAAGATATAAGATAGGTAAGAAATATGTTAGATCAACTAGGCTATGGGGTCAAAAAGGTTAAGAAAGCTTTCAGATGGTGATACAAGGTTGTTGAAGGGTAGATTTGATTCGAGGTAAAATGGATCTTTGGGCAAAATAGAGTGAGATGGGCATCAAGTTTGTGAATAACAAAGGATTTCAAACACAAATAGTTTAATAGATGACATAAAAATGGTAGGGCAAACCATTAATCATGAGAAATGTAACTGTAAACTAATCAATGCAGAGAAATAAACATTCAAGCCATGCATAGAGATATATGACTCTCTAACTTTGGGAAATGGCTATCAGACTTTGGGGAAATAAATTTAAGATAGACAAACAACTCAAATCACTATGTCGGAATGCCTAAACATAGTACTTCAAGCTATTGGGCACTTTGAAAAAAAGATTTCATAGTTTTAGGCAAAGGGCAAGATCAGTACAAGACCTCCTTGGTTCAAAAAATGATAATCTAATCAATCAAAGAGAAGTTTCATAGGTGGAGCTATGGCTAGCCATGAGTAAACAAGGAATACTGTAAATCATACTTAGCATGCATAAAACCATCAATGAAACAAGAAAACAATATTCTTAAGTTATTAAAGAGCAATCAAGAATTCTTTAATGTGACTAAGAATGAAGAAAACATGGAAGCTATAAAGAAACAGGAAATTTGAGGTGCCTCCAAGGGCATGTCTCAAATTTGTTCTCTATTGTCTTATAGCAAGCAAGAACATGCATTTATGAATGAAAAATAGGAAACAAAACAGAGAGAGAGACACTATACCATTCTACCAAGTCATGGAATCCAACAACAATCCTCTTTTATCATCCAACAACATCCAAGAAACTATCCAAAATCATGAGACAAGTATTTCTTCCAAAGCTTATATGACCATATATTGCTTCTATTCATCAAGTTCAGCCTTTTTTACAATTAAATCCTTTGGAATATATAGGCCAAAGTGAGGAAAACCTCTTTGTTCAACTTGCAATCTCATTAGCCTCTCCAAAATATCTGATTTTGTCCTTGAGGCTTTGCAAAGCCCAAGGCACAAAATATCTAATAAAATATCTAAAAAATGCTAAAAAATGGAAATATATTGACTTTTCATAACTTATAATGTACAAAAATAGTTAAACGGACATGAAGAAAAGTCACTTTTGAAAGGTTCATTTTTTACAAAAATACTCAAAAAATACATCAGCAAAAGGTCCCTTAACTTGCTGGAAACTTTTAGAGGCCTTCCCGATGTCGAAACGAGGCTCATGATGGCTCGTTGGAAATATCTGAGTGTATAATTTCTGAAAATGTTTAGGTTATTCCCAAATGACCACTATAAGTCCTCCAAAAATAGACCTGTGTGTGAAAAACCAAAAAATAGGCCTTGTTGATAAACGAGACAGAGTGTAGAAAAAGCCAGTGTTTTTCGCCACTTTGGGGAAGAAAATGATCTTCAACTGTTCTGAAAATCACTGAGTATGTGCCCCTAAAAATATGGCATCCAATTATACCATTTTCATCCTTTGAGGATGCCCCAAACTGAAATGGCGATGCCCATGAGTTTTGGCCAAAAACCCAAAAATGACAAAATATCAAAATTTGTCGAATTTCGCCCAAACTTGGCGAGCATGACCCTCAAGGGTTTTCAAAAACATGTTGTGAAGATGAGGCCAAAATTTGGAGCCTTGAGGTGTCTTTCCTCAATTTTGGTGCCGGGCACTTCCCTTTAGCCTCCTTGAGTTTTTCCCGAACAACCTTCAACTTATGTCGGACAAACTGATTGAGCTTTTTATAATGCCCGGTCATCCTCTGTTGAAGGTCCTAGTCCCTATTTTCCTTCTCCAATTTCTTCTCCAAGTGATCATTAACTCTCTCAAGCCATGCTTCCCGATTGTTCTCTATCTCTTGTTTGAAAAATGCAGTGAGAGGGGTGGATTGTAGAAGGGCATCTTCTTATTCCTTTTGCTTCTCAAGGGCCTTTTTGAGCCCCATGGTTCTCAGCCTCTTTCACCTGGGCTGATCTTTGCCTGCGTTCTCATCGTACTCACCCATGAGTTCTTCCAATCTCACTTGTGCTTTGGAGGCCTCCATTTTGTATTTGATGGCTCATGTCTCATATACAGCCATATGGACACTCATCTACTTGTTTTGAACTTGCAACAAGTGATTGAAGTTCCTAGCCCTATCAAGATCAGTCCTCAAAGCATCAATTTGGTTTTCTCTATGGATCAAGAGATTTTCTAGGACCCGGGCTTCATTATCACTATCATCACTTTGGATTTCGATGATGTTGAATTCTCTTTCCTGTTCATGACTACTTTCTTCCTTGTCCTTCCCTTTGCTTTGGGTGGATCTTTTAGTCTTCTTCCTCTTGGGAAATTTGACCATGGGCTTCTTGGGAAATTTTCCCTTGCTTCGGAGGGCCCTAGTCACATTTGGAATTACAAATCTAGGCACCCTTTTCCTTGATGTCTGGGGCTTGGCCACTTTCGGAGAAGAGAGCATGGCCCCTTGCCTAGGAGAGGTAGCTAGCACATGCTCCATGGGCTCTTTACCCTTGTCACTTTGCTCTTCATTTTTGCCACTGTCTTGGATTTCTTCATGGATGCCTTGGCTTTCTTTTTGCATTTCATTTTGAGGGCTATCCTCCTCACCGTGTTGCACTTGTTTATCATGTTGCCCTTCTTCTTCATGAGGCTGTTGTTCCTTTTTATGAGGCTGATGTTCCTCATCCTGTAGCTGCCTCTGTTCATCATCATGAGGCTGCTGTTCATCATGCTATGGCTGCCTCTGTTCATCATTTTCATAAGACTGCTCACCTTCACTGTGTTCCTTTTCATCATGCCCAGGAGTCTGTTGTCCTGCCTCACTATGATGTTGCTCATCATCATGCCCTTCTTCCTCACTGTGATGCTGCTCATCATCATCTTCCTCATCATCATGCTGCCCTGTTTCATCATGCTACTGCTCATCATCACTTCCCTCTTCTTGCTCATGCTCTTCTTCCTCATCATGCACTTTTGTTTGTTCTATGGTAAACTTGAGCTTCTTGGGAATAGGTTTTCTAGAAGAAGGCAAAGGATGTTGAGTAGGAGGTGTAGGAGATGTATGAACTGGAGGGAGAGTGGAGAAATCCGGATGGGTGATGAAAGTATCCCAAGAGACCTCCCTCTTCTCAAGCTGATGAAGAATGATGACTTTGATGAGGGAGTGATGGAAGAGCCAGGTTGTTTGTTGAGAAGGAGGCTTTTTCTGAACAGTGGAGGCCATTTTCTCAATGCTTCTATGTAGGAAGAAAGGAAGATTTAGCAATTTCGCCCTCATGAAATGCATGAGCAATTGAATGTGATAGGCATAGAATCGGGAGAATCTTCCCTCACAAGTGAAGTATTTCATGATAATCTTCATGAGGGAGCCGTAGCTAGTCAAAAGATATGAGAAGGGGAAAATGGATGGACATGAATCTCTGTTCTCAGGCTTCAGAAAGGGCTTGTATTCTTCTGAGTCCAGGTGGCATTGTTTAAACCACTTCTCCCTAACATAAGGGATTTTAGTGGCCTTGGAGATGGACCTTGGAGAAAATTTGAAATCTAGGCCTACTAGCTGGAAATGTTTCTCTTGAAACCTCAAAGCACAAAGATGTATCAAAGGGGAAAAGCTCTTCACCTCTTACACTCTTTGACAAAAATCTAAACACCCAACCTCATGGGAATTAAACAACACTGATGAATGGGCATTCACTTCTTTAGTGGAAACAGGCTAAAATCTCTTGTGCAAGCCACTCCTACTGTCTTGCCTGGGAGGCATCTTGTTTTGAATGTTCTCTGAAACACCAAGCTATCTCAAATGGCCTTTGGAATGTTTTCTCAAGCACACAACTCTGTCCTCCTTGTTAGTCACTGTTTGACCAAGGAAAACTGCTTCAAATGCTGTGTGAAATGGTTCTTTAACAGCAACTCTCTGCTCCTTTAAAATCACTGTTTTTTCTTCCTTTCTGCCAAACAACAAGTGGTTGTCAAAATAAAGTAGTACACAGTCAAAATGTTACTGTGTTTGGGTAAGGTCACAAGGATCCTTTGTGTTTTGGTATAAACAAGACAACCTTGTATTTAGACAAAGACAAAAAAAACCTCCCCCAATCAAACACTCTTCTTATATTCATTGTTTCTCACACACAAGTAGACCAAAACACCTTCAAATTGATTCAAATTCTTTTCATAACATACTCTATTTCATGGAACAAAGGAGGCTGCACTAGGTTTCACCGTTTTTCCACACAGAGAGGAATTTTGAAGTGATAGAGTATTTTAGACTTGATTACTGATGTCTCTTTACAAAACTGTTTCACCTCAGTATCACTTGTTTCTTATGCCCAAGTAGACAAAAACACCCTCAAATGACTTTAAAGGATCTCTCACCACACTTTGTTTTCTGGGACAAAGGAGGCAGCACTAGTTTCACTATTTCACTTATTCAAAAGGGGATATTTTGGAAGTGACAAGGCATTTGGACTAAGACCACTGTTTTCAAAATAGGCTAACTAATGTCACCTTTCAAACACTGTGTTTTCCTTTCAAGGGTTGTTTCCACCTTATAACACTGTTTGTCACTTTAGAATTTGCTGACAGAGGTTAGTTTTTGTCTTATCACCATCAGGACACCTTCAACAATTTTAAACACCTCTAACACTGTGCTTTCTTTGACTTGCAAGTAGTGTTATGGTTTATCAATGTTTTGAGGGCAGTTTTAGGCCTCTTGAAAACAATATAAATGCACGATTTTCACTATATTAATCTTGGGTGAACATAGCAACCACCACCTTGGATTTTTATCAAAACATCCTACTCTCCTTATCATTGTTTCCCATTTTTAGAAAAACACTCTATTTCCCCCTTCAGATTTTTAAGAACTAGCAAGGAGCAATGAAGAATACCTTGCAACTTCTCACGGGCTTTTGTTGATCATTTGGCAGCTTCGGAGATTTTTTTGAAGGCGTTTTGATCAATCAACAGGCGTGTCACGTTCAAAAGGAAGAGCGTCGCGCAGCAACCGTGGTGTCGGGTCGGCCTTCAGGTGGGTTTGACCGGTGCCTACAGGCGTGCTACGCGCCGCTACAGGCGCACCGTGCAGTAGTGCAAACTCCGTGTATTTTTGCTCCTGAATGCGCCGCGTGTTTTTCCAGGCATGCCACATGGGTAAAACACCTCAAACTCTGTAATTTTCGCTTGAAATCTCCATGTTTTGGTCGGGGAGCATCCTAGGGAAATGTTGCTCGTGTTTTGAATTGCAAATAGATTTGGCAACGGTGAATCCACCCTTTATATTTGAAAAAGCCAATGACCCTTTGAAGTGATTTATGAGGGTTTTAAAAACCTTTTGAAAAGGCCTTTGTTTTAAACAAAACATGAAGCACTACTGTTTGTCATTTATAATCTTTAAACCATCATAAAGTCAATATTTGACCTGGACCATTAAAATTGCTGTGGATGACACTCTTCAAGTGAAGAAATCATCCTTAAAGCCACAATTTATCTTATTGTTTTCTCATCAAGGGAGGAAAGTTGTTTCCGGTGTCCATACCTGTTTTTAAGAGGAAACTTTGCTCAAAACCATATACTGACTATAGAAGCACTTCTTCAAATGACATTTCTCTTTGACTGTGGGTGAAGCTTAGTTGTATTCACCTAGGCTTTACCATAATTTGTCTATCAAAATGAACTTCTTTTAAAAACCTCTCCTTTACTCAAAATGCAACAACAAGGTACTTTTTACATATTTTCATAAGTAACAGGCCTTTATTTGTAACAATGGCATGCTTCATTTTCTTTGAGTGTTGTTCCTGAACTTGAAACACATGCGATATCCCTTCTTATACTTTGACGAACCTATGTGTCTATTTGCAAAGCCTCCTTCAGAAAACAGGCTTAGGTTACCTTCTTGTCCATTGTGATGAGTTTTTGAAAAAAATCTTCATGAACAGGAAAAAAAGAACTTTCTTTGAATATCAATCATAACTCTTTGGCCTATTTTTAACCCAACTTTTCAACTTACAAACCTTGAATGAATTTCTACTAATTTCAAACCCTATATTTTGAAGGAAAACATTGGCTAGATTTCATGCCTGTTGATCAAGGAGGAAATTTCTGGACACTTTTAATGAAATCACATACCTCAGCAGGATTTTTTCATTTTGGATTCAGATTGCCTTTGAAGGAAAACTCTGGTAGCAGAAAGATCAACCTCTCGGATTATCACAGTACCACTACTTTGCCTCTGCTTTTAACCCTATTTTCTATCCAGAACCCTTCAATTTTCTCCTACTGGTCTTCAAATTTTCCTTTCAATCAATGAAAACCCTAAAATCAAACTCTGTCCCTAGCCCTCTGCACATTAGATGAAGGAGGGCATCATCACAGTGCCAAACCCTCTACTTGTAAAATGAAGGAGGTTCTCTCAGTCTTTCAACCCTCTGCTTGTAAAATGAAGGAGGTTTTCTCAGTCTTCCAACCCTCTGCTCATGTATGGAGGAGGTTTTCTCAGTGATGCCATTTCATCAGCTTTTAAACAATGCTATATTTCCTTTATTAGCTTATTCATGCTTGAGAAAATGAAGATGACAAACTGACAATAAGTCATGATGTGCATTTCTCTGAGACATGTAATTCTACTTTCCAAATACCTTTGTGCCTCTTTAGACATCACAAGAAATTTGGCTAGTATCTGCAAAGCATTTCTTGTCATTTATAATTCACTAACCTTTGACTGTGATTTCAGGAGCTTAATGAAATAACCCTCTGTCCTGCAGCTGCATCCTAGGCTCAAAACCACATGAGAAGTAGATGTCTTCTCATGTTGAGTTTAATATTGTCTTCTGGAATACTGGTAGACTTCTGCTCTTTGAAAGATCCATTGAAATACTATAAAACCACCTAATACTAGTTTGACCTATGGCATATGCATTGCTAAGACTTCAGGGTTTGTTAGTGGCACGACTTAAGGGTGTAACCAATTTTATTTGAAGAATAGGAAGGTCTGTTAGGACTCTTTGATAATAGATAGAGGTTCTTTTGCTTTAGGATAGTTTTCCAAGGGAGAAATGCCTAAAGCGCCACTACCTAACTTAGGGGAGACTTCTTGGACAGATTCAGATTGTTTTCCTTGGAGCTGATGGACAAGCTAGTATGGCTGAGGCTAGATAGGGCTTGACAATGAGGTTTTATCTCGTCATGGGCTGATTGAAAAGGTTGGAGGGAAAAAATGTTTATGGGTGTTTTCTTGCTGGAAAATTTGACAAATTTGAGATTAGCTGCTAGAAAAATCAGCTAGGAATCTAGTCATCAAAAAAAGGTGAAAAATACTGATGACTAATAGTGGCTCCATTTGGGGAGGGCAGCTCCGTTTCAGGAGGTGTCCAGAATTGCAGATATTTGGCTTATGAAGACTAGTGCCTGATCCATTGGCACAAATTTCATTCTTCCTTGATGTTATTTCTTAAAATTGACAACATGATTAGCATCAATGATATTTCTACCTACCCCACTATCTTTCCTAACATTTTTTCTTCCTTTGGATGCATTTGGACTAGCAACCTTTTGACAATATATTTTTTCAAAAAATGAACCTATCTAGTTCTACACTTATATTTGTCGGGAGTTCAGATTAAGCTGATGAACTCCTTTGTTTCTCTACCTATGCTAGATCGACTGTCAAGGTTAAGATGTTTTACAGGATTTTATTCTCTAATCTACAACATGAAATTGAAAAATGATCAAATCAAGATTAGACAGTCTGATTTTTCATGTACTTGTGGCATGAAAGACAAGTTGCACACAAATATTATTTTGCATAAAATGAAATATAGAAAAGCAAGGCTAGGATACACAATTTGTTTTTCACCCCTGCTTTCCTCTTTGGTTCTATTTTGAGCATGTGGAACTAGTATCTTTTCCTAATATACTCTCTTTGATAAGTCAAGCTTACACAATGTTGACCATCTTTCCCACTCACTAACTTATCAGCAAATAAATTTAAAACATGTTCAGTTATGATTAGGCTAGATAACTGAACAAGACATTTGAGCACTAGTAGCGGCATTTAGACTTGCGCGCTTTATGAATGACTATTTTTTTTGAACATGGGGCCTTCTTTATATTTTTCAAACTACCCTCTTTTCTATTTTTCTATTGTTTTTGAATTTTATGTTTTTGATCTATTTTTCAAACAACGGTATATACAATGATTGAAATTTTTTTGACTCAGAAATCTTGGAAATGGCGAAACTTAAGCATCTTATTCAGTTAGAGATGGGGTCATCTACTATCATGGTAGGATCTTCTTATCTAGAGCTTCCAAGCTCAAGGAGAAGTTACTATAAGCATCCCATGAATATTTCCTTTTCGGCCACACTTAATCTATGAGAGCATACCACACCATCATGGAGGGGTATTTTTGGGAAGGCTTTGAGGAGGAGATATATCAGTATTTGAGGAGATGCATGGATCATGTGGAGATGGAGGAGATACATAAATATTTGGAAGAGTTAACTCAACCACCTCTTTTCTCTTTGAGGATGAGAGGGGATTCATCTATGAGCCACTCCATTTTCATGAGAAAAGCATATGGTAAGGACACTATTTGGTTGCATAATTATTTGTATAATGAATATGTGCATTCCTTAACCATATATGTGTAGGATATTGCTCCAAGGAGGAGCATTCTTTCTTCTATAATTCATGGTCTGCTTGAGTCCATAAGCAGTATTGGCGATGGCCACTCCATAGGAGGATTGAGGGATATTGCATATTTTTCAGAGCATGCTCATTTGGCACCATACACCATACACTTTCTCCAAACTTGTGAGGAGATTGGGGTAGCAATCAAGTCGTTGAGAAGCCACTTTCTTTTGTAGTTGAGAGTAAAACTGCGTTGGTTGCATTTGAGGGACCATTTTCCTTCTCCCTTGTTACATGGCAACTAGCATGATGCTAATCATGATTCCATTTTTTGATGTTGTTCTTAATTTTATTGGGAGCATGATTGGGAAAGAGGCACATTGATTATATGTGTCCTTGGGGAAAGAGATTTCCCACACTTTTTGAATTACATGTTTCAAGGGGAGCATGGGAGGAGGTATGGCCACCATAGTAAAACACTTGCTTCTTTATGAGGTGGGCCATGGGATTTATTGGATTCCATATGATGGTGATTTCAAACTCATCATATATGGGATTATTTGGGCCATCATGATTCATAACGTTGGAGAGGAGATTTTTGGAGATCTAATCTTGTTCTTGCCACTTAAGGGCAACATTATTGCAGCTCAAGATCAGAAAAAACTCTACACTTACCATGAGTGGAGAGAAGGACAGCATGGGGTAGGCTACTTTGTCTACCATGATCATATTTTCAGCCCACCTACTTTGCATGAGCCAAAGGTGGAGGAGAATTTTCAGGAGTTGCCATGTTGGCAGGTGACTCATTTTGTATGGATGATTGCTTGGGGATGCAGGATCCACATGGGAATGATAGTTCCCAATACATTTCAGATCCTATTCCTCAAAGGGACCTCTAGACAACACCTTATTTCCTTCTTGAGTACTCTACTTGTTCATGATGATGGCTATTTAGCTAACTTGCATGCTTGGGAGGGGCAATATGGAGATTTATTGATGAGACAACATCTCATTCCTTGGAGGAGTTCATCATATGTGGATTATACAACAAGAGGAGGGGAGAATTCTCAGTTCTATCCTTGTAGTTGCTTGAGGACAAGCAACATTTGGGAGGGGATGAATGTAATATTCCAAAATTAGCTTATAGCTAATTGGAATATTGATTTTTTTTGTCTACACTTAAGAGATGAATAAATGGGTAAGGAGGCCCATGCATATTAAAAATATGAATAAAATCCCTCATAGTGTGGAAAGGGATCATCATAGGAGCTAGATTTCACACCCTCATGTGTGAAAAGGGACATTTTCATGTGAACAAGGTCAAGTTTGACCAAGTCAACAACGCTGGGATAAGAGGTGGAGATCATCTTTGGAGACAATGCAGAGATAGTGGGAGGAATATTCCTTGGTGAAGGAAACCCTAATGAGTGGGACCCAAGATGAGAGAACTTCCATTTGTATAAAAAGAGGGCAAGGCGGCCATAGCAAGACATCTTATGTTATGGATTATTGATTTTGTGATCTGCATGACTATTGTGCTTTGTTCAACTGTTTAGTTGAGATTGTTGTGCTACTTAGCACAAGGCATTCCTATTTAGAAATTCCTTCTCCTTTCTTGAAAGGCCTCTTCAAGGATATTGTATTTCATTTCTCCACATCCAGGCTTCAGGCCAAGCCACCTCCTTCAGTTACAACATTATTTCTGCAGTAGTATAACATTATGTTGCAGGGTGTTACAGTGGAGGTTTCACAACACCACTTCCGGAGCTTATTTTTCAGAGGAGGAAGCTTTCTTTCCTATGGGAGATCAGTGAGGAAGCCCTTGGAGAATATTTCAGATCTTGGCACTTGGCCAACCCATTTCCTATCTCCTACATCACAGTCCCTCTCCTTGACTGCGTTATTTCAGTGAGCATTTGCAGTGAGGGTTTGCAGTGACTATTGGAGGGTGAGATATTCAATGTTAGGATCAAAATTTAACTTGGAAGATCCAATGGAGGAGGTTTATTCAGCTTATGAATCATGTTCAGCCATATCCATCCAGTTCTTGAGTTGCAGCTGCTATTCAGTCCTAGGACTGCAACTCCGTCATTTTTTCCATTTTGCATATTTCACGAAACAATTCTAGGATTGTCTTAGAATTGTCTTTGGGGGATTAGATCTTAGCTCCCCACATTGTATGAGATTTATATTTCCATATCCATGTATTTAAATACTCCAACAACAGTTTTCTCTAATAAACTGCACTGTTATAGCTGTAGGCATTTTCTGTGTAGCAGTGTACTTCATTTTCCATGTACATGTTCTCTTGAGGCTTGTTTTGCCTGACTTGAGTGATTATTTCATCAAGGATTTGTATACATTTGCTGTTATTCTCTTAATATGATGGCTATTTATATCTTCTTACATTTTATGTGTTGATGTATCACTTCTCTTTCATTATTGTGTTCATGTATTGTTGCATCCCCATTTTGGGATATTACAAGTAGAATCTAATTGTTTTTCCATCCTAGAAAAATGATGACTCAACTAGACCACACTCATTAGAAACCTTATTGCTATATAAAGAAACTCATAGAACCCCAAAAAATTATCTTAGATTGGTGTTTTGTAAATTTTTTGTGGTGGACCACAAACACATCTCTTCAAAATAGTCAAAAACATCCACCTAGCGACTCCACTAGCCCCAGTAGGCCTATTAACTCTACTAGTTCTCATTATAATCCCTCGGATTGGGTTAAATCAGCCCTGAGAAGTCTAAGAAGCCTAGTTATACATTGTGTGAGTATATGCAAACACTAACATAATGGCGATCATGGTGGGACCTTCTGAGTACATAGTTGCCTGAATACCTCTTAGGACTCATATGACCCTCAATTTAGCTTAGAAAATCAACTGATAGCCAAGAGTAGAATCTAATTGTTTCACCATCTTAGAAAAATGATGACTCAACTAGACCACACTCATTCAAAACCTTACTGTTGTATAAAGAAACTCAGAAAACCCTAAAAATGATCTTAGATTGGTTTTTTGTAAATTGTTGGTGGTGGACCACAAACACATCTCTTCAAAACAGTAAAAAAAAATCCACTTGGAGACTCCACTAGCCCCAGTAGGCCTATTAAATCTACTAGTTCTCATTAGACTCCCTAGGATTGTGTCAAATCATCCTTGAGAAGTATAAGAAACCTAGTTATACACTGTGTGAGTTTAGAAAACACTAAGGGAGGTCAAACTTTAAAGAAACAGTTATAAACTTTCAGCATCTCTACATTTTGAATTTGAAATTTGGCTTCACAAAGGATCCATAACAGATCTCATCCAGACCTAAACCCTCCTGCTATAGTTGATGACCCAGAAAATATTTTGCGGCAAACTTCCAAAACTGAAGATTCAACTATTGTTAGGACCATTCATAGAGCAAGTTCTGTCTCTGAACACCTTACAGCCTTGCAAGACCCCCAGTTTGAATTACACCATACAAGGAACCTTTTCAGAACCAAGCCACAAAGTGGGATTGACCAGACTAAATTTGAGCCCATAGATTTGCAGCAGAGTTCCAGTAGAGAAGCCTCTCCTTCCACTCCAACTGAATTTTAGCTTATCCATCACTTTAGCTCTTTTCATCCCAAGTTTGCTCAGAATCAATTTAATGTTCCAAGTACTTCCACTACACCCATCCATACCTCCACTGTCCAAACCACTCCACTTCATCCCCCACCACCTCTCACAAATCCTCCCCTTGTAAATCCTCCTTGGATTCCACTAGTCCCCATCATGGCAGCTTGGTATGCCCCCCTGGTTTTACCACAACCTCTAGTACCTTTGCCAAATGACTACCAATCCAAGATCCCTCATTTCACAGGAGCTGACTCTACCACTGCCCAACAACATGTAGACAGAATGAATGATGCTTTTGACTACATGGAAATAGAAGAGGAAATCATGCAAATGAGGATTTTTGCCCAAAGTCTAGGAGGGAAGCTAAAAAATGGTTTAAAAACTTAACTCCGAACAAAATCCATGATCTCCCTTCCCTCTACCAAAATTTCATAAACAAGTGGGAAATCAAGAAAAATCCCCTCCAAATCCTTTCAGAATATAACAATCTTAAGAGGATTGCGGAGGAAAGTGTACAATATTATTGCACCAAGTTTAACAATGTCTACAATGCCCTCCCACCCCACATGAAACCCCCACAAGGCCTAGCACTAGTAAATTTTCTAGAAGGCTTTGATCTGGACATGACCTACCAATTTATGGAGAGAGACCCCACAACTTTAGAAGAAATGCAAAGAGGGTTGTGAGTGCAGAGGCCAACATGATTGAAAAGAGAGCTAGGATGAGGTCGGAAAAAAGAGTCACTTACAAAGATGAAACCATAGCCTCAACCTCCTTATCCGATGCCAAAATAGACAGCCTAGTTAGGACCATCGAGAGAATGATGGAAAGGATAAAATTAAATGAAAGTGCACCTCCTAGGAAAAACCAAGCCAATCCAAAAAATAGAAAGAGGAACCAAAACTTCAGAAGGGAACCCCCCCCAAATCAGTCAGAGAGACAATGAATAACAAATCAGGCCCCCTTTCCAAGAAAATTATGTAGATGAGGAGGAAAGAGTGACTCAGGGGTTGGAAGAAAATCACATCAATCTGCTAGACTCTGACAATGAGGGTGATGTTTCTCTCACTACAGAGAAAAAAAATCTATTTTCCTCAAACCAAAATGAAACCAATTATGAGGACTCTGAATACTAAAAATTGGGATTTGAGAATGCCATAAATGAGGTTCATAGGCAATATGACCTTAGGAGCAAAAAGAACCAAGATGCCCCCAAGAAAAACAATCCAGTCACTGATGTTAGGAAAGCCCCTGAAAACACTCCTAAAAAGACAACAAGCAAAAAAAACACTATGGCTAAGGAAACTGATCCAAACAAAGAAAAAATCAGCCAGCAAAATAGTGACCCAACCTGCCTTAGTACATCAACTAGTGGCCCTGAAAAAAATTCTATTGTCTAAAGCCCCAAATCAAAATCAACAAATTAAAAATTTAGAAAGGTTCATGACTGATAAAAATGATGCAAATGTGCCCAAAACAAAAATACCTTTCAACTTTGAGGGAGAGATTGCCAAAATCAAGATAACCATACCTCTCACTAAACTGGTAACCCAAGAAGTGTATATGTCCCAAGTTTTGAAGGTCTTCAACATAGGAAATGATACCGACACTGTCAATTTAACTAATGATAAGCCTGAATTTTTGTTTGGACCTGAGGTCGAGGGAAAATATCAAGAAGGAGTTGTCCCTCCTTTCTATATCAACTTAAACATACATGGAAAAATATTACACAATGCCATGCTAGACTCCGGTGCCTCACACAACCTCATGCCTAAAGTTGTGATGGAGAGATTAAGCCTAGAAATAACTAAACCTTACAAAGACTTGTACTCATTTGATTCGAGTATAGTCAAGTGTTTGGGCCTAATCAAAGATCTTTGTGTCAATCCGGCACAAATACCTGCTAAGAGCCTAGTCATGGACATAGTTGTTGCTGACATTCCCCTGAAGTATGGCATGCTGTTTTTTAGATCATGGGGAGCCAAACTTCAAGGCAGCCTCCAAATGAACATGTCATATGCTACTATCCCTATCTTCAGTCAAACCAGGAGGTTATACCAGGAGTCCCACATGGAGTATATGGTAAGTAGCCTAGATAGGCCAAACAACACCCATTTCTATTCCATTCATTCAGAATTACACTCATTCATCTTGTATAATGAAAATGACATTGGTGAACAATTGAATGAAAATGAAAAAGATCTAGGCCCACCAAAACAGTCAAATCTAGCCTCAAATGAAGAACATATCATCCAAAACTCTAGCAGTCCTGAACAAAAACATAGTGGCGAACATGAACTAGAAACACTTTGGAACATGAACTTTGATGGCCCTTGTGGAAAAGCAGGTTCAGGAGCTGGTGTGTGGATACATAACACAAATAAAGGCCATTCATAAAAACTATATTTTCAGTGCAATAATAACATTTCAGAATATGAGGCTCTCCTCCTTGGCTTGCATTTGCTTAACGACTTAGGAGATAAGAAAATATCTGCCCAAAGAGGTTCAGAACTGATCATTAAACAAATCAAAGGTGAGTATTCAGCAAAGAATCCAATATTGAGAGAGTACAGAAATGCTACCCTAGATCTCCTCAAAACCTTTGAGAAATATCAGCTCACTTTCATCCCTAGAGCCCAAAAATGTGTTGCCAATGAGCTTGCCTTTGCTGCCAGCAATTGCCAAATACCCCATGCAACTGAAAAATACACTGTCAAATTAAAAAACTGACCTACGGTGCCTAACAACATAAACAATTAGTGAGTGTTTGAGGGTGATGAAAAAATTGATGACTTTCTGTAATCTAGGAATGAATTTGCAAGAACAAGACCAAGCCAAGAGCATGATGAAGGTGTTTTTGTTGAAGAACAAGCCCATAAAATAGAGTTGTCCCCTACTACTGATATAAATCTGCTTGCACATCCTTGTGAGGCATAATTTCTTGAGGATCTAGACCAAAGAGACCTTGAGGTTTTACAATGTAAAGATGATACATTAGCAAGGGGACTTGCACCATTATAAGAGTTGTTCGACTTTAATGATGTGGCTAAAAAACCAAAGATATAATCCACCAAGAATGATGTAGAGGAGTATAACATAGGCAGCCTAAAGGAACCCAAAATGATCAAACTCTCCAAAAATCTTCCTCCTCACATAAAACATAAATATATTGAGCTTTTTCAAGAGTTTAAAGATGTGTTTGCATGGGGATATGAGGATTTGAAATCATATGACATGAGCATTATTCAACATAAAATTCCTCTTAAGGAAAATCAGAAACCTTTTGAAAAAAAATTGAGGAGAATAAACCCTGTCTTACTACCTTTAGTTGAGAAAGAGATTAAAAAGATGTATGATGTCAGGATCATAGTTCCCCTTAGATACTCAGAGTGGGTTTCCAACCTTGTGTCAGTTAGGAAGAATATCAGAGAGATTAGGCTTTGCATTGACTTTATAAATCTGAACAAAGCCTCCCTAAGAGACAACTACCCCTTACCTAAAATGGATCACATACTTCAAAAGGTAGTTGGCTCTAAGAGAATCTCACTACTTGATGGCTTTTCTAGTTACAACCAAGTGTTAGTAATCCCAAGTGATCAACACAAAACTGCCTTCACCACACCTTAGGGTACATTCATGTATGTTAAAATTCCATTTGGGTTGATGAATGTAGGGGCTAATTTCCAAAGGGCCATGGACATAGATTTTTCAGAAGACATAGGATACTTCATAGTCATTTACCTTTGATGACATCATGTTTACTCTAAGACTGATGAAGAGCACTTAATCTACTTGGGAAAAGTTTTTGAAAAGTGTAGGAAGTATGGCCTATCCTTGAATCCCAAGAAAACACTATTTGGTCTCCAGGAAGGAAAACTCCTAGGCCACATAATCTCTAAATAAGGAATCAAAATAGACCCCAAAAGGATTGAAGGTATATTGTAAATTAGCCATCCTAGAAACATCAAGGAGTTGCAATCCTTCATTGGGAAGATCAACTTCTTGAGGAGGTTCATCCCCAACCTTGCTGAAATCTTGAGGAATATTAAAAACATGCTAAAAAAAGAGATAGGGGTTAAATGGACCTTGGAAGCTAAAAAATCTTTTGAACTGGCTAAACTAGCACTCACCCAAACACCGGTTCTAATCAGTCCTCATTTTACCAAAGACTTCTACATTTTCTCATTTGCCTCTGAACATACTGTTGCTATAGTGTTATTGCAAAAGAACATGATGGGGCAAGAACAGCCCATAGCCTTCTTTAACAAAGCCCTTAGAGATGCTCCTCTAAATTAAAACATCATGGAGAAACAGTCCTTTGCCTTGATTAAGGCATTGGAAGACTTTAGAGTTTATATCTTACATTCTCATATCATTGATTTTGTCGCACACACAATAGTCAAAGACATTTTGAATCAGGACCCTGATGGTAAAAGTGGAAAGTGGATTGCTATTATCTTAGAATATGACTTAGAAATCAAACCCACTAAACTGATTAAAGGACAAGGACTTGCAAAACTTATGGCTGAATCAAATTTCCAAGCATTAGATATGAATATGGTTGATGCTTTAGAAAAACAAGAAGAGTGAACAACTCCCCATATTTGTTAGGTCACTATATTACTAGTATAGTCCCTTATTGTTGTTAGTGTAACCCCCTTATTGTTATTATTGTACCCTTGTAACCCCCATATTGTTATTATTGTGCCCTTAAATTATTATTGTTAGATCGGCTAGGATTACATTGTGGCCCCACTAGGATTACATTCTGGCCCCATGGACTCCTATATATAGAAAGGAGGTTTTGTAATTTGAATCATCCAAGAATTGTTCATTCATGTAGTGTATTGGAGGTTTCCCCCTCGAAGTGGCTTATTTCTAAGGCGTTGATATCTCTTTTATTTTCTTTTTGGAGCTGGTTTCACAACATTTGGTATCAGAGCTTTGAGATTCTAGGGTTTCTCTGCTCCAAACAGGTCATCATGGAATTTTTGCTATAACATTTTTTCTACAAAGGTTCAAAATCTGAAATTTTTATAGTACGAAGCCAAAACCCTGAGGAACATCATCACAACATTTCAGAGCTTGGTTCGCAATATTTTCGGAGATATGATCTGTGCAAGTTAGGTCATTTTGCAGGCACCTGAATTTAATCTAAACAGGTCATCGTGGTATTTTCGTAATAAATTTTTTTCTACGAAGGTTCAGAAGCTGAAATTTTCAGAGTGCAAAGCTGCAATCTTGAGGAACATCTTTTCAAAATTTCAGATATTGGTTCACAACATTTTCGGAGATATGATCTGCGGAAGTTAGGGCTTTTTGAGGCTTCTGAATTTCATCTCAAATAGGTGATCGTGGGAAAATATTCATAGCTCTCTCTCTGAGAATCGGATTGGAATTCTGTCAAAAGAAACCACAAATAAACATACTTTAGTTCTCAGCCTATCAATTGCAGAGCCAAAGGAGGAAACAATGACACGTGGCAAGTCGTACAAGTTCGCTTTACTGAACCAGTCCAAAATTGGGTCATTGTGGGAGATTGGACATAACTTTGCCTTGAAGAATCCAAATTAGATCAGACCTATGGCATTTGAAAGAAGCTTTAGAGGGCTACTACATGGATTAATTTTAGATATTGAGGATCCACAATTATATAGATAATTCAATTTCAATATCAAGCTCCTCAAAAGAAAGTAAAAGGTGTGTATTTTTTTTTTCCGAATTGCATAAGTCTTGTTTGAATAATCAGGTTGAATTGATTCCAAGGGAATATTGTAGAATAGATATCAGTATTGGATTATAAAATGGCCCCTAAAAATAATTCAACACCCATTAAGCCTTTAGAAAGCTCTACTATGACTCATGAAGACGAAGAATGACAACATGACATATCAAAATTACAAGAGCAAGTGCAACAAATTTTGCTCTCGCAAAGAGCAACAAAAAATGACATGGAAGTTTTGAAGAAAGGCGTGGAAACTGAGATGGATGGTTTGAAGAAAGGCATGGAATCTAAGATGGAAGGTTTGAAGAATGGAATGGAATCTAAGATAAATGGTGTGGAATCTAAGATGGATGGTTTCAAGAATGGCATGGAATCTAAGATAGATGGTGTGGAATCTAAGATGAATGGTTTGAAGAATGGCATGGAATCTAAGATAAATGGCATGGAAGCTGGCATGGAATCTAAGATGGATGACATGGAAGCTAAGATTGATGATAAAATGGAAAACATGAAGAATGATCTAAAAGCATACATGGAAGGTTTGACAAAGTTAATACAAGAAATGTTTCCTAATGGTGAAAAGATAGTAGAGGAAACTCATGATGAGAACAAAATAAATGTTAATCGTGATTTCATAAAATCTAATGTTAGTGGGAAGAACCACCATATTCCAAATATGGATATGAGGAAGTTTGATGGAAAGGATCATGTAACATGGATACTACAGATGGAGCAATATTTTGATCTCCATAATGTGAAAAACACACAAAAGTTATGCATTGCAACTTTACTTTTAGAGAAAAATACATTTGTATGGTATTTATAGCTTTTCTCCCATAAATTTTTTTTCACTTGGTCAATTTTTACGGAGGAAATGATAGCACATTATGAGGATAAAAAGAGAAACACCTTCTTTAGCCAATTGATAAATCTCAAACAAAAGGGTTTAATGGGGGAGCAAATTGAGGACTTCCAAAAATTGAATATAAGGGTAACTGATATTCTAGAGGAACACAGGATTTATCTCTTCATAGGTACTTTAAAGGATAACATCCAACATGAAGTTCGCGTTTTAGAACTTGATTCATTGGAGAAGGCATTCAGGTTGGCAAGAAAAATTGAATGTAAAATTATGGCGACAATGTTAGGTCCCTATATCACTAGTATAGCCCCTTATTATTGTTAGTGTAAACCCCTTATTGTTATTATTGTACCCTTGTAACCCCCATTTTGTTATTATTGTGCCCTTAAATTATTATTGTTAGGTCCGCTAGGATTACATTGTGGCCCACTAGGATTACATTATGGCCACATGGACTCCTATATATAGAAAGGAGGTTTTGTAAATTGTATCATCCAAGAATTGTTCATTTATGTAATGTATTGGAGGTTTCCCTCTCGAAGTGGCTTATTTCTAAGGCGTTGATATCTTTTTTCTTCTATTTTTGGAGCTGGTTACACAACATTTGGTATCAGAGCTTTGGATTCTAGGGTTTCGCTGCTCCAAACAGGTCATCGTGGCATTTTCGCTATAACTTTTTTTCTACGAAGCTTCAGAAGCTGAAATTTTTAGGGTGCGAAGCTGAAATCGTGAGGAAGGTTGTCTAAAAATTTCAGATCTTGGTTCGCAATATTTGAGGAGATATCATCTGTGGAAGTTAGGTATTTTTTCAGGCTCATAAACAGGTCATCGTGGCATTTGCGCTATAACTTTTTTTGTACGAAGGGTCAAAGTCTGAAATTCATATGGTGCGAAGCTGAACTCCTGAGGAAATTCGTAAAAAAGTTTCAGAACTTGGTTCGTAATTTTTTTGGAGATATGATCTGTGGAAGGTAGTGCTTTTTCAGGCTCCTGAATTTCATCTCAAAGAGGTGATCGTGGGAAAAGTTCAATAACTCTCTCTCTGAAGATTGGATTTGAGTGCCGTCAAAAGTTTTCACAAGTACACAGCCTGTAGTTTCTTCGCTATCAATTTCAGAGACAAAGGACAAAACAGTGACACGTGGAAAGTCGTACAAGTTCGCTCTACTGAACCAGTCCAGAATTAGGTCATTGTGGGAGATTGGACACAACTTTGTCTTGGAGCATCAAAATCAGGTCAGACCTGTGGCATTTGAAAGAAGCTTCAGAGGGCTACTACAGGGCTGAATTTCAGATATCGAAGATTTTCAAGCACAGAGATAATACAATTTCAATATCGAGCTCCTCAAAGCTAGTAAAAGGTGTGTATTTTTTTCCCGAATTGCATAAGTCTTGTTTGAAGAATCAAGTTGAATTGATTCCAAGGGCATCTTGTAGAATAGATATCAATATTGGATTCTAAAATGGCCCCTAAAAAGAATTCAACACCTATTAAGCCTTCAGAAGGCTCTACTATGACTCATGAAGATGAAGAATTGCAACATGATCTATCAAAATTACAAGAGCAAATGCAACAGTTTTCACTCTCGCAAAGAGCAATAAAAAATGAAATGGAAGTTTTGAAGAAAGGCATGGAAGTGAAGATGGACGGTTTGGAAGCTAAGATGGATGGCATGGAAGTCGGCATGGAAGCTAAGATGGATGACATGAAGAATGATCTAAAAGCATACATGGAAGGCTTGATGACAAGCTTAAAACCAGAAATGATTCCTAATGGCGGAAATATAGGAGAAGAACCTCCCGATGAGAACAAAATAAATGTTAATCATGATTCCATAAACTCGAATGTTGGCGGAAAGAACCACCATATTCCAAAAATGGATATGAGGAAGTTTGATGGAAAGGATCCTGTAACATGGATACTACAGATGGAGCAATATTTTGATCTCCATAACGTGAAAAACACGCAAAAGGTACGCATTGCAACTTTACATTTAGAACAAAATACATTTGTATGGTATCAATGGCTTTGCTCCCGTAAAAAAATTGTCACTTGGTCAATTTTTACGGAGGAAATGATAGCACATTATGAGGATACAAAGAGCAACACCTTCTTTAGCCAATTGATAAATCTCAAACAAAAGGGTTTAGTGGGGCAACATATTGAGGACTTCCAAAAATTGAATATAAGGGTAACTGATATTCCAGAGGAACACAGGATTGATCTCTTCATAGGCACTCTAAAGGATAACATCCAACATGAAGTTCGTGTTTTGGAACCTGATTCATTGGAGAAGGCATTCAGGTTGGCAAAAAAAGTTGAATGTAAAATTATGGCGACAAGGAAGCCTACCACTCAATTCTATAAAGAAGGAAGTGTTGCTACGCCTAGATTTCCACAACCTACAAGGTTGACACCACAACAATTGGAAGAAAAAAGAGCAAAAATTCTTTGCTACAGTTGTGATAGCAAATACACTAAAGGTCATAAGTGTGTCGAGAAGAAATTATTTTACATAGATTGTGAAGAGGAAGAAGAAAATGAACAAGAAGAGGATATACACCAGGAACCAGCCCTAGAAGAGGAAGAAATGAATCCGACCATATCATGTAATGCACTGGCAGGAATTACCACTCCTCAAACTCTCAAGATACAAGGACAAATCAAGAAGAAAAGGGTAATAGTGTTTATTGATTCAGGTAGCACCCATAATTTTATTCATTGTAAGGTAGCCAAGGAATTAAATTGTTTCCTATACCCAGCACCAGAATGTCAAGTGATGGTTGCAAATGGAGGAACTATAAATTGCTCTGGAAAATGCCATAATATCAAGCTAACCATGGGGGAATATGTATTGACTAGTCCAATGCTTGCCATTCCTATGGGAGGTGTCGATGTTGTACTAGGAGTACAATGGTTACAATCTTTGGGGACGGTAGCTTTTAATTTTCAAGAACTTTTCTTGAAATTTTTTTCAGAAGGAAAGGAAGTCGAATTACGGGGTATTGCGGGGAAGCAAGGAAGGATAATAAGCTCTAATGTCATGACAAAGCTTCTAAAGAAAGAACAGCGAGGCGTAATTGCACAATTATGCTCACTAGAAGTTCCAACATCAAAATCATCTATTTCTGCACATCTCCAACAAGTCTTGGACAATCATTCCAAGGTGTTTGAAACTCCCAAAGGACTCCCACCTATTCGTGATCATGATCATGCTATTCATTTGATTCCAGGAAGTGTTCCTCCAAACATCATGCCTTATAGATATCCTTACTTCCAAAAGAGCGAAATTGAACATATGATTGCAGAAATGTTAGAGGCGGGTATAATTCAACCTAGTCAAAGTTCTTTCTCTGCTCCTATAGTATTGGTACACAAGAAGGATGGATCATGGCGAATGTGTCCAGATTATAGGGAGCTCAATAAGCTCACCATTAAAGATAAATTTCCCATTCCTGTGATTGATGAATTATTGGATGAATTACATGGAGCAATTTATTTTACCAAGTTGGATCTTCGTTCGAGATATCATCAAATTAGAATGAAGACTGAAGATATTCCAAAAACAATATTTCAAACTCATGAGGGTCATTATGAATTTTTGGTCATGCCTTTTGGCCTTACCAATGCACCTTCTACATTTCAAGGGTTGATGAATTCCATTTTCAAACTCTTCCTTAGAAAATTTGTGCTAGTATTTTTTGATGATATACTAATCTACAGCAGGTCTTGGAAGGATCATGTTGAACATGTTGACAGTGTGCTCAAACTATTGCAGGAGAAACAATTATATGCAAAAACATCCAAATGTTTCTTTGGAGTACAAGAGGTGGAATATCTGGGTCATATTGTATCTCACGAGGGTGTTAAGGTAGACCTTAAAAAAATTAAAGCCATTAAGGAATGGAAAGTCCCCACAACCATAAAGCAGTTGCGAGGATTTCTCAGGTTAACAGGGTATTATCGCAAGTTTGTTAAGAATTATGGGAGAATAGCAGCACCTCTAACAACATTATTGAAGAAAGATGCATTTTCATGGACTCGTGAAGCAACTAAGGCCTTTGAACGTCTTAAGGAGGCAATGTGCCATGCACCGGTCTTAGCTACGCCAGACTTCACAAAAACCTTTATTGTGGAATGTGATGCCTCAGGAAATGGAATTGGTGCAGTTTTAATGCAGGAAGGAAGACCCATTGCTTTTGAAGGTCGTCCAATCAAAGGAAAGTATTTACAAAAACCTATTTATGAGAAGGAAATGTTAGCAATACTGCATGCACTAAAGAAATGGCGAACTTACCTAATGGGAAGACACTTCAAGGTAAAAACTGATCATGATAGTCTTAAACACTTTTTGGAACAACGAATATCTTCAGAAGAGTAGCAAAAATGGGTCAAAAAGATGTTGGGTTATGACTTTGAAATAATCTACAAAAAAGGAAAGCTTAATGTTGTTGCAGATGCACTCTCAAGAAAGAATGAAGAGGTGGAAGCATTGCTTCTTGTTATTTCTATTATCCAACCAGATTGGATAACTGAAGCAAGAGATGAATGGAAGAAGGACAAAGATGTATGGACACTCATTCAAAAGTTGCAGCAAGATCCTAGTACATCCGATACATTTAGTTGGAAAAATGATTCCTTATGGTACAAAGATCGCTTATATCTTTGTAAGAATTCCCAACTAAAACAAAAGATTCTTCTGGAATTGCACACTTCTCCTCTAGGAGGACACTCAGGATTTTTAAAAACTTACCACAGGGTGAAGAAAGAATTTTTTTTGGGATGGCCTTAAATCTGATATTCGAAAGTTTGTGGCGGAATGTTTGGTTTGCCAGCAGAATAAAGTGGAAACAATTAAGACCCCAGGACTTCTACAACCTTTTTCCATTCCAAGTCAACGTTGGGAGGAGATTTCAATGGATTTTATCACAGGTTTACCTAAGTCCGAAGGAAAGAGTGTCATCATGGTGGTAGTTGATAGACTTACTAAGTATGCACACTTTTGTGCATTATCTCATCCATTTAAAGCAAGTACAATTGCTACTACATTTATGGACACAATTCAAAAGCTACATGGAAACCCAAGGGTTATTGTGAGCGACAGAGATCCCATTTTTACCGGAAATTTTTGGACGGAGTTATTTTCTTGTTTGGGTACTCAATTAGCTCATAGCTCATCTTATCATCCTCAATCCGATGGTCAAACCGAGATAGTAAATAAATGTTTGGAAGGATATCTTCGTTGTTTTGTATCTGATAAACAAACACAATGGGTCAAGTGGTTACCTCTCGCTGAATGGTGGTACAACACTTCCTTCCATACTGCAGCAAAAATGACCCCATTTATGGCACTTTATGGATATCATCCACCATCCATCACATCATCTTTAAGGGAAAATTCGAAGGTTCAAGTAGTAGAAGATCACATCGAGCATCAGCAAGAAGTTCTCCAACTCTTAAAGGATAACCTGAATTTGGCACAAAATCGAATGAAACAACAGGCATATCAACATCGTAGCGAGAGAAGTTTTGATGTAGGAGATTGGGTATTTTTACGGCTACAACCATACAAAAAAATGTCCCTCAAGCAAGCTAAGAAGGATAATAAATTATCGCCAAAGTACTATGGTCCTTACAAGGTGTTGCAAAATATTGGTACTATGGCATACAAATCGGAGCTTCCTGCTTCTTCGCGAGTACATCCAGTTTTCAATGTTTCATGCTTAAAGAAGGTTATAGGTGAGAATCTTCCAGTTCAAACAATATTGCCAGAACTTGATGAGGAAGGAAAAATTATATTGGAACCTGAAGCGGTCACGGAAACAAGAACTCGACAACTACGGAATCGATCAATTTCAGAGTATCTCATCAAGTGGAAGAACTTACCCACTGAAGATTCTACATGGGAGGATGAGAATTTTATACAGAAGCACCCGGAGCTACTCAAGTGTCGAGGACAACACTTTTTTGAAGGAGAGGGGCATGTTAGGTCCCTATATCACTAGTATAGCCCCTTATTATTGTTAGTGTAAACCCCTTATTGTTATTATTGTACCCTTGTAACCCCCATTTTTGTTATTATTGTGCCCTTAAATTATTATTGTTAGGTCGGCTAGGATTACATTGTGGCCCACTAGGATTACATTATGGCCCCATGGACTCCTATATATAGAAAGGAGGTTTTGTAAATTGTATCATCCAAGAATTGTTCATTTATGTAATGTATTGGAGGTTGCCCCCTCAAAGTGGCTTATTTCTAAGGCGCTCATATCTCTTTTCTTCTATTTTTGGAGCTGGTTACACAATGCATAAGGAGAAGCCTACCACTCACTTCTATAAAGAGGGAAGTGTTGCTACTCCTAGATTTCCACAACCTACAAGGTTGACACCACAACAATTGGAAGAAAAAAGAGCAAAAGGGTTTTGCTACAGTTGTGATAGAAAATACACTAAAGGTCATAAGTGTGCTGAGAAGAAATTATTTTACATAGATTGTGAAGAGGAAGAAGAAAATGAACAATAAGAGGATATACATCAGGAACCAACCCAAGAAGCGGAACAAATGAGTCCAACAATATCATGTAATGCATTGGCAGGAATTACCACTCCTCAAACTCTCAAGATAGAAGGACATATCAAGAAGAAAAAGGTAATAGTGTTGATTGATTCAGGTAGTACCCATAATTTTATTCATTGTAAGGTAGCCAAGGAATTGAATTGTTTCTTATACCCAGCACCAGAATTTCAAGTGATGGTTGCAAATGGAGGAACTATAAATCGATCTAGAAAATTCCATAATATCAAGCTAACGACGGGGGAATATGTATTGAATAGTCCAATGCTTTCCATTCCTATGGGAGGTGCTGATGTTGTACTAGGAGTATAATGGTTACAATATTTGGGGACGGTAGCTTTTAATTTTCAAGAACTTTTCTTGAAATTTTTTTCAGAAGGAAAGGAAGTCGAATTACGGGGTATTGCAGGGAATCCGGGAAAGATAATAAGCTCTAATGTCATGACAAAGCTTCTAAAGAAAGAACAACGAGGCATAATTTCACAATTATGCTCACTAGAAGTTCCAACATCAAAATCATCTATTTCTACAGATCTCCAAAAAGTCTTGGACAATCATTCCAAGGTTTTCGAAACTCCAAAAGGGCTCCCACCTATTCATAATCATGATCATGCTATTCATTTGATTCCAGGAAGTGTTCCTCCAAACATCCGGCCTTATAGATATCCTTATGTCCAAAAGAGCGAAATTGAACGTATGATTGCAGAAATGTTATAGGCGGGTATAAATCAACCTAGTCGAAGTTCTTTCTCTGCTCCTGTAGTATTGGTACATAAG
Organism: Pinus albicaulis; assembly: GCA_034641835.2. Taxonomy (NCBI): domain Eukaryota; kingdom Viridiplantae; phylum Streptophyta; class Pinopsida; order Pinales; family Pinaceae; genus Pinus; species Pinus albicaulis. Next base: position 1,113,378,368 of record CM076583.1, on the reverse strand, counting down.
AAGGATGGATCATGGCGCATGTGTCTGGATTATAGGGAGCTCAATAAGCTGACCATTAAAGATAAATTTCCCATTCCTATGATTGATGAATTATTGGATGAATTACATGGAGCAATTTATTTTACCAAATTGGATCTTTGTTCAAGGTATCATCAAATTAGAATGAAGACTGAAGATATTCTAAAAACAACATTTCAAACTCATGAGGGTCATTATGAATTTTTGGTCATGCCTTTTGGCCTTACCAATGCACCTTCTACATTTCAAGGGTTGATGAATTCCATTTTCAAACCGTTCCTTAGAAAATTTGTGCTAGTATTTTTTGATGATATACTAATCTACAGCAAGTCTTCGAAGGATCATGTTCAACATGTTGACAGGGTGCTCAAACTATTACAGGAGAAACAATTATATGCAAACACATCCAAATGTTTATTTGGAGTACAAGAGGTGGAATATCTAGGTCATATTGTATCTCACGAGGGTTTTAAGGTAGACCCTAACAAAATTAAAGCCATTAAGGAATGGAAAGTCCCCAAAACCATAAAGTAGTTGCGAGGATTTCTCGGGTTAACAGGGTATTATCGAATGTTTGTTAAGATTTATGGGAGAATAGCAGCACCTCTAACAGCATTATTGAAGAAATATGCATTTTCATGGACTCCTAAAGCAACTAAGGCCTTTGAACATCTTAGAGGGGCAATGTGCCTAGCACCAGTCTTAGCTACGCCAGACTTCACAAAAACCTTTATTGTGGAATGTGATGCCTCAGGAAATGGAATTGGTGTTGTTTTAATGCAAGAAAGAAGACCCATTGCTTTTGAAAGTTTTCCAATCAAAGGAAAGTATTTACAGAAACCTATTTATGAGAAGGAAATGTTAGCAATACTTCATGCACTAAAGAAATGGAGAACTTACCTAATGGGAAGACACTTCAAGGTAAAATATGATCATGATAGTCTTAAACACTTTCTGTAACAAAGAATATCTTTAGAAGAGCAGCAAAATTGGGTCACAAAGATGTTGGGTTATGACTTTGAAATAATATACAAAAAAGGGAAGCTAAATGTTGTTGCAGATGCACTCTCAAGAAAGAATGAAGAGGTGGAAGCATTGCTTTGTGCCATTTCTATTATCCAACCAGATTGGATAACCGAAGCAAGAGATGAATGGAAGAAGGATGAAGACGTGTGGACACTCATTCAAAAGTTGCAGCAAGATCCTAGTACATCTGATACATTTAGTTGGAAAAATGATTCCTTATGGTACAAATATCGCTTATATCTTTGTAAGAATTCTCAACTAAAACAAAAGATTCTTCTGGAATTGCACACTTCTCCTTTAGGAGGACACTCAGGATTTTTAAAAACTTACCACAGGGTGAAGAAATAATTTTTTTGGGATGGCCTTAAATCTGATATTCAAAAGTTTGTGGCAAAATGTTTGGTTTGCCAGCAAAATAAAGTTGAGACAATTAAGACCCCGAGTCTTCTACAACCTTTATCCATTCCAAATCAACGTTGGGAGGAGATTTCAATGGATTTTATCACAGGTTTACCTAAGTCCGAAGGAAAGAGTGTCATCATGGTGGTAGTTGATAGACTTATCAAGTATGCACACTTTTGTGCATTATCTCATCCATTTAAAGCAAGTACAGTTGCTACTACATTTATGGATAGAATTCAAAAGCTACATGGAAGCCCAAGGGTTATTGTGAGCGACAGAGATCCCATTTTTACTGGAAATTTTTGGACGGAGTTATTTTCTTGTTTGTGTACTCAATTAGCTCATAGCTCATCTTATCATCCTCAATCTGATGGTCAAACTGAGATAGTAAATAAATGTTTGGAAGGATATCTTTGTTGTTTTGTATATGATAAACAAACATAATGGGTCAAGTGGTTACCTCTCGCTGAATGGTGGTATAACACTTCCTTCCATACTGTAGCAAAAATGACCCCATTTATGGCACTTTATGGATATCATCCACCATCCATCACATCATCTTTAAGAGAAAATTCGAAGGTTCAAGCAGTGGAAGATCACATCGAGAATCAACAAGAAATTCTCTAACTCTTAAAGGACAACCTAAATTTGGCACAAAATTGAATGAAACAATAGGCATATCAACATCACAGCAAGAGAAGTTTTGATGTAGGAGACTGGGTATTTTTACGGCTACAACCATACAAACAAATGTCCCTCAAGTAAGCTAAGAAGGATAATAAATTATCGTCAAAGTACTATGGTCCTTACAAGGTGTTGCAAAATATTGGTACTATGGCATACAAATTGGAGCTTCCTGCTTCTTCACGAGTGCATCCAATTTTCCATGTTTCATGCTTAAAGAAGGTTATAGGTGAAAATCTTCCAGTTCAAACAATATTTCCAGAACTTGATGAGGAAGGAAAAATCATATTGGAATCTGAAGCGGTCACGGAAACAAGAACTCGACAGCTACGGAATCGATCAATTTCAGAGTATCTCATCAAGTGGAAGAACTTACCCACTGAAGATTCTACATGGGAGGATGAGAATTTTATACAGAAGCACCCAGAGCTACTCAAGTGTTGAGGACAACAATTTTTTGAAGGAGAGGGGCATGTTAGGTCCCTATATTACTAGTATAGTCCCTTATTGTTGTTAGTGTAACCCCCTTATTGTTATTATTGTACCCTTGTAACCCCCATATTGTTATTATTGCGCCCTTAAATTATTATTGTTAGGTTGGCTAGGATTACATTGTGGCCCCACTAGGATTACATTCTGGCCCCATGGACTCCTATATATAGAAAGGATGTTTTTTAATTTGAATCATCCAAGAATTGTTCATTCATGTAATGTATTGGAGGTTTCCCCCTCGAAGTGGCTTATTTACAAGGCGTTGATATCTCTTTTCTTATCTTTTTGGAGCTGGTGTCACAACAATATTGAAGAAGTATTTATGAATTCATCTTGGTATGCTGATATCCTATATTTTCTTTTCTATCTTAATGCTCCTCCTACATTATCACAGACAAAATCTAGATTCCTGAAATAGAAAGCTTCAAATTTCTGCATTTTAGATGGAGTGTTATATTGGAAGAATTATGTAGGAATTTTGATTAAATGCTTGCTTGAGGATGATGTAGATAAAATCATGCATGAGATGCATGAGGGAGAATGTGGAGGCCATATTTACTAGAAAAAAACAGCTAATAAAATCCTCAGAGCTGGCTACTATTGGCCCACCCTTTTCCCTGACACCCACAAACTGGTCATGACTTGCCATAAGTGCCAAATTTTTGATGGCAAGAGAAAATTCTTACCTTTTCCTTTGCATCCCATTACTGTTGAAGCTCATTTTCAAAAATGGGGTTTAAACTTCATTGGAGAGATTCACCCCACCTCATCTGCCCAACACAGGTGGATCCTCACTGCTATTGATTGCTTCACCAAGTGGATAGAAGCCATCCCCTATCAGAATGCCACCGACTCGGTCATTATCAAATTTCTTGAAACAAACATCATGTCTAGATTTGGTTTCCCGAGAAAGATCATCACAGATAATGTTGTTGCCTTTACATCCAAAAGAATGGTTGAATTTTTTTATAAATATCACATCACATTAGGACATTCCACAACTTATTACCCTCAAGGTAATGGGCTAGTTGAGTCCTCTAACAAAATCTTGATCAATATCATCAAGAAGCTTCTGGAACAGAATAAAAAAGCATGGCATGGCAAGTTAGTACATGCACTATGGGCTGATAGACTAACCACCAAGAAATAAATCTATATGTCTCCCTATCAACTAATGTATAGCATGGATGCCATTTTCCCAACATCCTAGGGAATCCCGGTGATAAAGATTCTCCAAGAAGTGCAATCATAAGAAAATGGCATGCAAAGGAGGTTGAACCAAACCATTCATTTACAGCAGACAAGAGAGGAGGTTTACAAAAGGACACAAGCAGTACAATAAAATAAAAAGAAAATATTTGACAGAAGGACCAAGGCTAATGATTTCCATTTTAGAGATAAAGTTCTGAAATGGGACTCAAGGAGGGAAGACAAAGGTAAACATGCTAAGTTTGAAAATTTGTGGAAAGGACCATACATCATCAGTTCAACTAGAGGTAACAATGTTTTATTTTTACAAGAGCTGGATGGAGGAGAGATTTTTGGAGGTCTTGTTAATGGCAGGACACTCAAGCACTATTTTTCCTAAAATTCCAAGTTAGAAACTTTCATTCATTGTACATAACATTGCATGACGAGAGATCATAAAAATGAAAAAACAAAAAAAGATAAAAGAGGAAAAGAGGGTATATTTGAAAAGAGGTATAGCCCCATACCCAAAAAGAGTACTACTGAAAGTGTGCAAGCTTAAATGCTACTACTTGTTCAAAAAGAAGATCTTGTTCAGTCATCTAGCCTAATCATGGCTGAACATGTTTTTAATTTTGTGTTGATAAGTTAGTGAAAGAGAGCTTGTCAAATCATTCAAACTTTACTTGTCAAAAAGGATAGATTAGGAATGAAAGATACTAGTTCCACACACTCAAATCTGAACCAAAGAGAAAGATGGGGATGCATAGGAAATGATAGATCACAAACCTTATTTTTCTATTTTTGTTTGTACAAAAATAATTTTTGTGTGCAGCTTGTCCTAACACCACAACCCATGGTAAGTCAGATTTCCTAATCTTGATTTAAACCATGTTTTCAATTTCATGTCAATAGCTTAGAGAATGAAGTCTATCAAACAACTTAATCTTGATAGTCAAATAGTCTAGGTAGAGAATAAAAGAGTTCACTAGCATAATCTAAACTCTTGGAAGCAATAAGGATACAAGTAGGTAGTTTGTTTTCACTCTGAAAAGAAAAAATGTCAAGGGTTTTCCAGTCCAAGTGCACCCAAGGAAGAAAAAATGTTAGGAAAGTAAGATGCATAGGTATATATGAAGTTGAAGTAATCATGTTTTCAGATTATTGAGATCACAACTTCGAAGAAGCATCAAAAAATGAAAAGAAGAAAACATCTACCCAATGGATGAGGCACCGGTCTTCATAAAACCAGAGATTTGAAGTTCTGGAAACCTCCTAAAAAGGACCTTCCCTCCCCTAGTGGAGCCACTATTAGTCATCAGTAAATTTTCTTTTTATGGATGACTAAATGCTTATCCCAGATTTCTAAAAACAAAATTTGTGAATATTGTGAGTTTTATAAATCTCAGTGCCTTCATTATCCTTAGGATAAATTTTTCACTTTTTCACTATCCTATCATGTCATGGTTAGCTTACAACTCCCAGAAGACCCATAATGGGCTCATGCCACCCATTTTCACTATGTTTTGCCACCTTTGACCTTAGCACTATGTTTTGACTTGTTTAACCCCTCCACCTACCACCTAGGATCACCAACCAACCTACTCATTCTTGTGTTTCTTGGATACATCAAGCATTGATGGTCTCACAATTATCTCTGTAGGCTCTTTAGATAAATCAAGTGCATTGGATTTTGGATCTTCAATACATCAAATTTTCAAAAACTATATTTTTCATACTTGAAGACCTCAAAGCCAAGATTTTAGTCAAATACAAGCCCAAAGAGCCTCCCACTAGGTCATTTAGGGTTTCATAGGTTGTAGGATTGTTTTGTTGTTCTAAATCACTGTTTTACATGTGCCAAGAAGCTGAATCAAGTATGAAATAAATTCAGTATATGATTTTCCAAAATGGATCAGGAAATCCTTCAAGGAAGGCCTCCTTGGTCAAGCACAAATTCTGCAAAGGATAGTTGCCCATTTTTACATTTTTGCAGGAGTGTCAAGGTAGCTATCAGCAAAAAATGAGGTAAGGTGAGAAGCCAGCTCCTCACTAAAGGATATCCACAGCAAATAAAAAGAGGTATGCCTATGTTCAAAGAGAATCAAGGTTTTTAGGACTGATTGGATAAACAGTGTTGCCAAGCAAGAAGGCAATGCAAAAGACCACAAGGACAGAGGCACATCCACACAACCAGGCATAAACATAAGATTTTTAGAAATTATGAATGAAGAAGGGAAAAGGGTGAGGTGAACTAAGTAGAAATGAATGAACTTGAAAGGGCTATAGAGAACTTAGAAGTCAACACTAGTTATTTTTCTCTAACGGCCCTAAAACCTAAAGTTTTGGGAAGATAGGAAAAGTAAATGAAATGAAGATGATGGGCCTCCATCATGATAGCAGAAGGTTTTCAAAAGCTAATGAAGGTGACTTCTAGAGTTTGCCAAGGTAACAATGCTTCACTACATCAAAGGGAGAAAATTCAAAGAGTATGAGTGTGAAGGAAATCAAGCCTCCATTTTCAATCATAGCCCTCAAAATGGTCAAAGGAAGGAAAGCCTAAGGTTAAGTTTCATGACAAGAAATCAAGCTAATCATGATTTTATTTTTGAGTAACTGAAGTTGTCAAACTTGAAAGAATGACAAGGGAGACCAAAAACAATTGTGTCATGGCACCTGCAACAAATCAGAAGTGGCCAAGAAGAGATATAGCAGGAAATATTTATAATCTTTGTCAAAGTGGATGTGTCACTATCAAAATCAGTAAGAAGGTAAGGAAATATGTTTTCAAATCACTTACACTCAGAAATTTTAAAAAGGGATAAAACATGTTTTTCAGTTTCTCAGTGCAGAAAGAGGTTTGACAGTGCCAAGACCCTCAAAGGTTAAAAATGACCTCTTCATCTCTCCAGAAAGCCATCACCAAAGGAAGAAGAATAACTTTGAAAATTTTCATATCACCTGCAATAAAGGGTCAAAAGATATCAGTCAAAATGATAAAGTGACAAAAACTTATCAAAGTGGGTTTTTTTATTTCAATTTATTTTTCAAAGGTATAAAGGCATCTGAATTATCATTTTTTAGCTTACTTTTCATTTGCAAGGAGAGAAAACCCTTCAGGAGAAATTCTCTGAGTTTTTGTCGAAATCTAGGCAAGTTCATTGATGCTACACCCAGAACCTAGCGTTGTGCTCACAAACCCCGACGCTGCACAAAAGGAGGTATCCACAATGCAATTTTTACACTGCGCTGTGCATATACCGGGCGATTTTGTGCATATAGCCTGGTGTTACACCCAAGTAGAGTGACACACATAGGGGCATAGCGCTGCACCAACAGGCCGACCCGACACTATGCGCACATAGCACCAAACAGGCTCGACACTGTGCCAAAGGGCCAGCAGGCCTGCACGAGATGGAATTGTTGTGCACAAAGCACCCGACTCGCCGGCGCTACGCTCAGAGACATACGACAGGCCCGATGATGTGCTGATGTAGAAAGTCCCCCAAATTGCAAGAAAATTTGCCAAAGGCTCAAGGACACCCTCAAATTTGCCTTCAAAAGCCTACAAAGGAGTGAAAAATGGTAGGTGGCTTCTTGTCCTCCTCCTCAAGTGTTTTTGATGATTTATTGGTTAAAGGAAATATTAAACCCTAGTGTTTGCAAGCCCTAGGCCCTCATGGAAAAATTATTGTTCTGACCTCCAAGTAAACCATTACTAAATTAGAGGGTTGTGAGACTAGGGTAATCACAAGTTTGTTCAAGATAAGCCCTTTTTCAAGCTCAAGGAAAAACAGTCATACACTTGCCTCCATATCACTCATTTGCAAAGGTTGCCCTCACCATCATTTCCATTTCACTCCTCCTGCCTAAGTGTCACAAGAAAACCTAATTTGTCCAGAAACAACCCTAATCACCATGTCAAGAGCAGAAAACAGTAGCAACAGTGAAAGAGGCCAAGGGCCTATGAGGCCAAACCATAAGGGAGCGAAGGTAAATAGATTTTAACCCCAAAGCACTGTAGATATCACTTCCTCTCCCATGATCCTCTCATGCTTTCAGAATGTGGGGTGCTTCCAGTTCTGTGAGAGAATCAAACAAGTGCAAAATCACACAGAGCTTACAAGGCTTTTCATTCTTAACCTGCACAACAAACAATCAAGCCTTGCAGGGGTGGATCTGGAACTATCAGCAAATTCCATCTCTAATTCTATAGGTATCCCTCCTATTATTGAAAAGTGGTTTAAGAAAGCTAAATTGAACAAGAACTATTATGAGCCATTTGTCAAGACTAGGTACAGAGAAGGTTGCAAGGTTATTTTCCCTTTCTCACACCTGGGTTATTTTAACCCTTGATGAAAGTCATTATGAAGTACTTTACTTGTGCGGGGAGATACTCCAGGCTCTACTCCTACCATGTTAGATTTATCATGCATTTCACAAGGGTCAAGATGCTCAACTTGCCCTACTACCTCTATAGGAGTATGGAAAAAATGTCTTCTGTTGTCCAAAGGAGGAATCCTTCAAAACAAATGCAGAGTTTGTTTCACCATTCCTTGATCAAGATGGTGGTTCTACATCATTTGGAAAATAAGGGCATACCTTGGGAGGTATTCAGAGCCCATGAATTTTTCACAAGCCCACAACCTCATCATCAACCAAACTTTCCCTCATCATCTCATCATCCTCCCTATACTCCTCCATCACATCCTACAGATCATGCCTCATCATCTACACAAGTGTCCTCACCTCAAGGAAAACTTCATTCCTCCCCTTATCTTGATGCATCAACTGAAGAAGGAAGTGTCAATAAAGAATCAAGTGAAAATGAGGGTGAAAATGACAATGATTCAAGCGCAAATAAGGAGGAGGATGATAATGATGAACAAAATGAAGAGGGTGAGAGTGAAGATGAGTAAACTCAAAATGAGGGTGAGGGAAATGATTTTTTGAGCCAGCAAGAAGCAGAGGACATGGAAATAGAGAAATAGGATCATGGTTAAGAAAATGAAAGAGATGATGGTGAAAATTAATTAAGCAGTGATGAAGGGGGTAGCCAGGATAAAGATCAAAGCAGTGAGGAAAATGCAGAGGTTAAGGGTAGCAGTGACACCCAAGAAGCAAGCCTCAGTGATGGAAAATACACCAAAGAGGAAAACATTCTTGATATTCATGACAACAGTCATGACAGTCATGAAGACAATCATGAAAATAATGAAGGAGATGAAGGGGCTGATAATCAAATTGAAGATCACAGCAGTAAAGAGGCAAGCAGCTCAAATGAAGGACCAAATGAAAATGCAAAAATCAGTGAAGAGGATGAGAGTGGTGATGATGTAGAAGAAAATGATGAGGTAGGAAATATAATGACTGATTATACTAATAATGAAGATGAAGTTGTTGATGACAACAACAAGGATCACGACCATGATAAAGACACCAACAAGACCATAATCACACCTTTTTCACTCACATATCAGAGAGGGTCAAGGCTTGTGTTTTCTACCTCCAAAATGCAAGGGACCAAGCCATCCACCTCAACTCAAAGGCTTGAAAAAGGAAAAAAAAAGGTGAAAATAGGTAGGAAAGGTAAGAAATAGCTTAAAAAAGAACTTTGCATCATTGACTTAGAGAGTGAAAGTGAAGAGAAGGAGAGGGCTAATAGCATACTACTTCAAAGAAAAAACCTAGAGATTAAAGACCTACAAAGGAGTCTTGGCATGGCACAATACATAATTTATTATTGAAAGAATGAGCACAAGTACATGAATAAGGTGAAAAGAGACCCAGGCTTATAGAAAAAGATGGCCAAACACTATGCCTTGAAAAACAAACTCACTAGTGCCAAGCTCAAAGAGGCCCTCATTGAAATTCAAGCACAAAAAGGAGGAAAATACCATGAAAAACTTGGATTATTGGCTGAATCTTCTCAACAGGTCTCTCAAACCCCTTGAGGGAGACATCCACCAATTTTGAAGAAATTTTGACAAATTTTGGTTTTTTGAGAATTTGAAGGCCTATAAGTGCAGCGCCACTGGCGCTACGCTTTTCTCTCAGGCATCCTCAGAGTGAAAATTTTACATTTTTGGATTTCTCATGCCTATTAAACTATTCTCACCAAATTTCATAGCATTTGGAGCATTTTTGACCCCTCGAAAGTTCAAACAACACCTCATTTTTCACCTTTCTGCCTCATTTTGAGGCCTGGCGCTACACCCAAAGCAGTTTTTGGAATTTGACTTTTTGAACAAGTTACATGTGCTAAATAAGAAAAAAAAGGTAGATCTGGGATGAAGACTCAACAGGCTTTCCAACAGGCCATCACGGAGAAAAATCCGACATCGGGAAGGTTCCCAAAACTTGGCTGCAACAGGACCTATTTTCTGCCTAGGATGGCGCTACGCTTATGCAATACACTGTGTGTTTTTGGCCAAAAGTCAACAAAAAACACTCATTTAATGAAAAATGATATTTTGTATTTTTTGTTTAGGCATATTACTCTAAAATTAGGTGCAAGAAGTTATTTTGGAATTTATTTCATGGGATATTTTGTGCCTTGGGCCTTGCATGGTCTCTTAGGCATAAATGACATTTATGACTTATTTTGACATTTCAAACCCTAGTTAGGGTTTTTCCCCTCCTTTTCTGAATAAATAGAGCATGAGGGCTTCATTGTAAAGGGTTGGAATTTGATGATTTTTGAGAGAAATACATGGTTTTCTTGAGTTCGAAGAAGAAATTGATGTTGTGGAGTTTGTGAATGGCCTGCTTTGATTGATGATGAAGGAGGATAGCTTGCAGGATCCCTGAGCATGGTTAATGGTGATGTGTCTCTATTTAGTTCTTCTTTTCATGTTTATCATTATGCTCATCTTTCTATGTTACAGTATAACATAAAATTATAGGCTAAGAAATGTTGTTTGAGGCACCTTAGTCCTTCCTGCTTTCTATTGCCTTTATTTTTTCCTCTGCTGGGTTTGTTTAATGAATTCTTAGTTGCTTTTTAGACCTACCTATGCTTGTTTATTCCATGAATGGTTCAATATAGTAGTTTTAAAATATTTTTTGTGTTTAGCCTTGCTTATTTGATTCTATTTAAACTCTGTTTTGGAATCTCTCTTTGAAGTACTATTTGTTAGGTTTTAGCCAAAGAGGCCATGCTCTAATTATGCCCTTTGTCCATGCTTGAGAAGTTGCCTTAAAGTTCTTTGTAGCTTGATCAAAGATGATTAGGAGTTTCCTCTTCTTTGATTAAATTTGTATGTTATCTTGTATGTTTTCTAACCTTGAAGGTGAAATCACTAGAAGTTAGATAATTTTCTTACTTTCTATGGTTCACTGAATTGTTTATCTTGAATGCTTGTTTGCTTAAGTATAATAAAAAAGCTATTGGTTTGCCATGTCTTATGATTATGTCCTTATGTTGATCATTATTTGAGACCATCTTGTTTAAAAAGTACTTGTTTAAGGATTCTTCACTACCCTTACACACCTACTATACTCACAAAATTTATGTTCATTTCACCTCACACATGCCTTAAAGATCCATTTGACCATGCTAGATTTTCCCTATTATGAATCATGTTTCATAGTTGAGATATCCATGAATTTAATGTACTCCATAACCCAATGATTTGAAGACCTCTCACTCCACCTATTCTACTTGATCATCTTACCCAACCAAAACAAACAACAAACCCTACATTGAACAACAAACCTAAAATAAAACCCTAAAAGCAAACAATTTCACATCCTTTGCATACAATAGAGAGAGTCCTCTCTGATTCCAGGAAGGCTAGGTCCTAGGACTCCAAAGACTGGTCTGATGTTACCCTGTGCATTTGGTCTACCAATATAATAAATCACAAGACACTAACAGACAAGAGGTCTCATCACGAGTCGACCTAATCACTCTGTTACAACCCCAGTGAGTGGCACCTTGAATATCTAGCCACCACACCAGCATGGTGATCTCTCTATAAAATCATCAAAATATCTACTTTTTTATAGAGGATTCTAGCTCATTTTCCAAGTTAAAATAGCAACCTTATCGAGGCTATGAACGCCTGCTGGCAGCAATGGCTTTGCCTGTGGTATGAGAGTATTTTTATAACAATGGCTAATTACTATTATATGCATTATTTCCTATTTTATCCATTTATGAGATAAATGCACTACTCTAATAAGTGTTAACACTATCTATCCACATAATTAGCTATGAATGAATTATCCCTTAATGTTTGAGTTAAGGGATGACAACACCAATCATAATCCATCACTGTCATGCTCCCGTCATGCTAGACCATTAAATAAGGACATCCTATCATAATAAGTGCTATACCGTTTTTCTCCACTTCTTCAGTCATTTCCACCTGATGTACACTTATGATAATTACTGATTCTGACCTTTGCATCACATGCATTCATGATTGTTACAATCTCTCCTCTTTTCTTGAGATCCTAGGCCACGTACGCCCTTCTCTCATACAACCGTGATTATTGATTTCTGACCTCTTCCCTCATATGCATTCATGATTGCTGCAATCTCTCTTGTAATTAAGGATGTGGACGCCTTTCTCCCAAGAGAGGGGGTGTAAATATCCATAATGAATAAGCATGTGAATTCCCTGCACAACTTCCTTTGGATATGCTGATGGGACTAAAATATCATTGCATTTACGATATGAGGTTACATACATTTATGACATAAGGTTGCAATTTATTTTTCTCTCACATGCAATGTTTGTTTTAACCAATAGGGCGAGAAGAAATGTAGAAAAAAGGAGAAATTAGTTCAGATAACACATCAACCATGGGAAGGAATTCTCTCCGAAATGAACCCACAACCTTCCAAATCTCAGAAGCAACTTGCACCATTCTCCAGCAAGTTGTTTGTTTTCAATATCTACACAAAATGCAAGGGTTAGACACAGAAATATCAGTTGAGTTCCTGTAAAACCTGCGGGAAGGGCACACTACGGTCATAGGAAGAATCATATCAATCACCGATGAAATCATCGTGGAAGTCTCTGGACTATCAACAGAGGGAGAAATATGGACTGAAAAACATATCCTCCTATGTGAAGCAATCTTAGCATACCAAGATGTAGAAGAAACATTGGAACAGAAAGGAAATGGGATTAACCTGGCATCCTTACAACAACTTTGGCAAGAATTGGAAGTGTTCATCCAAAGATACATCACATGCGACGGAAGCCAGGACATGGTAAAACCCCACCAACTTAAACTCTTAGTTGTTCTCAAACGAAAAATTTCAGTTAATCTGCCTTATTTCTTGAATTCTGTATTACACGACACTGTTGTTCGAATTAGAAAAGCCAAAACCCCCAAGCAGTCATCAACGACCATGGCTTAATCAAATTAATCATCATTCACGAGCTAGTCAAACAACAGACATCTTGGGACAAATTAGTTAATCCTTCCCTACATTCCCCTAAGGAAAACACTGTCAGAATAGAAATTGAACTTCCCAAAATAAACATACCCAAGAAAGTAAGAGGGAAAAGGGCTCGTGCTTCGACCTCAGAACCAGGGAAATGAAGATGGTCCGAAAGGCTACAATTACAGCAAGACACCTTTGAATTTCTAGATGAGGCAGGACCATCCCATACACCACCTTCAAGCCCTCAAAACATGCCCTTACAAGACTATAAAGAAGAAATGGCTCGAGTTCTGGAGAAAATGAGGGCATCCTGTGAAATTAGAAGCTCATCTGAAGAAGCTGAGGAGAAAGGGGACCTGTTGAATCAATCTGCCACCGCCAACTACTCTCGCCACACTGAAATATATTACCCCACTAGGATGAATTATAGGCTTTAAGGGTTTTATCTCCCCTCGAGAGTGAATGGGTGAGTATGGAAGACTGGAAATAAGGGATATTTGAATCTGGAAATCATTCAGGAGATATCATTCCATTAAAACAAAACGCAAGCATAGAGACAGTGCCCCTAACACCTGAAGGGAACATTATCTCACCCAGTTGGGACGTTAATGCATAAATAAAATTCAGAGTGCATGAAGGAAATATCATCACTGATAACCTTAAAACTGGCATCAGCATTCCTGAAACTGAAGCTCTTGCTCCTCCATCCCCTGCCATAACCTTTCTAGAAGAGAAATCAACTGAAAATAAGTTAAGGAGAATAAGCAATTCCTGCAAGAGGTTGAGAAATATGATAAAACATTAGAAGAAACAGTTGAAGGAATCAAGCAAGGCTCTAAAGTCTAAGAAGGAATTGGCTACAATAGAAACCCAAACAGAGTTTGTCACCCAATTGGTAGAAACTTCTGAGATTTATATACAGACTAACCTAATGGACATTGTTGAAGATTCTGTGCAGACTAGTCTAGGACTTACAAAAGAGAAGGAAACTCAAATGGAGGAGACACCTACCTACACTCCCACAGTAGAAAAGGTTGCCAATCAAAAATTGCATAACAAATTAATTCAATCCCAGCATGAATTGGCCCAGTGTAGAAAATAAGTAGTGCCCTTACAGGAACATCAGGAACTACTGAAGAAATTAAAATACCTTTATGCAACTGAGGATGAAAAATTTTCCCAACTCAGGGAAGAAATTATGAAAGTAAAGAAATCATAGGATTAGGTGGAACAAGCTAAGAATAAAACCAATATGGTTTTCTCTCTTTAATTTTATGTACTAACTTGAAGGGCACCAGCCACCAACTATGCTCTATTCTTAGTAGAATGGTAATTACTGTTGAAAATCAAGGCTGTCAGGGTAGGGAAGCCCGCGACTTTTAAAATTGTTGAGGAATTTTTTCACTGTTGCAATGAGAAGGATGAGCAGGTCCAACATATTCTGTGTGAATTATATTTACACAATTTCTTTCTAGAGGAGGACAGGGATAGTAATCCCAGCCCCTTCATAGGGGACATTCAGTTCCTGGGATTCCTATCCTTTGCCAAGAACCAGAATCGGTGGGCTAAAGCCTACAACACCTTTTAGAAGAGAGAGCATGGCCTAGACCTATGGGTTAGGGGGGGACCTACTAAACCCCTATACTTGTTCACCCAGCATAAGAAATTCATGCAGAGGAAAGGAGTGATCTCCAAACTGGGGCTTATCCCTAAGGATATAGTGCAACATGGGCATGATTACTTCCAGGACATTCAGGGAGAAGCATTGGCAGTAGCCAAACAGAGGTGGCTAGCCTTCGTGAACAATGTGAAAAACAGAGAGCCATTTGGTTATAGGAACTTGAAAGTAGCTACTTCTAGATTCCTTCTATATAGAAATCTAATATTTAACATGGGCCCTACATGGATAGGGTGAAGATATAGGTGCCCTCTCATCTGGTACCCCGTTGAGGACCATCATCACGATTATGAGTTGCTATAGGTGTTGGAAATATTATCATTGATAGCAATGGAGGAAACAAATATAGAGACAGACAAAGAAGGCAGCAGATACAAAGACAGGCAAAGAACAACAACAGGTAATATGTACAGTGAAGGCAGAGGTTGAGCATCGCATATAGAAGCAGAACCATTATCACAACAGAGGTAGAACCGTTATCATAAGCAGAGGCAGAGCCGTTGATTTGCATACATTGTGTATGGCGGATATATGGATTTAATTTATGTGCGAATGTATATCTGCTCTGCTTGAATTAGTTTGTGTGAATATGTGCATGTGTCCTGGTGGAGAATAATAGGAACCACGAGTGAAAGGCGGAGGAACCTGAGCGCAACGGAATAGGGCGTTGATGAACAGAACCTTGGAAGCACAGAGTAATGGAGCCGTGCGTTATACATATGGTAGGACCGTGTTGAAATGTTAGGGAACAAGGGCCACTTATAAAGGAGCGGAACACACAAAAGCGTGGAACAAGGTGAGGACGGAACCTGGAGTAGGGAACCGTGACTGAAGAAATAGTAACGGCGGTTTAGAGCTTAACGGTGGGTTTCATCGCACCACCTATCGTCGGCAAGCGATATTTGAAGAGTTGTGAGCGATTCCATAGAAAGCTCGACGTGTGTCCCCGACCGACATTGCAAAACCGCCATCCACTACGCGCCATCGCGCATTAACTATCGACCAAAGAATCGGTGCGATATTGATACATACCGTTGATCTAGAGGCCCAATATCTAACAGTGATCGCTCGCAGGATTTGCACGAAGTTTAATAAACGGTACGGTGTTTTCATTCCGCAATTGTATTGTGGGGTCGAGGCGGAGATATATGTAATGAATTTGGTTTATTAATGTCAGTCGACGTATTCTAACCTTAGCATAAGGTCTGATGGAAAATATTAAAAGATTTTAATTAAGGTTGAGAATGTCATTCCAGAAGTCTGTAATTCCGGAGGCCTCGTATATTGGTTCAAAGGTTAGTCATCAACCCCAGCGGAATTTAAAAGTTATATTACATGGGCGCGTGGATTTATCGAAGGTACGATTCGACTATGTTGACCCCACGTTGGCAATGTGTTGTTTGTGTGGGCCCAAATAAAATATATATTAAGGTTTACGAGTTAATAAGGTATGTGCAAATCGTTGTATTGGCAAAGATAAATGCAGTTGTAAAGTTAGCGCCATATGAAATATATGTGGTGTTAACCATATCGAGATGCTCTAACGTTGAACAGAGGTGTGACCATAGATTGATATATATTAAGGTTGCGAGTTAATAAAAGGACGTCGAGTATTGTTGGACTTTGTTATAACGTTTCTGGTAATTAAAGAATGCCGAATATATGTATTGATATAGAGCACATATATATATATATGGGGGTGCATATGTATACGGAAGAGACAGTCGGGCTCCAGCTATAGAGGAATGTTGAATTAATATCTCAATTATTTGAATTAAGATATTAAATAGTCCAGACTTATTTGGTTGAACTTGCCAGCGTAGAATAAGAGAAGTGTGAGATTGCCAGAATTGTGAAGCGAAAATCTAAATACAGTTGTATCACGCACAGAAATTCGGTGTATGCACTTTATATGCCAAAGAGAAGGGATGAAAATTTGGGACTAACAGAGGTAAAAAAAGAATGTAAGAACTGAAAAAGTCACAGGGAATGTTTGTAGGCATGATGACATTGAAAAGAGCTAAGTGACATTGAAATGTGTAACTGAAAATGTAAATATTTTTGTTGTTTATATTGTTTGTGATGCAAAGGCATGTATCCTAAGGAAAAGAAAATCCCACTGTAGCATGGAAATTTGTACATATTGTTATAATTTTAAAATTTAGTTGGATAAAGGAATAAGAAGACAGAAGCCAAAGAGTCATGACTGTTCACTCCAAATTCCTTGTGAAATACAAACAGTCATGTGAGAATCTCTATATATAATATCAATTTGATATGCACAAAGAGAGGTTAGAGAGAGAAAATATAGAGAAGGCAGAGTATAGAAGTGTAAGGCAGAGAAGATTAAGAAAAGAAGAGCAGAAAGAGAAGCTACAGAACAGAGCTGATATCTGGGGTAAATTAGCAAACATTCAGTTTGATAAATTGAGGAAGTTGGAGCTTCCCTATCAAGTTGCAGCTTGATAGCTGTCAGTTGTAGCTGACTGAGGTTGGAGCCTCCTGTAGGTTGGTGCCTGCAGAAAATTGAAGGGAGTTGGTGCTTCCTTGCAAGGTGTAGCTTGCAGAATTGAGGTAGGAGCCTCCTGTAGGTTGGTGCCTGCAGAAAAACAGTGGTGAGAGGGAGTTGGAGCTTGCCTTTGCATCACAACAATAATAAGATGTGGTTTTCTCCCTTTATGGGTTTCCACTTATATCTGGTGTCTCTGTGCATGATGTTTATGTGTTGATCTAATTTATATCATCTACTTAATACCTGATGCTCTCATATTAATTCTATTGTTATATTATATTAATACTTGCTGCTCACATTCTAAGATTACTCACATATTAAGTTGGACATGAAATGAAGGTGTAAATAAGGTTTAATAAAAATTTTAAAAGATTATGAATGTGTTAAACTGATTCACCGTCCCCCCCCCTCTAAGTTTAAATAAGAGTTCAACAATTGGTATCAGAGCAGGTTCCTTTGTACTAGTCTAACAACTGAAAGGAGATCCTAGGTTCCCAAGATGGCTAGTAAAGAAGGATGCTCAACCAATAAAGCCCATTTTTTCTCTGGTGAAAATTATGCCTTCTGGAAAATCAGAATGACAACATACATAATGTCTCTAGGAATAGAAGTCTGGGCTGCTGTGGAATTAGGATATGCTCCAAAAGCAACTGACACAGAGAAAGAAAAAAAACAAGACTTTGTAGCTAATGCAAAAGCCATGAATGCCATCTTGAATGGATTGTGTGAAGCAGAGTTTATTAAATTAATGCACAAAGACACTGCCAAAGAAATGTGGGATACTCTGGAGAACATCCATGAAGGGGACAAGAATGTTAACACTGCTAAACTTCAAGTCTATAGAGCCCAGTTTGAGAACTTAAAAATGAATGATGATGAAGACATAGCTAGCTTCTTTCTAGGGGTTGCAGAAATAGTAAATAACATGAAGGCTCTAGGTGAAAACATAAAAGAAGTTGTAATTGTACAAAAGATTCTAAGATCTCTTCCACCCAGGTTTAATCCCAAGGTGTCTGCAATAGAAGAAACAGCTGATTGGGAGACCTTGACCATGAACCAGCTACTTGGAAATCTAACAGCATATGAAATGAGGCTCCCACAGAAGAAGCCAAGTACGAGGGAGGCAGCCTTTAAAACAGAAAAGAAGAAAGAAGAAGAGGAAGACATATGCTCTTGCTCGGATGAAGAAGAGGCAAAATTTGTCAAGAAATTGGATAGAGGCTCAGGTAAATACAAAGGTAAAATTCCTTTCAAATGCTTTAACTGTGGAAGAGTTGGACACTATGCTGCTAAGTGTCCTCACAAGAAAGTAAGGAATCAGGCTCAAGAGTCAGAGAAAAATAAATCAAAGAACTGGCAGAAAGGAAAGAAGTTCAACAGAAAATCCTTCTATGCTCAACAAGACAGTAGTACATCTGAAGATTCAGATGAATCCTCAAGTGAAGAAGGAACCTCTGAATTCTTATTGATGGCCATAGAAGAACTTGAAGGTCTCCTGCTACAAGATGAAGAAGAAGAAGGTGAAGACGACCTTGAGGGGGAGCTAAGAAGTGCTCTAGAAGAGATTGATAGAATCAAACTGAAATGCAGAAAACAAAAGGACATTCTCCTTAAGTATGTACAATAAGAACAGAATTCAGAAGTCCTTAAGCAGCTAAAGATAGAGCTTGAAGAAGCCAATAATATAGAGGACATGTTACTTAAGCAAATCAAAGAAAAAACTCAAGAACAAGAAAATTTGGAAGAAGAAGTAGTATGTCTCAGGAAGAAATTAGAAAATTCTCAAAGGAAAGTGGTTATAAAATCTTCTCAAACAACAAGCTCTAGTAAGTTGAATGAAATTCTGGTTGCTCAAAGATCCCCTATGATAAAGACTGGAATAGGCTATGAAGGAGAATCAAGTAAAGGAAAAGAAAAGGTTGACAGAGAGATTATTTTTGTAAAATCAAAGAAGAATGATGAAGCAGCTCAAGCAATTCCTATAAAAGAATAAATCTGCAATAAGGAAGATAGAGATCAGAAGAAACCACTAGTAGCTAAGAATGTAATAAATACTAAGACCCCTGAGTATGTAAAATTTGGAAACCATCAAAGGAGATTCTTCCCTCCTATGAAGAATGCCACTTGTTATTCTTGCCTCAAGCTGGGACATATTGTTGCATATTGTCATGCAAGGAGGAGTAATTCAAACCAGCAAAAGATGCAAACATTGAAGAGATTGCCTCAAGCAAAAAAATGGAAGAGACAACCTTACATCAGGTATGCAAATAGCTTCTATGGTTACTACTTTTATTGTAAGGAATTTGGTCATAAAATCATTGAGTGTAGGAATTATGGACATAGATTGATGTTTAACACCTCAAGGAGGTTTATGAATCAAAGAAATTCTATTCATACTCATAATTATACAAAAATTATGATCAAATGTTGTGTATGAAAACAAGTTGGACATATATCTTCCAAATGTCCTCTAAGAAGATGTAGTTCATCACCTCACAAAAGATACAAAACAAAAGGGTGCCTCCAGTGGATAAAGAAGGTGAATAAATGTGACTTGGCTCTAACTGCTCAAGACCTGAAAAGTCAGTGGTATTTTGATAGTGGCTGCTCAAAACACATGACTAGAGACAGAAGCAAGTTTACAACTCTTGATGAAAATAAATCTGGCAATGTCACTTTTGGCAATGACAAATCAGGTAAGATCAAGGGAAAAGGCTCAGTCAGCATAGACAATGGCAGAGGAAAGGCCCAAGACATACTATTTGTAGATGGGATGAAAGCAAATTTACTGAGTGTCAGTTAGATGTGTGACAAAGGTTGCGAAGTTCTATTTAGAGCACAAGACTGTGAATTCAGATCAAGCACCACAGGTAAGACTCTGCTCAAAGGTGTTCGAACAGAGAGCAATATTTACATTGTGAAAGAGGAAGATGAAGCATGTCATCTTAGCAAACTTGAGGAGTCATGGTTATGGCATAAAAGATTGGGACATCTCAGCTTCGATCATATCATCAAACTGAGCAAGAATAAATCTGTTAGAGATATGCCAGAAATAAAAAAGGCCTCCAAATACCATATGAAAATCGTGTCAATTGGGCAAACAGACCCGAACATCCTTTAAATCTAAAGATCAGTTATCAACAATAAGACCACTCCAGCTTGTGCACATGGACCTGTGTGGACCTGCTAGAACTAAGACACCAAGTGGAGAATCCTACTTCATGCTGATAATAGATGATTTCTCCAGAATGACATGGGTTGCTTTTCTCAAGAACAAATCAGAAGCACTGGAAAAATTTAAAATATTCAAAGCATTAGCAGAAAATCAAACTAGATGCAAGCTAAAATGTATCAGATCAGACAGGGGAGGTGAATTTACAGATTATAACTTTGCTGACATATGCAATGAACATGGGATAAAGAAACAATTTACTATTGCAGGAACACCTCAGCAAAATGGAGTAGCAGAGAGACAAAACAGGTCTGTTCAACAAATTGCCAGAGCCATGATGCAAGAGAATAATATTGCTCAAACCTTCTGGGCAGAAGCAGTGCACACAGCAGTACATATTCTTAATAAAGCTCACTTAAGGCCAAGCAGTGACAAGACTCCCTATGAACTGTGGCATGGAAAGCCAACTTCAATCAAACATTTCAGAATCTTTGGAAGCAAGTGTTACATAAAGAATAATGATGAAAATCTTGGAAAATTTGATGCAAGAGCAGATGAAGGGATCTTTCTAGGATATGCTTCCAAAAGTAAAGGGTATAGGTGCTACAAAAAGACTCTTCGAAAAATAGTAGAAAACATTGATGTGATATTTGATGAAGAACATCCAAACAATACAAGAGATACAGACTACTGCAGCTCATTAAACAACCATAAAGAAGAAAACCAAGATGATGAGGAAACAAGCAAGAAAACAGAAGATATAGAGCTAAGTTCCAAAGCTCCCTCAAGATATACTCAGAAGAACCACCCTGAAGATCAGATCATTGGAGACAAGAGAGTAGGGGTCCAAACAAGAAGGCAGCTAATAGAACAAACTGAAGAGGTATACATAGCCATGTTGTCACAAATAGAGCCAAAGAAATTTGAAGAAGCCAGCAAGAAAAAGTCTTGGGTGAATGCAATGAATGAAGAATTGGACCAAATTGAGAAAAACAATACCTGGGAACTAGTTCCTAGACCCACTGAGAAAAATTTCATAGGGTCAAAATGGGTATTCAAAAATAAAATGAATGAAGAAGGACAGGTAATCAGAAACAAAGCTAGACTTGTCTGCAAATGATATTCAAAAATCGAAGGACTTGATTACGATGAAACCTTTGCCCCTGTAGCCAGAATGGAAGCTATCAGAATGTTCCTGGCATTTGCATGCTACCAAAATTTCAAGGTATATCAAATGGATGTAAAATCTGCATTTTTGAATGGAGACTTAGAATAAGAAGTCTACATGGAAAAACCAGAAGGCATCTCATTGACAGACGAAGAAGATTATGTGTGCATATTGAATAAGGCCCTATATGGACTGAAACAAGCTTCTCGTGCTTGGTACTCAAGATTGGATAAGTATTTTCAAAAACAAGGCTTTAAGAGAGGGGGAGTAGACAACAATCTCTACATAAAAGCCCATGAAAATGAACTCCTGATTGTTGTAATATATGTTGATGACATTATGTTTGGAAGCAATAGAGAAGAACTACCAAAAGGATTTGCTGAGGAGATGAAATCAGATTTTGAGATGTCCATGATTGGAGAACTCAGTTTCTACTTAGGACTTCAAATTCAGAAAAAGAACACAGGCACATTCATCTCTCAGGAAAAATAATTAAAAGAAATGCTGAAAATTTTCAAAATGGAGGACTGCAAACCTGTGTCAACTCCCATGATCACGGGATGCAAGCTGTGTGCTGATGATGGGTCTGCTGATATAGATCAAAATCTCCACAGATCCATGATAGGAAGTTTGTTTTATCTGATTGAATCAAGACCAGACATCATGCTAGCAGTAGGACTAGTGGCTAGATATCAAGCAGCTCCTAAACAAAACCATCTTCTGGCAGTAAAAAGAATATTCAGATATCTACAAGGAACAACATAGTATGGACTTTGGTATCCTAAAGGCAAAAGCTTCACCTTGACAGCATACACAGATGCAAATTGGGCCAACTATGTGGATGACAGGAAAAGCGCGAGTGGAGGTGCTTTCTATCTAGGAGAAAGTCTGGTGGCATGGTTA
This sequence comes from Pinus albicaulis, assembly GCA_034641835.2. NCBI lineage: Eukaryota > Viridiplantae > Streptophyta > Pinopsida > Pinales > Pinaceae > Pinus > Pinus albicaulis. Next base: position 1,113,355,722 of record CM076583.1, on the reverse strand, counting down.
AGAAAAAACCAAACATCTATCTCTTTGTCTACAGCAGAAGCAGAATATATAGCAGCAACAGCATGTTGTACACAAGTCATGTGGATGAAGCAGACTCTTCAAGACATGAAGGTAAGAATTAATGAACCTATCTCAATTAAATGTGATAATACAAGTGCTATTAGTATATCTAAAAATCTTGTGCTTCACTCAAAAACTAAACATATCCCAATCAAGTATCATTTCCTCCGAGAAAAAGTGGCTCAGAAGATAGTAAAACTGGAGTATGTACCAAAAAAATAACAGACAGCAAATATATTTACCAAACCACTTGCTAGAGAGCCATTTGAATATTTGAGAGACAAACTAGGGGTAGTATCTGTAGATGCTAATCTCTAATATGAAGAGAAAGCACAGTTTCAGGGGGAGAACAGAAACGAAAATATCATTCTCAGGGAAAGATCAACCAGCAAGGGAAGCATGAAAACAGGTCCTCAGGATCAAAGAGGATTATGGCAATAATACAATCAGCATAAAAGAATCAATAAAAATGCAAAAGGGTTAGTGGTGCACAAGAATAATGGTGAAACCGACATGAACTGAACACGGAAGAATAGTGAACCCAACTTGTATCAAATCCAAAGTTTGGAGCAGCAGCGTACGAAGTCAGGAAATTTAACCTGCAAATGCGTGAAATGTTGAAAAAGGATAAAAAAACAACATCAGAGAATATAAGCTTCACTAAAAATTCGAACCCCTTGCCATTGATGTCAAAGGGAGAGGAAGAGCAAATAAGAGTAAGAAGAGCAAGAAATAGGAGAAAGGATCCTATCAGGCAAACAGAGAAAGTGTATTGCCATCAATGCCAAAGGGGGAGACTGTCGAAAATATTTTCATTGATGGAAATGGAGGCAGCAAAGATAGAGACAGACAAAGAAGGCAGTAGATACAAAGACATGCAAAGAACAGCAGCAGGTAATATGTACAGTGAAGGCAGAGGTCGAGCCGCGCATATAGAGGCAGAACCGTTATCACAGCAGAGGCAGAGTTGTTATCACAAGCAGAGGCAGAGCCGTTGATTTGCATACATTTTGTATGGCGGATATATGGATTTAATTTATGTGCGAATGTATATCTGCTCTGCTTGAATTAGTTTGTGTGAATATGTGCATGTGTCATGGTGGAGAATAATCGGAACCACGAGTGAAAGGTGGAGGAACCTGAGCGCAACGGAATAGGGCGTTGATGAACAGAACCTTGGAAGCACAGAGTAATGGAGCTGTGCGTTATACATACGGTAGGACCGTGTTGAAATGTTAGGGAACAAGGGCCACTTATAAAGGAGTAGAACACACAAAAGCACGGAAAAAGGCGAGGACGAAACCTGGAGTAGGGAACCGTGACTGAAGGAACAGTAACGACGGTTTAGAGCTGAACGGTGGGTTTCATCGCACCACCTATCGTCGGCAAGTGGTATTTGAAGAGTTGCGAGCGATTCCATAGAAAGCTCGACGCGTGTCCCCGATTGACATTGCAAAAACGCCATCCACTGCGCGCCATTGCGTGTTAACTATCGACCAAAGACTCGATGCGATATTGATACATACCGTTGATCTAGAGGTCCAATATCTAATGGTGATCGCTCGCAGGATTTGCACAAAGTTTAATAAACGATACGGTGTATGCATTCCATGATTGTATTGTGGGGCCGAGGTGGATATATATGTAATGAATTTGGTTTATTAATGTCAGTCGACGTATTGTAACCTTAGCATAAGGTCCGATGGAAAATATTAAAAGAGTTTAATTAAGGTTGAGAATGTCATTCCAGAAGTCTGTAATTCCGGAGGCCTCGTATATTGGTTCAAAGGTTAGTCATCAACCCCCGTGGAATTTAAAAGTTATATTACATGGGCGCGTGGATTTATCGAAGGTACAATTCGGTTGTGTTGACCCCACGTTGGCAATGTGTTGTGTGTGTGGGCCCAAATCAAATATATATTAAGGTTTACAATTTAATAAGGTATGTGAAAATCGTTGTATTGGAAAAGATAAATACAGTTGTAAAGTTAGCGCCATATGAAATATATGTGGTGTTAACCATATCTGGATGCTCTAACGTTGAATGGAGGTGTGACCATATATTGATATATATTAAGGTTGCGAGTTAATAAAAGGATGCCGAGTATTGTTGGACTTTGTTATAACGTTTCCGGTAATTAAATAACGTCGAATATATGTATTGATATAGAGCACACACACACACACAGATATATATATATATGGGGGCGCATATGTATACGGAAGAGACAGTCGGGCTCCAGCTATAGAGGAATGTTGAATTAATATCTCAATTCTTTGAATTAAGATATTAAATAGTCCAAAATTATTTGGTTGAACTTGCTAGCGTAGAATAAGAGAAGTGTGAGATTGCCAGAATTGTGAAGTGAAAATCTAAATACAGTTGTATCACGCACATAAATTCGGTGTATGCACTTTCTATGCCAAAGAGAAGGGATGAAAATGTGGGACTAACAGAGGTAAAAAAAGAATGTAAGAACTAAAAAATTCATAGGAAATGTTTGTAGGCATGATGAACAGAAATATACAGAGCAGTCACTCAACAGCAGCAGAAAAGACAAATCCAGTAAAGCCAAAGTTCAGAAAAAGAGCTGAGTGATATTGAAATGTGTAACTGAAAATGTAAATATTTTTGTTGTTTATATTGTTTGTGATGCAAAGGCAAGTATCCTAAGGAAAAGAAAATCCCACTTTAGCATGGAAATTTGTACATATTGTTATAATTTTAAAATTGAGTTGGATAAAGGAATAAGAAGACAGAAGCCAAAGAGTCATGACTGTCCACTCCAAATTCCTTGTGAAATACAAACACTCATGTGAGAATCTCTATATATAATATCAATTTTATATGCACAAAGAGAGATTAGAGAGAGAAAATATAGAGAAGGGAGAGTATAGAAGTGTAAGGCAGAGAAGATTAAGAAAAGAAGAGCAGAAAGAGAAGCTACAGAACAGAGTTGATATCTGAGGTAAATCAGCAAACATTTAGTTTGATAAATTGAGGAAGTTGGAGCTTCCCTATAAGGTTGCAGCTTGATAGTTGTTAGTTGTAGTTGATTGAGGTTGGAGCCTCCTGTAGGTTGGTGCCTGCAGAAAATTGAAAGGAGTTGGTGCTTCCTTGCAAGTTTTAGCTTGCAGAATTGAGGTAGGAGCCTCCTGTAGGTTGGTGCCTGCAGAAAAAACAGTGGTGAGAGGGAGTTGGAGCTTGCCTTTGCATCACAACAATAATAAGATGTGGTTTTCTCCCTTTATGGGTTTCCACTTATATCTGGTGTCTCTGTGCATGATGTTTATGTGTTGATCTGATTTATATCATCTGCTTAATACCTGCTGCTCTCATATTAAGTCTGTTGTTATACTATATTAATACTTGCTGCTCACATTCTAAGATTACTCACATATTAAGTTGGACAGGAAATGAAGGTGTAAATAAGGTTTAATAAAAAGTTTAAAATATTATGAATGTGTTAAACTGATTCACGCCCCCCCCCCTCTCAGTTTAACTAAGAGTTCAACAAGAGGGGCACACGAACTCCGCCTTTACAAAGATCATACAAAGACATGGCTTCAGACCTTATAAAGAGGAGGTATACCATACATATTCTCTAACCCATCTACACCTCAACCATTTGTTTGCACGAGGACCTGCAAATAGGTAAGCAGGGTAGTATGTTGGGCCGAGAAGAAGGAATGTTTCTTCCCATATTTACCATGATTTGTTATGTACTTTTATGATTTTTTCCCTCATATTAGAAATAGATTAAAGGGAAATAATGTAAATCCAAGGCAGAATGAACTAATGATAAAAGAAATGTTTAACAACGTAAAAAATGACTTGTCATATTTTTATTGATAAGGAAGAAAGAGGCTGAACTGCTGATGACCGAAAGACAACTGACAAGGGAAGCAAATGGGATCATAATGGATCCTATGGACCAGCGGGAGATGGAGAGGCACATCCATGCTTGGAGTACTCAAATGACAGCCATGAAGCAGCAGGGTCCCATATTGAAAGGACCCATTACTACTTTTGAATTCGCCTTTAAAAGGTTGAAGATGAACAATATATAGATATATCTCTTCTCCGTAATAGACGTATCGAGACAGAATCGTCAAGTTGTATTAATGTATTACTCTGCAGCTTAATAAATAATCTGGCATTTTTGGAATAGAAAATCTCTGAGTTTTTCTTAGCAGTAGACTTCTTGTGGCTTTGGGCCCAGCCATGGGAGTTTCTCTGCTACTTATGTGCTATACGTTTATTTACAGAACTTGTGTTTCCAGTCATCTAGTGCATTTCAGAAGATATCGTTTAATTGGTTAATTGTGAACATAATAAGCCACAACGTTCTCTTTCATTAGACTAGTTCACCATTCATGCCTTCTTGCTTAAAGCCAGTTCTTTCAGATTTGTTTGGATGCTTTCATCATCTCCCAATGCTTTTATAATTGTTTGATTAGTTTTAACATGACTGTTGTTCAATTTTGCATGTAGTTAATTTTGGATCTTTTCATTATCGTTATGAGCGTTTGGTTGCTATTTAATTCATAGGGATTGTTAGTATGATTCTTTAGTTGTAAAAGATCACTTTAGCTACGCATAAAAAATAGCCCTAACATCGATTATGGCTGCCAAACATCTTTAAATCTGTAATTAGATGATCCAAATAATGCTGCACAAATCTAGATCTAAGCATAAAAGACATTAAGCAGATAAAATACAATATGGCTCCATGCATCCAATAGACGAGACAAGAACAATGTGTTTAAAAGAATATTTTATATTATATTAAAGAATGGGGCACCTGAGAGGAAAACAAGAAAGGTGTTTTCCGTTTCTCCTTAATGGGATGGGTTCTTGAAAGTCCTCAGCGTTTCAGATCTAAAATTCCTCTCTCTTGTTGTGGTTGAAAACCCAGACAAACATAGAACTCAATGGGAGCTCACAAGGAAAAAATGGAAAATGGTGACCAAGAGTAGATCTAGTGTGATCTAATGCAATGAAGGTGACTAATGAATGGGAAAAACCCTTCTATTTATAACAAAATATTGGGGTGTTATAGAACTCGGTGCATGAATAAAATATTATTAATCAAATTCTAGAATCACCCTTTAGGAATATTTTATTATATTTGTTGGAGGAAAAGGTCTTTTGACTTGGGTAAATTCCTTTATTTATAAACAATAAATAAATAAATTATTTATTTATTATTTTAGGGAGATGGTGGGGATATAATTAAATAAATAATGATTTATTTAATTATTTTAAAAAAGATTTAGTCAAATTTAGCTAGGAATATTATTTAAATAATGATTTGAATAACTTATTCCTAGGAAATATTTAAATAAATAATGATTTATTTAATTAATTTCCTTGTTTTGGGTTAAATATGACCAGGAAATATAGACAAATATTATTTTACATGGTGAAAGCAATTTTACTTAGGGTAAAATTGGTCTTACATGGTGTACTTGGGTTCATCTAATGATAATGAGTTAGATGCAAGAGAAAGTATAACGGTGCTAATGTATCTCTGTTAGGAGAAAACCATATGACCGAAGTGCATTGTAAGAAATCAGTCACTAGGCATCATGAGGGAAATGAGAGAGAGAAATGTAAGGTAGTCGAATGCGCTAAAGGACTAGACCCGGAGGAGACGAGACTTACAGGTGCAACAAGTCTCTAGGTGATGAAGTAGTACCAGTGTTAAAGGCGGCGGGGGAGGCATACCTATGCCCGCCGATACAATAGTACAAAGAATAAGGCACCCGAAAAACCACGAAACGCAAGAATGAAGCATGTGCTGGCCTAAACATGAGCCAGATAAATAAAATGATGGATCCCACATACATGCGATGCTTGGAATAATCGTCAGGACTCATACAAGAAGATTTTAGTACATGAGATACAAATATACCCAAATTCCCCCTACACAAGGGGAAGGGCTCACAAAATCTGGCTGATATATGCGAATGAAAGAGGTGCTGCGAGCAGATGAGGCTGATATCATCAAATGAGAGGAGCTGCATCAAGGGCGGGAATGAAGAATTCATCCGGGAATGTGGGGGGCTACCTGCAGGGCCACCCCCTCATGAGGGTTGAGACATCTCACACATGCCCGGGAATCACCAATAGTTGCTGCTGCATCACTGGACCATCAAGTGTATAGATCACGATCATGCTGATGAGAGCTCGAACCAAGGTACACTGCCCCCCAGACCTGGCTTCTGGAGTAAATGAGCTAATGTCAACAGAAGTAGGTCCGCCATAGGTGAGGCAATAAGGGAACCCCAACTAAGGCATTAGGTAAAATAGTAGAGCGATGAACAGATAGACACTAATGATGATGATGGAATGGGGGATACGGAGGAGTGGTTTGACGACTTCCATGTTTAGAGCATAAATGGTGTGAATGGCTTGGCAGCAACTGACACAATATCAGGAGGGATAGGGGATAAGGGTACTGAAGGCCATAATGTGCGACACGAGAGAGGGACCAAGCAAGAAAGGGTGGAGGATGATAGCGGGGTACAAAGGGACTCAGAATGGACTCCATGAATGTGAGGGTGACTCGACTCGGATGCTCTAAATAAGGGCGACTCGATGGTACTGCCTCATAGTAAGGGTCCAATGGGGGACCATAAAAGCATGAGTAAAAGAGGGTAGCTCATGAAGAAAATCAACACGAACGAAGACGAGTAAGGAGGCAAAGTGGTGCCCCAAGTACAAGTGTCGTGAGTGAAGAATTTCGATTTTGAGAAGAGGTTAATAGACCCTTCATGGACAAAATGTGTCCTCATGAAGTATCAAAACATGGAAAACTCACAGATACCCATTTGAGTGCTCGGTGAGAGATTTCCAACGGTGTGGACGGTGTGTCAAACTGGGCTGCAGTTTGGTCGCAGTGAGCGAAAGAAAAAACAAGGGTTTTCTTCTAATAAGGCGTTTTCCCTTGAAAATAATTCATTTGCTTGTGTAGCTGTGGTGAATGTGGAGAGGAGAGAAGGCCCTAAATCTTGCGGTGATCGTAGCAGACAAACCAACCGTTGGAATCATGAACCGTTAGTGGCAGGAAAGAGGCCTAATCATACTCTTTGTTTTTGATGGTTTCAAATTTCATATTAGGGTTTTAAATCTCTGTGACTGCCCCTACTTCTTCATTACGGTTGGGTCGCACTTTTTGGGGAAAAATCTGCGACCTGGGACACAGGTGTTTGCCTGAAAAGTGCGACCTGGCCCAGGATTTGCCAAAAAGGTGCGACCTGCTAAATGTGGGAAGTTTCAGTGTTGTTGTGGGCTAAGATGTAGTTTTGATGTAGGTTAATGTAGTTTTTCTGATCTGTAGACTGAAAAAAATGATGGTTTTGTGCAGATATGGCAGATCTATGGATCAAGTGGAGAGAGAGAGACTTAGGTACATTACGGATAGAAATCCAAGTGGATCAGGGTGTCCGTCGTGCACTGGCTAGGTATGGGGTTCTGAAATTTTTTGAGAATCCTTTGATGCGGGCTGGAGAGCCCTTGTTGGCTCGGATTATTAGTTATTGGGATCCAGATCATGAGGCGTTTATAGTGCAGGGGCACAGGATCGAGCTGACGGTCTAGGATTTATATTTCTTGACTGGTCTCCCATCATTAGGGATGGTGGGAAATACGCAACCAGTGTTACCACGGGGGCGTAACATTATTGAGTTTTTTTAGCGACATTGTTGACCAGGTGTCCAAGTCAAAGGGATTCAAATATCCATTGGGGATCTAGAGAGGTTGGAGACCCGGGCAGTGGCCATAGTAGTGTTACGGGTCTTGGGGAGCCAGGCATTCCATCACATCACTGGAGGGCAGATGATGATTGTAGAGAGTGTGTTGGGGGGGACCTACTATGGGTGGGCCCAGATGATGTTGGTGTCAGTGAAACGACAACTGTCGCTATGCAAGCAGCAAGTGAATCATGATTGTGCCTATGGGATGGTGTTGTGTTCTTTCTTCTTTGAGAATATTCCGACCTTGCGACCTCGTATAAGGTTACCTGATGAAGGTCCGAGAGAGCCCCGGATGCATCGATGGGGACGATTACTATGTAGAGGAGGGGGCGGGGCGGTCCGACGGGTGTTTCGACCAGAGTTCTTCGCCCATTGGGATCAGATGCCATTATACATAGACGACTATCCGTACAGTGGGATGAGTTATTGGGGAGATCTGGACTTCCCGCTTCCGCCTGGTCGAGTGTGGGGGCCCGATGGTAAGTGACAAGCAACTAATTTGTGATGTGTATTTTAGAGTTTGTGACTAGTATTGATGGTACTAATCTTTAGATGTTTGTGAATGCAGATATAGCTCTGGTAAAACTGGCCAGATATATGGGACGACCGGTAGTGGCAGGAGCTACAGGTTCAAGTGGATCAAGGACAACACAGAACGAGGATATGGCCGCTCATGTGGAGGACATCCGTCATAGATGTGAGGGGTTGTTGACTGGTGTGTCGGAGCATGGTTGGCGGGATTTAGACGACCAATACATAGAGTTATTTATTGGGCTAGCCTCGGAATGGTGAGGTATCATGCGACGCATGGCGATGGCCGGTCAAACTGTGCGTGATCTACGAGCTGCAGGAGCAGAGCCGTTGGCTCGGGATCCTCCAGAGAGTGATTAGATGTAGGGCAGATGGTGCCCCCCACTGGTTTTGTAGGGGCAAGTGGTGCCCCCCATCGTGTAGTTTTGTTTTTTGTACCATGCTATGGGCATGTCATATGTTTAAGAGAAAATGGACTCTAAAAACACATGTTATATGATATATATGATTTATGTACATTTTGTTGATGATGTGAAATGTTATTGTCGTGTGTGTGATAAATTCCAGTCTAGAACATGATTTGCGATTTGATCTACATAGTGATTTTGACATCGAGGGACATGGTTGAAAGTAATGAATCTAAATTCATGTATCAAAAGTTTCACTCATAAATATTTTCTAAACAGGATAGGGTTATGCACACGATAGACACCATTAAGTTGGAGGACAAGAAGGAGGGAATCTAAATGAACATGCAGATGGAGGATGTGATGAGAGAGTGCATTGGCTAAGAGACCGCGTACTGCATCATATTTTGCCTGATTATTGGTGGCGTTACCAATGCAGACCCCATTTGTAAGAACCAGGGTATGCAAGGGGGTAAAGATGGCCCATGCTACAGAAGTGAGATTCTGGGAATAGTGACTTGCCCCATCGGCATAGCCAAGATAATGAGTGGACGAGAGGGCCGAGGTAATAGTGTCACAAGACAAGAAATGGGAGGGATGAGCAAAAGGATGACAACGTGAGGAGAGGATAGACATCCATTGACGGCTATGGGAGGGAGAAGTCCGGGTAGGAAGTCTAGGACTCACAGATCGACGAGAGGGAGATGAATGAGAACTATCGGATGAAGAATGGGTACTCAGGCTGCGAAGAATATCGAAGATACAGATGGTATGATCATGATTATGGGAGGAAATGGAAGGGTCAAGGAGACCAGACGACACTGCAAAGCTACCGAAATCATCAGTATGGGAAGAGAGGCGCAGATACGGGTCATCACGGGGAATGACAGAAGAACAGGTAAAAAGATGATCAAAACATGAAGAGCCCAAGGAAGTGTCTGAAGGGGGATCAAGCAGAACAGATGGAGTGGATTCAGAAGGAATGTACTCCGAGGGTCATGCGGATGATGATAGGTATAGGAGGGGAGCAGCATGTTCTGACATCTCAACATCAGGGGGAGGAATTTCAATGGTAGCAGGGGGATCCTCGAGTAGACCTGATGCATATTGAGCAAGTATGGGAGAGGAAGATTGGTTTTGTTCAATTTCGTACTCACGAATGACCTCTAAAGAGGCTCGGTAATGCGTGAGGTGAGGACAATGGTGAGATTAATGGCCATGGACACCACACATAGCACAGGGTTTTTTGGTGCGAAGAGTCTTTGGGTTCTTGGCTATGGATGAGGAAGAAATAGAGGTTTTAGGGACCGTAGATTCAGGGAATAAAAATTTAGCCATGGGTTGGATACAGGGCAACTCAGGACAAGTATGGGTGGGATGAGCGATACCATCACACAAAGTGCAAGGTTTGGCGGGTGGGGGAGGGGTAGGGTCGGGTGCGGTGACCTTGTCTTTGGATGCCCCCTTTCGAGTTTTTGTTTTCTTCCCTACAGCATGAGGAGGGTCCTGTGGAGGGGCTAGGGGCACTGTAGCAGTGGAAGAAGCGAAGGGAATCGGTTGCACTGGTGTCACAGCTATGTATGGTTTGGGGTGGTCTGGAGGGGTCTCGGCTGGAGGAGTAAGATACCATACCGGAATTCCCAAGGTTAAATTAGGGAGGGAAAGGGTGGCCATGACGAGAACCAAATAGACGCCGAGAGGGGGACCAAGGAAAGGTATCTGACCTATGGGGTAATGACCAGGAGGAACGATGCCCATGTGATGGAGACCTGAGGGAACCGACTCAGGAGGGTAGGGGGGTTCCTGAGTGTGAGGGGGATGGGAAGGTCCAGGTAAAAAAGGGTCAGTCGACTGAAGCGAAGGGCTAGGAGCAGGTTGCGGTAGGCAAGATTGAGTTGCTGACTAGCCGAAGAAGGCTGTGAAAGGCCAGCCTGAGATGATTGCATCATGCAAACATGCGCTAAACTGGGGTCAAAGACAGGAGGAGGAGGAGGACCAGGAAAAGTGCCAAGAAAGGAGGAGTCTTTGTAGATGCTAGGGGAAACACTGGTCAAAGAATCAACAGTTGGCTTATTGGTGACAGAAGAGATGGTGGACTCAGGGGAGGTCTGAGAGTTTGGTTCATGGTAAGTTAACTGGTCAATCGTGACAATTTTTCCATTATGAGGGAAAAACATCTTGCGGTGGAATGCGGATGGGACGACAGACATGGCATAGGTGTAACTACGCCCCAAAATAATGTTGTAGTAAAGAGGGGCGTCGATAACTTCCACGTCGACACAAACAGTCTTACTTGCAAGGGTGATAGGACAATTACGAAAGAGGCCAATGGGCTGGGAGGCATGGCCATCCCACGCACGAAGGGTGATTGTGGAAGGGGCCAGCTTAGGGGATCCAAGTTGTTTCCAAACTGAAGTAGACATTACACAGGTAGATGCCCCCTCATCAATAATACACTGAGCAACATTGGCGTTTCGGATTTTGACTGGGATTTGGAAAGCAACCAAAGGAGGAAGAGGAGGATGGTCTGACTGACGGGCGTCGAAAACAATCAATTGGTCATCATTAGGATCTATAGCACCCACGGCAGATAGTAGAGCCTTCTTTTGAGAAGGACACGACTGGAGGAGTTCCAGTGTTGAAATGGCAGTGGGAGAGTGTGCCAGATCATCTACGATGATGTATGAAGGGGAAGCCCGACCAGAGGCAGCATTTCAGTGTAATGGTCCCTTAGGAGTCCTGGGATGAACCTCAGCTTTGGGCGGAGGGATTTGGAAGGGACCATTGGGTATCGACAGAGGCTCTGTAGGACCTAAAGATGGAGACTCGGAGACAGATGGAACGGGAGACATGGAATACTGGTGGGACCGAGTTTGAAGGTTGAGGTCGACGGTGAGTGGTTGGTCAGAGGTCATCATGAGAATCTGGTAATCGGAGGAACCAGAAGGGGAAGATTGAGTGGTTACTGGGGCATGAGGAGGTTGAGTGGCCATGAATCCTTGTTGAGGGAAAGGATTAGTAAACAAAACAGGTTGAGAAGGAACGAGATTTGGAGGGATAGTAGGGGAGGAGTGTTGACCCCGTACGGTGGCCTGGGACTCCCACATCTGCTGCATTTGTGATAATAAGGGAAAATCATGAGTGTAATGACCATAAACACTGAAACACGAACAAGGCGTATTGGTGCGAAGCGGCCTGTCCGGCTTGGGCTGGGAGCCCTGTGGGTGGTTGGAAGTGGTAGGGTCAATACTGGAAGGATTGGATCCACGACTACCAGAATTGGATTGATTGCCTTTCCTTTTTCTGTGAGAAGGAAGAGGATTAGGTGCCCCCTGCTGTGCAAATATTTGCCTGGCAGGGGGTAGTAAATGCGGATGTGGGGGTGGAGAAGGCAAGGGAGTGGGGGGTCCAAATGTTGGAGCAGCAGGGACACCAGGTTGTAGGAACGGATATGGGGTAGGATGGGAAACATTGAGGTAATCAGGAGGGTGGGAAAAGGAGGAGGCATGCCATATCCTAGATACATGTTACCTGGAGGGGGGAACATGTCGGAGGGGCTGGCCCCTCTTGGAGGGAAACCATAGCCCACAGGAGGTTGAGCAGAGGTATGCGACAGGGCTCCAATGATACCGTCGGCAGAGTGAGATGCCCCTGAGGCATTAGGACCACCAGGCTTGGGGAGGTCAGGAAGGATGGTATAAACATAACCGGATTGGGCGTAGATGAGGTCATATTTCAAGGCTATTTGGAGGGCGGCTTCTTCAGTTTGGGGAAAATGAGATGCGACATCTTTGCCAATGGGAGGTAAGAGAGAGCGAAGGAACCAATCCATGTAAACCCGATCTTCAAAGGGGGGGGCGCGACACAAGCTCCGTCTTCGTCGCCATTCTTGGACATGAGCGGAAAGGCGGGTCGAAGAGGATTGATGAAAAGAGGTTAAGAGTTCAGTGCCAATGTTGTATCGGAGAGGAAGCTGGAAATAGGATAAAAAGGCTTGGGTAATGGTCGTAAAGGTGGTATGGGAAGAGTTGGCTTGATCAACATACCATTTAGAAGCTTTGCTGGTAAGCGTGCGTTGGAACAAACAAATACTGATGGATTCATCGGTGATGGAATTGGAGGAACACCACATGTGGAAATATCGGATATGGTTGGAGGGATCTTCGCTAGTAAGGCCTTCGAACTTGGGAATGTCAGAGGGCATATTGGTTGGCATAGCAGGCCAACTAACATCGTGGCAAATAGGGTCATTAATGAGTTGATTGAAGTTGGGGAGACTGGGGCCAGCCATATAAGGGAGCAATGGGGCAGTCGAGGTAGGTCCCATAGTGATTCCACTGGAAACGGACCCAGCGGTAGAACTGGGGTTAGGGCTAGGTCTTGAACTAGACATGGTGAAGGTAAGAGAGGGAGAACCAGAAGTAGGGGGAGAACCCGAACAATCAGAGGAAGAGTTGGAGTGCGGACTCAGGGGATGACTTACTCGAGGACGACGGGAAAGAGGAAGTCGACCGACCGGAAACTGAGGGTGAAGGCCAAGAAGTCTCTGGGAGAAGCGCTTTGGGGGCGCAATGATGATGGGAAGAAGAAAAACCGACAGGGGTAAGGAGGGACAAAATCAAGTGAGGTCAAGGGTGGAGAGGTGCAGTGACAATTGATTTTAAAGTCTTTGCCAGGCGACGTTAACCAGGCTCTTCTTCACTTAGGGTCAGTGTGTGGCGTGCGTTAATTTTAATTGTTTAAACCCAGACATTTTGAGAGTAAAAGAAAAAGTGTGCTGCGTAACTGAAAATAAATCTGCGGTAAATAAGACTAAAAGAACAGAGAATTAACAGCTACCAATGCATCAATCTAACCCAAAAAGGCGGGTATCTCAAAACTAGTCTATAAGAGGGAAAAAATGAAGCAAAGCACGTTAAAAAGAGGCCAATAGATCTAAGGTTGGGAGGGACAGGTATCTAAAGGAGAAATCTGCTGAAAAGAGGTGCACTGAGAAGCAAAGAGGTAGAGGCAAGGTTGCTGCTAAAAAGGGGGAGATCAACTAAAAATAGAAGGGACAATGAGGCGGCCCTAGAAATGAACCCAAAAAAAACTATATGAGGTGATTTGAAAGGGGGAAGAGCTGATCTAAAGAGATCTGAAACTAAGGTATCAGATTTGAAAGCAATGAGGCTGAAACTCTGAAAATTCAGACTTCTGAAACACCAAAAACTCTCCCACAAAAAGTGGAGGGTGCTAGAGCCCTAAGGGACAAGATTCCCACTTAATTGAGTGAAACAGATCAGAAACAAGTCTAAATGGGTGGAGACAGAGGCTGGAAAACCCTGACAGAAGCTTCAGACAAACCCAGAAAAAGTTCTGGAAAATTGCAGAAAAAAGTGCAGGTCACAGGTTCTGACCTGTTTGCTATCCAGGACGCATATCTAGGGCATAAAAGTGTGAACTCAAGGCTAGGTCACACTTTTTGGGCCGATAAGTGCGACCTACAGATCTGGCTCTCTCGGCGGCAGATTTCAGAAAAATTTGTCGTCTCAGCTATGGCTGATGTCTGTCACCTATGCAATAAGACCAGAAACACACGGAAGTTAAAAATTTGACTGTTTGAGGGTTTTAGAGGTGGAAAGCACCATAAAAATAGGAAAAACAGAAAATGGAAGAGAAACCCTAGGGTTTGAAATAGTTGGATATGCAGGAATATATAAAACGACAGCGGTCGCAAAAGAAAACCCGTGTGAAGTCGCCAATTGTTAGTATGATTCTTTCGTCGTAAAAGATCACTTTAGCTACGCATAACAAATAGCCCTAACATCTTTAAATCTATAATTAGATGATCCAAATAATGTTGCACAAATCGAGATCTAAGCATAAAAGACATTAAGCAGATAAAATACAATATGGCTCCATGCATCCAATAGACGAGACAAGAACAATGTGTTTAAAAGAATATTTTATTTTATATTAAAGAATGGGGCATCTGAGAGGAAAACAAGAAAGGTGTTTTCTGGTTCTCCTTAATGGGATGGGTTCTTGAAAGTCCTCAGCGTTTCAGATCTAAAATTCCTCTCTCTTATTGTGGTTGAAAACCCAGACAAACATAGAACTCAATGGGAGCTCACAAGGCAAAAATGGAAAATGGTGACCAAGAGTAGATCTAGTGTGATCTAATGCAATGAAGGTGACTAATGAATGGGAAAAACCCTTCTATTTATAACAAAATATTGGGGTGTTCTAGAACTCGGTGCATGAATAAAATATTATTAATCAAATTCTAGAATCACCCTTTAGGAATATTTTATTATATTTGTTGAAGGGAAAAGGTCTTTTGACTTGGGTCAATTCCTTTATTTATAAACAATAAATAAATAAATGATTTATTTATTATTTTAGGGAGATGGTGGGGATATAATTAAATAAATAATGATTTATTTAATTATTTTAAAAAAGATTTAGTCAAATTTAACTAGGAATATTATTTAAATAATGATTTGACTAACTTATTCCTAGGAAATAATTAAATAAATAATGATTTATTTAATTAATTTCCTTGTTTTGGGTTAAATATGACCAGGAAATATAGACAAATATTATTTTACATGGTGAAAGCAATTTTACTTAGGGTAAAATTGGTCTTACATGGTGTACTTGAGTTCATCTAATGATAATGAGTTAGATGACCAAAAAATTGGTATAACAGGGATGTCATTAGTTGATTTAAAAGAGAAATCCATTGAAAAATTTAGAATAATCAATTGATGTTCAATTTATTAGAGTTGTTGTTCAATTCATTATGATTGTTGTTCAATCCATCAACGCATGTTGTTCAATTGCAGTTTATTCTTTTCAGTCCAGAGTAGTTATTTCTGCATAGGCTTAGAAAAGAATAGTCAAAAGCATTCTATAATTCACTTCCAAATTGACTTTATTGAACTTCGAGAATTAGACAGTCTTCCTTCTAATAATTTAGAGTAGTTGTCCTCCTATATCATTTGCGTAGAATGTGCTTACACTCTTGAAATAATAAGAATTTCCCTGGGTTGATAATTAAATGAGAAGCATTGAAGTTGCTTGTAATAGTAACCTTTATGACCCAACAAGTGGCTTCCTCCACTCCATGAACCTCCTCCCGTGGCTTATCCACATCTAGAGACTCGTCTTTGGGAACCAACAGTTCCTCCTCCGAATGCAAGTCCAACTCCCTCTCAAGCGACAACCGCATGGCTTTTCCCTCACAAAATTTTATATCTCGTTGCACGACAGCCATTTTGTTGTTTGGAAAATACACACGATAATTATGGGTGTTTCTGTGTACCCCACAAAAATATCAACTTCATCAGTTGGCTCCAGCTTCTTCCTGGCATCCTTGGTCACATACACATAAACATATGAGCCAAAAATCTTAAAGTGTGAAACATCTAGTTTCTTACTTGTGAAAGCTTCTTCATGTGTACTCATCCCAAGTACTCTATGAGGACAACGATTTTTCACATAAAGTACAGTGTTACATGCTTTCACCCACAAATGCATTGGTAGGCCTTGATCATGCAACATCGCGTGTGTTGCACCAATGATATTTCTGTTCTTCCTCTCTGTGACCCCATTTTTCTATGGGTTATGAGGCACTATGAGTTATCTTTAAATTCCTTCTTTACCGCAGAAGTTCTTGAATTCTTTATAGATGTATTCTCCACCATTATCGCTCCTAAGAGCCTTCACTTGCTTCCCCGACTCTTTCTCCACCAATGCCTTAAACTCACAGAACTTTAAGAATCTTTTATCATTCTTCTGCATGAAGAAGATCCAGCATTTACGAGAAAAATAATCAACAAATATTACATAGTACTTATGTTTTTCTTTTGAAGAAACCGAGAATGGTCCACACACGTCTGTGTGAACTCTCTAATGGATCTTCGAAGCATGGTTCTCCTTCTCATGAAAGGTGAACTTTACATACTTCCCCATGGTGCAACCCTTGAACTGATCTAATTGAGAAAGTGTTCCCATTGGAATTCTAGTAGATATTTGCTACATGACTTTCAAGGCTCCATGATGAAGATGGCCCAATCGCTTGTGCCATAATTCGTCCTCATCCCTGCTCACCACTTTTTCTACCTTTCCCATCATGGTAGTGCAACAATCCACCTCTAGCTTGTAGATATTCTTAACTTGAATCCCTATCCTCTTGGCTTGACCTGTTGTTTTACGTCGCAGGAAATATTTTCCATCACTAAAAACAACGTCATAGCTTCTGTCCTCCAACATTGCGACTCAGACCAAATTTTTCTTCAGACTTGGAACATGCATAACATATTTTAATTAAAATGGTTTACTTGACTCCCTCTGAAAGGTAATGGTACCAATCCCAGTAGCACTGTACCATCCATCGTTGCCCATATCTATATGCATATGGAGATATTTCTCTTCCAAGTCACTGAAAAGTTCCTTATCTCCCATCAAGTGAAAGGAAGCGCCACTATCCAAATACCACACAAATCCTAATGCACTTGACACCATGCATGACATAAAGGAGAAGTCAAGCTCAAATTACGAGGCAAGGGACTTACCAACTGCAGCTCTAGCAGCCTTCCTGTTCTTCTTCTTTTGTGGATAGTTAGTAGCAAGATGCCCATGTTCGTGACAGTGAAAACACTTCACCTTGGACATATCCAGCTTCTTCCCTTTAGACTCAGATTTATAATGGAATTTCTTCCCCTTCCCCTTCTTCACCTTGGCAGCCAAAGCACAATCCTTGTAATCATCATTCTTTGATGAAGATCCATCTATGGTGTTCCACCTAAACTCCTCCTGCACTAGATCCCACCACAGGCATTCCCAATCTGACAATTTTTCCCATCCGTTGACAGAGTCGTCATAACTATTCCAACTCTTAGGAATTCCCAAGAGAGCCAAGCTCACCAATTAATTATTAGCAATAGTTATTCCCACACTCCCCAGTTCATCCGAACATTGGAAAAAAATTGTTAGTTACTTTGGAATGGTGTCGCCCTTTTCCATCTTGATCTTTCTGAGTTTATCTTTGAGCACCAATTTCCTATGGTTGTTGTTGCTTTGGAATAGATCTATCAAATACTTCCACATAGCATATGGTGTGGCTTTCCCATGGAGGCTTGAGACAATGTGGTCTCATACTCCCTCCAATAGGATCCTCCTCGCCTTTTCCACTTTCTTTTTCCATGCATCAAGATTGGCAGCATCTGACGAAGCAGGCTTAGGAACATAATTTTCAATGAATTCCTTCAAGTCATTGTCTTCGAGTAGTACCTCCATACTATCCTTCCAAGAAATGTAGTTTGAGCTGCCATCAAGTGCATACTCTAACCTCAAGCCATTGAAGGCCATTTTTATCTTGAATCAGTTGTAGCACCAAGAAAGTCTTTCTGCAAATTCGAATTCTTTCCACCAACAAACTCAGCTCCTGCTTCACTTCTATAATTGTTTGTGCTATGATACCATGTAGAAATTATAAAAAATACATGTATATCCTAGATACTCCTGATCTAACAATGTGATACTATTAAATACATAATCGCTCTTAAAAATATTTGCGAAATTAAAAACACAATTGCCAGTTACAATATCATGAAGAAAGATCAATCACACAAAACACAGATAATTTCTCGAGGAAAGCTTATAGCTAAAAACCCCACTATATTCTATTTTATATTATATCGTGGATCATAAAACAATTACATACAAAGCTCCAATCCAAGAGCCTTTAGTACATGAGCTAATTGTCTCACATTGTCACACAAAAATTGGAAAATTCCTTAGCCAAATTATTGTCTCTAGACAACCTTCCTCCACTATGCAATCCCTGCTGATAGAAATCCCTGAATGAATGCAATATTGCTGCCTTGACTGCAAAATCCTCATGGGCACATCCAATGTGTGTGTGGTTGCATGTGTGCGACCAGATAATATCACAACTGATAGTTTACTTCCCTTTCACCTAGAATCCAACTGGGTCTCCACTGGATCTGACATGGATGCAGTTAATAATAGTAAATCTTCAATTTCATGTGAGACCATTGATTGTGAATTAATTAATAATTAATTCACTTGATCTCTCACAAGTGTATCTTCAGTTACAACTAGCAAAATTTTAACTCACTTAACTGAGTTAAACTACTTTACAACTTGCACAACTGCACTTCCAACTCTGTTACAACTTTGAATCACTCAGTTACAACTAAGTCAACCTTCATGTCCCACCAACCAACCACTTAACTCGAAATTACTTTAGCTAACTCATTTACCACTTCAGTTAACTATTTCCAAGTTCTCATTGAGAATAGATTATAATTTATTGTCCAACTAATATTAAGGGATAATAATAGTAGAAATTCATCTATAAATATACATGCATTTTATAAATAGACTATGAGCATACATCTATAAATAGACATATACCTAAAAATAACTTGAGGCTCCATCCTAGTGTAGGTGCTTAATTTTCACTAGGATATTATTGTTGAATCTCAACAAGGGGCATAGCCGCACTGAGGGGTTTGTATGGGATCCGGACATTGGTATCAGTTATATCGGGTCAATAGGGTGGCCCACATCATTGCAGTTTCTTGAAGACAAACAATGTTTTGGTGCGGAGGAATGTGATATTCCTAAATAAGCTTTTAGATAATTACAATATTAAAGTTTGTCTTCCTTAATTAATAGATGAATAAAAGGGTAGAGGGACCCATAAATCACTTTAGTAGGAATAAAACCACTTATTAATGTGAATGTGGATCAATGCATCTATATGGGGTCAAGATGAGTAAACCACTTCTTGGTGTGAATGTGGGTCAATGCATGTGGATGGGGTTAATTTGACCAAATCAACAGCGTAGTCATGGAGGTAGTGGAGACAATGGAGGACAACATATTCATAGTGGAGGTTAGTGGCCATGTGTGTAGCATCATTATTGTATGGGGCAAAGCGGCTGAGGGATCACAATAATATAAGGAAGGGATGGCAGCCATAGAGAGAATTTTGGATTATTAATATTTTCTTGTCATTTATGACTTGAGCATGCTTGAGCTGTTTAGTCGAGTCTGCAATGTTGTTTAGCACACGTGTGTCTCTGAGTGGATATCCAAACCTCATCCTTGGGGGACTTCGAGTGCCTACTCAGGAGAGAATTTTTGTTGTCCATGTGAGCAGATCTCATCATCTAGAATTCAGACCAGTTGTAAACCCTCTGTGCAGTAACTCAGTGACTTACGCAGTCTAGTAGCAGAGTTCGTCAGAAGAGGGGGTAATTCCATAGCATTTCTGCTTGGAATTCATTTAAGGGATCAACCCTTCAATAATTGGGCTTGGGATTAAGTGCAACTATTCTATATTTCATTTCAGCCCATAGAGCTGCATACCCAACAGTTATGCATTGCAAACCCTAGGAGGGTGATTTTCCGAGGTGAGCCAATCTGGAAATAATTTCTGGGTTATTCTGGGTTTTTGCCACAGAGTCCGGACTCTAAATCCTAGATTTTTCTCAACATAAGAGCATCCTCATCTATACATTCCTATTCACCTAGCAACAATATTTCCGACAGGGCAGCATAGAGGCAGAGCTTTAGCAGTGCAGTAGAGAGCAGTGTTTTCAGTGGGAGAGCTTGAGGCCATTCCAACTCGCTTTTTTCGGCTTGAGTGCTATCTATTTTGAAGCATTGTTGTACTGTTTTCACCTTCATATTAATAAAATGGCTCAGTTGTTCTGTCTATTTTTATGGTGTTGAGTCAATTTATTTCCATAGTGTTGTAGTTTCTATTTTATTGTGTTTTGTATTATTGTCTTTTCCTATTTTGAATATTACATGGAGGTGGACAAAGAAAAAATGAGTCAAGATTATAATTAAACAAAACCTCCAAATACAAAAAATGGAAGCTAAAATGGAAACTTTTTTAAAAGAGAAAGAACAACAACTCAGTGTTTCAGCATCTATTCCCATAGCAACAAATTTTATTGTAGGGAATTCAACAACATTGATATCCACATTAGAAAATGTTATAGCAAACACACATCCTAGTGATACAACAAAATATTTATCTAAGGACATGGGAGACTTGACACTCAAAGGTAAAGAGATTGAAAAACTCAGTTTACAATTGCAGAAGCTACAAGAGAAATGAAAAATAATTTTAAGTTAAAAAGGAAAATAACTACCTATTAAAGTGAATCGGTAATTTCTCATACCATTTATAAAGAAAAATAATGAATTTGTCTTGATATTAATGAATCTATGACTGATTTGTGGCCTTCTACAGAATTTTTTTTTTGAACAAGAAGAATTATTATAGAAATCAAAGGAAGCGGTGGCAGAAGTGAAGAAATACTTGGACCACAAACCAAGAGAAGCTACCAAGATAATCAGGTTTCTAAATTATAAAAAAGAATAAGAGATAAAATAATGTGCAATTGAAGACAAAACTGAAACTATCTTGGAGGTGAGAAAGATCCTTCCTAAAAGGAATCTAATGCTACAACTGGAAATTAAGTGCCATAATTTACAAGTTCAAATTAAGAAGTTTCATAGGAAATTTAAAATTTTACATCAAAAGGGACTTCCAGGTCTGAAAGGCATTGATGAAAAATTAATTCCTCTTTAAGTATATCAAAATAGATTACATAATATAGCAGTGGACAAAGCCAAATTTGCTAAAATCAAATAAACCATCACTAGCAAGGCTTTCATGGAAGGATTAGGTAATGATTTAGTAATTTAGCATGAGGTAAAACATTGTCATAGCTAAACCTAGACTGACCTACCACCATGAAGTGTTCACAAGCTCTAACCAATAGGTGACTTCATGCACCAACCTAAAACCTCCCTACCACCCTATAATGATCAGAAATCAAACAAGATTGTGGACTCCTGTACCAAGGACAATGATCGACGATACAATATGATTCACTATGTTTTTCTTGAACTAGATCAATCACCCAATCACATTGTGACATGAAACCCAGCACTAACATTATCCAAAAATGACTCCTATACCTCCCAAAAATGCCTCTTCAACTCTACGAAGATTGACTCTTTTACAATAATGACTCTTTTGCAATCTTACAATTATTATTTTTACAACACTGACTTTTGACATGACCTGATACTTGACTTGACACTGCTTCTTGGATCACTAGCAACTACTGAGGTATTGTTGTGCTTGCTTCAAGTAATGTTACTTTGGCATTGCACGTCCTTTTAGTATGTAGTGTATGATTTTTCCTATTTCTTCCTACTTCCTACACATGCATTAATGAACAATACCCAAACCAATATACAAACAAAATACTTACATTGTCCTGCAAAACATATGTCAAAGAAATATTCAAAACTCAAATGAAAATACGTTCAACATTTATGAGCAAAACCCAAAAAAAAATACATACAAAATACATACATTGTCTCGCAAAAACACATGTAAGAGATGATATTCAAATTTAAATTCAAACACTAATCATACATACCTTGTTGTAGCAGACTTACCCTTGAATGTTGATGTGTGGTCCTTACTACAGTGATCCTTGAATGCATAATTTTTTGTGCCTTCTATAAGGTCGATATTGAATCTTCTATATCTATGTAATTTCAAACCTCCAAGGTCTGAACTTGTGTCCTGTGGTAACCCTATGAGTCCTCTTTCCAACCTCGCATGTATGATCGATGTTGGGTTCTTCAAGAAAGAGTTATGCCCATTCTCCCAGGATAACCTGATTATAGACTAGGTTAGTCGAGCGAACATGTACAAAGTTCCACATGTCACTGTTTTGACCTTTGGTCCTGAAAATGATACCCAACAGACTAAAATCCATCTTATTTCTTTCGAGTTTTACAAAATTCTCATAGAGAAAGTTACGATGATTTTCCCAAGGTCACATGTTTGACATGGAATTCGGGAGCCTACAAAAACCCTAACTTCCTCAAATCATATCTCCAAAATTATAGTGAACCAAGATCTAAAATTTAGTTAAAAGGTTCATCAGAATTTCAGCTCAAATTGGAATTTTTTTCAGCATCTGAATCTTCATGTAAAAAATTTTATAGTGAAAATTCCACGATGTCGTGTTTGAAGACATGAAATACTTGCATGAGGAGGATATGAGGGTCACAATTTATAGAAATTCTTAGGTTGATAGGGTCTTCAACAAGTTAACGTTGGAGGGATTTTACAAGCTTAAAAATTTATTAATTATTGACTATTCAATGACCACAACCAATGATGAGTTCCATGCTACAACCCCATGTGGTTTTAGCCCACAAAATGGCGTTACTAACTTTAAACATGAATATCTATCAAACCGTGAAGAATTACGTGGCATGCCTTATATCAACGGAAACATTTTGATGAGTAGAATCCATACAAAATACTCTTGACTAAGAATGTTGTAATTTTTCAAGTCAAAATTCCCATGCAAGATTGGGGTAGCCCCTGGTGCTGCTCAGGTTCACATCAATCACAACCATTGATCAATAATCTCCCCCTTTGGCATTGATGGAAACAAAATTACTCCCCTTGCGATCATGACACCTCTTCCTACTGCATTCTACTCCCCTTTGTCATCAATGGAAAATGGTAACTCCCCCTGAAAAATTTTCATCCTGTCGACCTATACACACCTCCACTCCCCTTTCCTACTTAGTTAGATAAGAGAAAGAGTCTAATGAGAAATTGGGAGAATCCCAAGCTTTTGGTGAAGATACTCGAATGCTTCACGAGGTAATGGTTTGATAAATATGTCAGCATTTTATTTCTTGGTGCCAACATTTCAAGCTTGATATTATTTTTGACGACCTTCTCTCTAACGAAATGATATTTGATTGGAATGTAATTTGTTTTGGAATATATCACAGGATTATTGGAGATACTGATGGCACCGGTGTTATCACAAAAGATGTGAATAGGCTCATCAAACTTGACTTGAATATCTTGCAATTTTTGCTTCATCCATATAAATTGAGTACAAAAAGCTACTGCCACGATATATTTTGCTTCTGCTATGGATAAAAAGATTGAAGATTGCTTTTTACTTAACCATGAAACAAGGAAACCACCTAGATATAATTTCGCTCCACTGGTACTCTTTCGATCATCAAAACTTCCTGCCCAATCTGCATCTGTATAATATTGGATAACTAGATGATTTCCTTTGGGACATCATAAACCATATTTTTTTGTGCCCTTAAGATATCAGAAAATTCTTTTGATGACAATAATATGAAATTATTTTGGTGCTGCTTGGAATATTATTACTTTTCCAATTGCCTCCATTACGTCTGGCCGAGAAATTTTCAAGGGAAGCGTGGAGTTAAGAGTGTAGCGGGGGAGGGAGGCTATGGTGAGCAGTTGTGGAGGCGGAGTAGGGAGTTAGGAGTGGAGGCGGAGTGGGGAGTTAGGAGGGTGAAGGGGCGTTGTTGATAAGTGAGGGTTTAGAGTGGGATAGATGCAGGTCGAGAGGGGGGCCGAAAAGCCAAAAATTCAGAATTTTTTTTTTTTTTATATAACAGCAGAGAGTAGAGAGTAGAGAGAAGATATTTTTTCTTCTTGCAGAAATTTTACAGATGTACAACAGTGTGCAATTTTTCAGCAGAATAACTTTCAAGAATTGTAGAGAAAATTTCGCCAGTGAAAACTTAAAAATTTTCCAGTAGCTCAGCAGCAGGAAATTTTGCCAAAAATGCAGGATTTTAAGCAGTAATACACAGCAGAATTTTTCTGGAAATTATAACAGTAGAAATCCAGAATTTTGCAGAAATCTTCCAATGAAAAACTTAGAATTTTTTTATTTTTTTTCTTCAGAAATCCACTTTGAACAACTTTCCAGCAGCTTTCCAATGCAAAAATTAAAACGCATAAATTACAGGGAAAAAACCAGAATGAAAACGTTCAGATGGGCAGTGTTGCATTCTTCAAAACCAATGCTGCCAATTTCTGAATGCTGCAAAATCACTGCTACAAAAACTCTGAGTGCTGCAAAAATGTCAAGAATTTTTGCAGATATGCACAGGCCATAAACACAAATGGCTCACAATCGCCCGCTCTGATACCATGTTAAACACCATGTTAAGACACACACATGGTGTATGAGAAAGATGAACACACACACAAGAGACTCAACACACAATGAAAGATAAGCGTGAGGTTTTCTTATTTTTACATTATACAAAGATGTAAATTTATAGTACAATGGTGTGACTCTTGGTTTCATATTCCAAGGTCACTTGGACTCCATTGTGACTTTTCGCATTCCACACCTACCCATGTAGGATTAGGTGTTCCAACACATAGATATATACAACCTATGGTCCACATCCTTTGACAAATCTTCTAAAATTAACTTTCAACCTGTTACCATTGGGGTAAGGATAGGCTTGTAATCTTCCGTCTTGAATTTCATGAGAATTTCCTTGATGCACTTGGTTTGATATATAAATATACCCTTATCCTTCCTAACATATTTGAAGCCCTAAAAAGTATGCTAGCTTTCCAAGTAGAGACATTTCAAAATCACTTTGCATCTTTGTAGAAATTTTTTTACTTTATCTGTCATCGTTTCTTCCAAATATTATATCATCCACATATACCTCGATAACTGTTAGGTTATCTTGATCCAATTTCACATAGAGATTTTTGTCGGCGCTTCCACTCTTGAATCCTTGTTGATGTAGATATCCATCAAGACGAGCATACCAATCTCTAGAAGCATACTTGAAACTATATAGTGCCTTCTTTATCATTCTCAGAGAAACATATGCAACTGTTTAAACCAACACTCACGTATATATGTGACTATACTTCATGAGTCTCGCATATATAATCTAAATTGTTGATTTTTCCATAACTACAACTCCCCCTGATCTCGTACTACCTGTTCCTATTCATTGTTGCTTCATCATTGAAATTTCAGTAGTATAAGAATCACCAAATGAATATCAAAACAACATAGGGAATCAAGATATACATATTCATAGCTCCCCTTGCAATTATACACCAGTGATCATGTGGACCTAGTAATCACCGCATGCTCTTCATGAGGTTTTGTAACTCTCATTCACTTCTGCAGTCACATTAAGTAAAATATACTGCATTAGGGACAATCTTCCCTACGTCTCTGACAGATTTTCCTGCCTCCTTAAAATATGTTTGAAATTTCTAATCATTTGTTAGAACTTATCCCATATTTTTCTTCCATTCCAAATGCTTGACCTTAAATCAATGGCCGTATGCCCAGATAAGATACAAGAAAAACAATATCCATGAAATCATCCTTTATGCCTAGGGATTGATGTTGACTTTGATCCGGAAGATTTCCTTTTACATGTGTGACTTGATTTAGTTTTCCTTTGAACAACACTATGATAATTTTTATCATCAAATTGTGTATGTGAAGCCATTTGATTGTATCCAATGCAACTCTTGATTATAGGAAATTGTTGTTAATTAATAATATTCTTTGTATATTCAAATGTCTTTACCGATTTGTTGATTTTCTCATAATTTTCCCTTAGAGTCACAACTTCAGATTCTATTTTTTCAAAATGATTTTCCTATTCTAGAAGTTTCTTTGTTAAGACTTCTATTCTTCTATTGGTTGCTTCAAATTTCATTCTTAACATTTTTATTTCCTTGACCATACTACTCTCTTTTATTTCCAGTTCTTCTTTTACATTCCTGAGTTTGTCAATTTCATTACCTGATTCATTAATTGATTGATATTCAAGAGCCATAAGTAATGGATAATCCTGATATGATTCATCATCCTCACTATTGAAAGAATGTTTACTATTTCTTTCTTCTAGAGCATCCATATATACATTATAATATGTATCTACATATTGTTCTCCAAATTCCATAAGAACTTGATAACAATTTTTAGAATCGAAATCTGAATTTTCTTGACCATCAGACATGTTTTGATTGTCTTCATTATAATAAAACCTTTTCTTGGTAGAAAAATTCCTTTTGGAATTTTTGTCAACATTCTTTCCATTCTCTTTATGATTTCCTATATATGGAAATTTGGATGCATAGTGACCTACTATCCCACAAGAAAAAAATTTAAAGAGAACCTTACCTTTGAATTTAATAATTCCCAATTCTAACTTTTTCACCAAATTCACTTCTTTGTCATCTAAATTGTAGCTTTTATCTTTAGGTGTTTATTTATCTTTCGCTTTATGTGTGGCTTTGAAGGCTTCTTCTCTAATGTCTAATGGACCCTATGTTCTCATCTCAATTGTTGTCAATATACCATGGATTTTTTAAAGAGTAATACTTTTCAAATCATGCATTTCTTCAATGGAAGAGACTTTGGAGTTGAGCTTTGGAGTTAGAGATCTAAAAATATTTTCAACAACAGTAGCATATTTTATTTCATCACCAATATTTTTCATAGAGTTAACAACCTCATCTACTCTGAGGAAAAATATTGCAATGCTTTCATCATGCATGCATTTTAAGAGTCTCATACTGAATTCTAAACGTTTGAAGTTTAGCGCTCTTTACCTTGGTGTCACCTTCATAACTTTGGATAAGTTTATCCTACATTTCCTTTGTGGTCTTCAACTATATGAATTTCAAGAATTAAAACTCATACAAACTTCCTAAGATAGAATTTATAGTCTTTGGATTGGTTTCCAATTGTTTCTTCCCTGCAGTATTTGTGGGAATGGAGGTTGGATATTGATATCCACTTTCAACGATTTCCCATACATTAGATCCTAGTTCTTGCAAATATTATCTCATTCTAACTTTCCAAAAGACAAAGTTAGTTCCATTAAATAAAGGTCGCCTCATCTTGATGGGTCTCTCTTTAAGTGATGAAGATCCTTCTAAGGGATCTGCTATTATACAATTGTTGGGAAAAATACCGAGAGGGGGGGTGAATCCATATTTTAAACTCACTTTAAATTTTCATTTCATATTATGATTTTTGTACACTACTGTCATTTATGAAACCTACGTATGTAAACGATTATGTTAAATTCAAACCCTGTATATCAAGATAACTAATTTGTCATTTTTTTCATTAATTGTTCATCCTTAACTAGTACATTATTACATCATTGTTCATTCATTAAATAGAAAATATGAGAAGTAAAGAGCAGATAGATCGTCAACACACAAGAAAAATATCAGAAAACATGAACACTAGAACTTTTAGGTGAAAAGCCAATGTGGAAAAAAACCATCGTTGCCATCGTCTATGTCTTCTTCTTTTATTATTAAGAAAATTTCTTAAAATCTTGTATTGGCACCGACTCTTACTAGTACACAAGCACCCACCTACAGAAGGCTACAACCTTCTCTCATTCTCCAACACCCACTGGAAGGGAGATCCAACCCCCTGATATCATTTACCAACTCCTACCGAAAGGGATCGCCAACCCCATAATCTCGTTTACTAACTCCTACCGTAAGGGATCTCCTACCCCCTAAACAAATTTACCAGCTACCACTGGAAGGAAGCTTCGACTCCCTCACTGAAGGCTCCAACCCATAATGCCTATGTGGACCACATTTCACAATAACTTATATTGGATTCAGCTAACTCAAACCATAAAAAATGTAGGCCACCTTTCATCATATTTTCAAACTGGACCCAATTCCACCATTAAGCCCAATACCAAATAAAAATTATGAAATCAAATACTTGAACCAAGTGAAACATTGTATTCCTAGCAAACCAATTAAAGAATCTCAATCAACCAAAGAAACAATATCAAACCAACATATAACAGTTCATATCAATGCACAAACACTCATTAAGCCATACATTGTTATTCAACATAGAAATCAATTGTTGTCACTGCAAACTCTGATCAAACACATGTCAAACTTTATATGTTATTTCTCCGAAGCACACTCGTGTATGTATGTGCCTCTTCTATATCATACCTGCGTACATCTCAAATCACTAACAACTAAATCTGATTCACTGTAACCCTGAATCGACCATTGAATCATAGAATGAATCAATCACATATCACTGAACCAATTACATAGCACTACACAGTAGCATCAACACTAATCAACATTCCATTCCATAACCAACTCAACTCAAACAATATTGTTAAGCATATATTATCATGATAGAGACGTCATCGACATACAACATCAAACAGAACTGAACTGATAAAATCTCACAATATCCAATACTTCAAACCATAGCACATAAACACGACCATCACAAGACATATCAGCGTATGTATGTGCTTAGCATTCATCACACCTGTGTACAGATTCTGAACATACTGAAATATTTTTTGCAGAATATATATGTGATTAGCCCAAAGATGATCCATGTATGTATGTGACCTTGCAGAGGAAAACCAGGATATAGACATGAAATCATTGAATCATACTTTTGTTGCACTCACAACACATACTGCATAAAATTCACTATCACATATTCATATAAAAGTATCATTATCATCACAAATATATCATTGTTATATACTTAGAAAATTTCAACAACTAAATCAATCAAGCATATAAGTCAACATATATTCATATATTTCATATTTGAGTCTTCTCCATGCTCCCTGGTGCATCCCTGTTTTAGATTAGATTATGCATGAGCAACCCTTTCCTTTCACACATAACTCTTTGATCTCCATCTCCTTATATAGATTTAGTTTTAGCCAATACCTTAGGCAAATCCATTAGTAATTTCATTGGTATTCTCTGACGTGATCAAATAATCATTTCCGCACCCATTAATATGGGCCAATACCATGGTAAAGACCCCTGGTTTTCAAATTACCATGGTGTGGATTATGTACGCAAATTTTATTCACAGTACCTGTGTATGTATGCGACCTTGTTTCACAGTACTCACGTATAATTTCTCAAACTCTACCTAACTAACAATGTTTTGATGGTTTTTTTTTTATTGGAAAACATTGTTTGTTTATGTTTACAAAAGAGTATCAAACTACCTTTAATGCCAAAATTTTGAAGGAAAAAAAAAGCTATTACCCTTAACCTTGAAACCAATTTCAGTTGAAGCTCCTTTCTAGCAGTGGGGTCTAGATTTCATTAGGAAAAATAATCCACCGTCTTCAAGTCAACACAAATGGATTTTGACTGCCACGAATTATTTTACAAAGTGGATAGAAGAAATACCAACCAGGCAAGCAACAAATACAGTTATCACTCATTTACTGGAAGGTAATATTCTCTCAAGATTTGGTTGTCCTCGTAGAATAATCACAAATAATGTTTTTTATTTTAAATCGAATAGAATGGTTGAAATTTTTCATAAATATCATATTGTACTCAAAAAATCTACTACACATTACCCACAAGGTTATGGTTTAGTTGAGTCTTCTAAAAAAATCCTGGTGAATATTATAAAGAAATTGTTGCAAGAGAATAAGAAAACATGGCACAAAAATTTGATCTATCAATTGTGGGCTGATCAGGTATATAGTAAAAACTCAATTTTTATATCACCTTTCCAACTAGTTATTGGACAGATGTTGTTTTTCCTTCTTCCTTGGGAATTCCAGTAATGAAATGGCTACAACAAGAGAATAAACTAGATGATTCAATTGAAACAAACACGAGAGGAGGTGTATAAAAAAACTCATGAAATTCATGACAAGATAAAGAATATTTTTTATCAAAGGACAAATGTTGAATAATTTTAGGTTGGTGGCTTGGTTTCAAAGTGGGATGCTAGAAATGAAGACAAAGGTAAGCATGGAAATTTTGAAAACCTGTCAAAAGGACCGCTCAAAATTGTAACATTCCATGGGAGAAATGCATACTTTCTAGAATATTTAACAAGAGAGTTTATTGTGGAGGTCCTATAAATGGTGGGTTCCTCAAGCATTATTTTACTTGAAATCAGATTGGTTTGATCACTACATTGTATATATCCATTTAATTTTCAACACTATGGGTGTGGGAAACTATCACCAGAATTTGAAGCCTTAAGAGACGACCCTGTGATTTTGATGGCCTACTTTCATTTTCAGAATGTAATAAGTCAGTTTGGAGTCAAGCTAAGAATTTAACAATCCCAATGGTGAAGCACATGGTCTATGGTGTTCTTAGCACCTTATAGGGAGGATGCCATCCCCATTGGAACCAATTTTATTATCCTGTAGTCATAGTAGTTAGAAAGAAAGTTTTTTCTTTCAAATTTATTTGAAAAATGTGTAAGGGTTAGCCTATGATCTTGTAGAGATCAAGCTATTGGTCCTTGTATAGAATAAAACTTTATTATTGAATGTATTTATGTCAAAGTGTGTGAAAGATCATGAAAATGGTCATTAATATCTCTGAGAGGTTGAGTTGAGTAAGTTTAGGATCATATCTAGTTCCAAATCATGTGTGAGGTCATGGTGTCATGTCTTATCATCATTGGCACTAATTTGTAGAGTCAGTTTGGTCATTTTTTGGTCAGTTAGAATGTCAATCACAATTTTCTATGAAATCACATTGGACAATGGTTAGGAGGATATCACTACACTTATGAAAGGTGTTGCACACTCTTCATTGAAGTTAAAAGTTGCAATCATCACCATTGAAGTACGGATTTTGCCACCGTGGGGGTTGAAAAGTTGGTTCATCTTCCAAAAATACCATAAAGCCATTCATTTTTCCAACGAGAGGTAGTTGAGAATCACTTAATGTTCATTGCACAAACGAGATATGGGAGGCGCTGTGGTCATGGACAGGTGCTACGTTTTCCATGTCAGTGGTCAAATTACTTATCTAGGTGCCAATTCTTCATTTTATTGAAGCGTTTATCTCGCATGTCGTTGAAATTACTCCCATGTGTTGAGGAGATGCATTCAAACCCTGCAAAATTCTAAATTATTATATTGTTGTGTTTCCTCAAGAATACGACGTGCTTTGCCTTTGCGCTATGATTTCATTTTCTTATCCTCACCAAGAAACCACATTTTGTTTTCCACGTTGATATTGTAGCTTGACATATCATTCAAGTGATTTTAAACTTCATACCTGGTCATTTCTTTCCTCATAATTAACCCCAAAAAAATATCAAATAAGAAATAAAAAATATTAGACTAAGTTCCCCACAACACACGAAAAATAGATAGATAATTATTTTGTATTTTAGGTTACAATCCCCTTGTACAACTTGAATAATTATACAACATTATTCATCTAAGATTTATTTAGTGTCTAACTTGCACATATTATTAGTTTGATCTTCAAATTTGATTTCCTGTAATTTTGCTAGTAAGTTTTTTTTTTTCCATGCTTGTACGCTAGCTTAGAACCTTGTTGGATACAACCTTCTCATTAAATTTCATGTGTCATATTCTCGTTGGTTGATTGAAATCTCATCAAATCCTTTACTTTATAGTGGAAAAAATCCACGTGGGAATTCCTATCCCTTCAAAATTTAATGAACATATGTGACTCTCTATACTCTGAATGCACTAGTAGGAAATGATGAAATTAATGACTAGGTGACTAAAAACGTTGGTCATCACAATTATTTCAAGTGAATTAATACTAAATTTGAAAAATTTTAAGTGACTGAACTAAAAATGACTAACTTAAATGACTAATTTAGTCTAGGGATAAAATATATGACTAGATAATAAGTGACTAAACTAGAAGTGTTATGAAACCAACTCCAAAAATAGAAGAAAAGAGATATCAATGCCTTATAAATAAGCCACTTCGAGGGGGAAACCTCCAATACATTATATGAACGAACAATTCTTGGATGATACAAATGACAAAACCTCCTCTCTATATATAGGATTCCATGGGGCCACAATGTAATCCTAGTGGGGCCACAATGTAATCCTAGCCGATCTAACAATAATAATGTAAGGGCACAATAATAACAATATGGGGGTTACAGGGGTACAACAATACCAATAAGGGGGTTAAAATAACAACAATAAGGGACTATACTAGTAATATAAGGACCTAATATTCTCCGCTCCTTCAAAAAAGTGTTGTCCTTAATGCTTGAGTAGCTCTGGGTGCTTCTGTATAAATTTCTCATCCTCCCATGTAGAATATTCAGTGGGTAAGTTCTTCCATTTGATGAGATACTCTGAAATTGATCGATTTCGTAGCTTTCGAGTTCTTGTTTCCGTGACTGCTTCAGATTTCAATATGGTTTTTCCTTCCTCATCAAGTTTTGGAAATATTGCTTGAACTGGAAGTTTGTCCCCTATAACCTTTTTAAGCATGAAACATGGAAAAATAGATGCACTTGCGAAGAAGTAGGAAACTCCAATTTGTATGCCATAGTACCAATCTTTTGCAACACCTTGAAAGGACCATAGTACTTTGGCAATAATTTATTATCCTTCTTAGCTTGCTTGAGGGACATTTGTATGGCTGTAGCCGTAAAAAATACCCAGTCTCCTTCATCAAAAATTCTCTCACTGCGATGTTGATCTGCCTATTGTTTCATTTGATTTTGAGCCAAATTTAGATTATCCTTTTTGAGTTGGAGAACTTCTTGTTGATGCTCAATGTGATCCTCCACTGCTTGAACCCTAGAATGTTCCCTTAAAGAAGATGTGATGGATGGTGGATGATATCCATAAAGTGCCATAAATGGGGTCATTTTTGCTGCAGTATGGAAGGAAGTGTTGTACCACCATTCAGTGAGAGGTAACCACTTGACCCATTTTTCTTGCTTATCAGATACAAAAAAATGAAGATATCCTTCCAAACATTTATTCACTATCTTTGTTTGACCATCAGATTGAGGATGATAAGATGAGCCATGAGCTAGTTGAGTACCCAAACAAGAAAATAATTCCGTCGAAAAATTTCCTGTAAAAATGGGATCTCTGTCACTTACAATAATCTTTGGGTTTCCATGTAGCTTTTGAATTGTTTCCATAAATGCAGTAGAAAATGTACTTGCTTTAAATGGATGAGATAATGCACAAAATTTTTCATACTTGGTAAGTCTATCAACTACCACCATGATGACACTCCTTCCTTCGGACTTAGGTAAACTTGTGATAAAATCCATTGAAATCTCCTCCCAATGTTGACTTGTAATTAATAAAGGTTGTAGAAGACCCGAGGTCTTAATTGTCTCAACTTTATTTTGCTGGAAAACCAAACATTCTGCCACAAAATTTTGAATATCAGATTTAAGGCCATCCCAAAAAAAATCTTTCTTCACCCTATGGTAAGTTTTTAAAAATCCTGAGTGTCCTCCTAAAGGAGAAGTGTGCAATTCTAAAAGAATATTTTGTTTTAGTTGGGAATTCTTGCAAATATATAAGCGATCTTTTTACTGTAAGGAATCATTTTTCCAAATAAATGTATCAAATGTACTAGGATCTTGCTGCAACTTTTGAATGAGTGTCCAAACTTCTTCTTCCTTATTCCATGCATCCCTTGCTTTGGTTATCCAATCTGGTTGGACAATAGAAATGGCACAAAGCAATGCTTCCACCTCTTCATCCTTTCTTGAGAACGTGCATTTGCAACAACATTTAGCTTCCCTTTTTTGTAGATGATTTCAATGTCATAACCCAACATCTTTGTGACCCATTTTTGTTGCTCTTTCGAAGACAGTCTTTGTTCCAAAAAGTTTTTAAGACTACCATGATCGGTTTTTACCTTGAAGTGTCTTCCCATTAGGTAAGGTCTCCATTTCTTTAGTGCATGTAGTATTGCCAACATTTCCTTCTCATAAATATCCTTTTGTAAATATTTTCCTTTGATTGAATGACTTTCAAAAGAAATGGGTCTTCCTTCTTGCATTAAAACAACACCAATTCCATTTCCTAAGGCATCACATTCCACAAAAAGGTTTTTGTGAAGTCTAGAATATCTAATACTGGTGCTAAGAAAATTGCCTCTTTAAGATGTTCAAATGCCTTAGTTGCTTCACGAGTCCATGAAAATGAATCTTTCTTCAATAATGTTGTTAGAGGTGCTGCGATTCTCCCATAATTCTTAAAAAACTTGCAATAATACCCTGTTAACCCGAGAAATCTGCGCAACTACTTTATGGTTGTGGGGACTTTCCATTCCTTAATGGCTTTAATTTTGTTAGGGTCTACCTTAACACCCTCATGAGATACAATATGACCCATATATTTCACCTCTTCTACTCCAAAGAAACATTTGGATGTTTTTTCATATAATTTTTTCTCCTCCAATAGTTTGAGCACCATGTCAACATGTTGAACATGATCCTTCCAAGACCTATTATAGATTATTATATTATCAAAAAATACTAGCACAAATTTTCTAAGGAAGGGTTTGAAAATGGAGTTAATCAACCTTTGAAATGTAGAAGGTGCATTTGTAAGGCCAAAAGGCATGACCAAAAATTCATAATGACCCTCATGAGTTTGAAATGTTGTTTTCGGAATGTCTTCAATCCTCATTCTAATTTGATGATATCCTGAACGAAGATCCAACTTGGTAAAATAAATTGCTCCATGTAATTCATCCAATAATTCATCAATAACGGGAAAGGTAAATTTATCTTTAATAGTGAGCTTATTGAGCTCCCTATAATCCAGACACATGCGCCATGATACATTGAATTATACTAGCCTCTAACATTTCTACAATCATACGTTCAATTTCACTCTTTTGGACATAAGGATATCTGTAAGGTCGAATGTTTGGAGGAACACTTCCTGGAATCAAATGAATAGCATGATCATGATCACGAATAGGTGGGAGTCCTTTGTGAGTATCAAACACTTTGGAATGATTTTCCAAGACCCTTTGGAGATCTGGAGAAATAGATGATTTTGATGTTGGAACTTCTAGTGAGCATAATTGTGTAATTAAGCCTCGTTGTTCTTTCTTCAGAAGCTTTTTCATGACATTATAGCTTATTATCTTTCTTGGATTCCCTTTGATACCTGGTAATTTGATTTCCTTTCCTTTTGAAAAAAAATTCAAGAAGAGTTCTTGAAAATTAAAAGCTACCATCCCCAAAGATTGTAACCATTGTACTCCCACTACAACATTAGCACCTCCCATTGGTATGGAAAGCATTGGACTGTTCAATACATATTCCCCCATGTATAGCTTGATATTATGGCATTTTATAGAGGAATTTATAGTTCCTCCATTTGCAACCATCACTTGACATTCTGGTGCTGGGTATAGGAAACAATTCAATTCCTTGGCTACCTTACAATGAATAAAATTATGGGTACCACCTGAATCAATCAACACTATTACCTTTTTCTTCTTGATATGTCCTTCTATCTTGAGAGTTTGAGGAGTGGTAATTCCTGCCAATGCATTACACGATATGGTCGGACTCATTTCTTCCTCTTCTAGGGTTGGTTTCTGGTGTATATCCTCTTCTTGTTCATTTTCTTCTTCCTCTTCACAATCTATGTAAAATAATTTCTTCTCAGCACACTTATGACCTTTAGTGTATTTGCTATCACAACTGTAGCAAAGCCCTTTTTCTCTTTTTTTTTCCAATTGTTGTGGTGTCAACCTTGTAGGTTGTGGAAATCTAGGCGTAGCAACACTTCCTTCTTTATAGAATTGAGTGGTAGGCTTCTTTGTCGCCATAATTTTACATTCAACTTTTCTTGCCAACCTGAATGCCTTCTCCAATGAATCAGGTTCCAGAACGCGAACTTCATGTTGAATGTTATCCTTTAAAGTGCCTATGAAGAGATCAATCCTGTGTTCCTCTGGAATATCAGTTACCCTTATATTCAATTTTTGGAAGTCCTCAGTGTGCTGCCCCACTAAACCCTTTTGTTTGAGATTTATCAATTGGCTAAAGAAGGTGTTGCTCTTTGTATCCTCATAATGTGCTATCATTTCCTCCGTAAAAATTGACCAAGTGACAATTTTTTTACAGGAGCAAAGCCATCGATACCATACAAATGTATTTTGTTTTAAATGTAAAGTTGCAATGCGTACCTTTTGTGTGTTTTTCACATTATTGAGATCAAAATATTGCTCCATCTGTAGTATCCATGTTACGGGATCATTTCCAACAAACTTCCTCAAATCCATCTTTGGAATATGGTGGTTCGTCCATCCAACATTAGAGTTTATGAAATCACGATTAACATTTATTTTGTTCTCATCATGAGTTTCCTCTACTATCTTTTCACCATTAGGAAACATTTCTTGTATCAACTTTTCCAAACCTTCGATGTCTACTTTTAGATCCTTCTTCATTTTTTCCATGTTGTCTTTCATTTTTTCATCGATCTTAGCTTCCATGTCATCCATCTTAGCTTCCATGCCCACTTCCATGCCATCCATCTTAGCTTCCAAACCATTCATCTTAGCTTCCACACCTTTCTTCAAACCATCCATCTTAGTTTCCACGGCTTTCTTCAAAACTTCCATTTCATTTTTTTTTTCTCTTTGTGATAGCGAAATTTGGTGCACTTTCTCTTGTAATTTTGATATCTCATGTTGTGTTTCTTTGTCTTCATGAGTCATAGTGGAGCCTTCTGAAGGCTTGATGGGTGTTGAATTATTTTTACGGGGAATTTTAGAACCCAATACTAATATCTGTTCTTCAATATGCCCTTGGAATAAATTCAAACTAATTTTTTTCAGATGAGACTTATGTAATTTGAAAAAAATACACACCTTTTTCTTGATTTTGAGGAGCTCGATGTTGAAACTGAATTATCTCTGTGATTTTGGATCTTAAATATCTTAAATGTGGCCCTAGGTTAGCCCTCTGAATCTTCTTTCGAATTCCATAGGTCTTACCTGACTTGGATTCTTGAAGACAAAGTTGTGCCCAATCTCCTACGATGACCTAATTATGGACTGGTTTAGTAGAGTGAAATTGTACGACTTGTCACGTGTCACTGTTTCCTCCTTCAGCTCTAAAATTGATAGACAGGAAACTAAATTATGTTTACTTGCAGCCAATTTTTACATAATTCTAATCCGATGCTCATAGCGAGAGTTATGAATATTTTCCCACGATCACCTCTTTGAGATGAAATTTGGGAGCCTGAAAAAGACCTAACTTCCACATACCATATCTTCGAAAATAATGTGAACCAAGATCTAAAATTTTGCAATCATATTCCTCAGGATTTTGGCTTTGTGCTCTAAAAATTTCAGCTTCTGAACATTCATAGAAAAAAATTTATAGCGAAAATTCCGCGATGACCTGTTTAGGTTGAATTCAGGAGCCTGCAAAATTCCCTAACTTACACAGATCATATCTCCTAAAACGTTGCGAACCAAGCTCTGAAATTTTGCGAAGATGTTCCTCAGGATTTCAGATTTGTGCTATAAAAATTTTAGCTTCTGAATATTCGTAGAGAAAAAGTTATATCACAAATTCCATGATGACCTGTTTGGAGCAGAAAAATCCTAGAATCCAAAGCTCTGATACCAAATGTTATGAAACCAGCTCCAAAAAAAGAAGAAAAGAGATATCAACGCCTTAGAAATAAGCCACTTCGAGGGGGAACCCTCCAATACATTACATGAATGAACAATTCTTGGATGATACAAATGACAAAACCTCCTCTCTATATATAGGACTCCATGGGACCACAATGTAATCCTATTGGGGCCACAATGTAATCCTAGCCGACCTAACAATAATAATGTAAGGGCACAATAATAACAATATGGGGGTTACAAGGGTACAACAATAAAAATAAGGGGGTTGAACTAACAATAATAAGGGACTATACTAGTAATATAAGGACCTAACAAAAAGCGACTAACTTAAATGACTAATTTAGCTTAGGATTAAAATATATGACTAGATAATAAGTGAAAAAAATAATAATGATTAACATAAATGACTATTATGGCCAAGAATAAAAATATGACCAAATAACAAGTACAACAAGTATATTAATTAGTCATTTATGTTAGTAATTTTTAATTGTGACACTCTAGAAATGAAAAATTGCAATTTTGATACCGAAGTGTTACATTTCACTACAAGGGTCTCTGAATCCATATATAGTGTTAAAGTTTCTATATACATAGAATTAATATATACATAGGAAAGAGATACCCTTGGGATTCACATTCCAAGGTCTCTTCATCTTTTTATTTTGTATTTACATATTTACAATATTTTCCCCATCCGGAGGATTAGGTGTCAACACCTCTTTTAGAGTGAAAATAGAATCAAGATTTGATCTTCTCAACCAGCTTGATAAATCAA
Source organism: Pinus albicaulis (assembly GCA_034641835.2). Lineage (NCBI taxonomy): Eukaryota > Viridiplantae > Streptophyta > Pinopsida > Pinales > Pinaceae > Pinus > Pinus albicaulis. The sequence continues at coordinate 1,113,316,814 of CM076583.1, read as the reverse complement.
GAATGAATAATATCAATCTAAGAAAATATTTAATCAATATTCTAAATAGTATATTTAACTTTATTTAATATATTTATTTAAAATAAGATAGAATTTTTTTTTAAAGATTTAATAGTGTACCCTCAAAAAAATCAGAGTTGTCAGAATCCCTAGGGTTTTCCAATTGTAATTTCAATCTAATTTTTCTTTTGTCAATGTGACTATGCATCATTAAAGACAAACGTTGCCTACTAAAGCCACAATTTTGCTCAAAAACTTAATTTTCACCCTAAATATGGCCATTTGTTATTTCAAAAATTCTAACCATAAGAGTATTTAAATCATTTTTTTGGTGGTGGAAATTGATTCAACTCCATCAAAAACCCTTAGGGCAGTCAAAATCGTGAATATTCATAGTTATAACCTAGATTTCTCAAAATTTCAACCACCAGAATTCCCTTATTTTCCAAGAGAAATTGTGACGTTCTTAGAATATGCTTTAAATATTGGACATATTCCACAAGTGAGTCATAAGTAAAAATATTCAATTGAACATAGATTACATGTTATGTAAGACCCCAATATCATGAAGTTAGGAAGACAATTACTAAGGAAACAATACCAACCATGTAAGAAAATAAAATTATCTACTCGCCACTTCCTTGCATAGTGGTAGAGAAAATATCACAAATTTCTAATGGGGGTTGACCTTGGGTACTCTCAATGGGGGATTAAAAAATTCCATTCCTTGGTTTCACTGATGAATGCTTAGAAATGTGATACACAATGTGTATTGCAGCGAATGTTGAATTAGGGCCTATAGATCCATCAACTCACCAGATTAAGCCAAATGTGTGAAATTGCGCTGATGAAGCAGCTGAGATTTGTTTAGGTCATGGCTTCTTCACAGATCTTGGGAGTCACCACCCTCTTGAGATGCCTCCTGGGAAGCTCCCTTGAAAATATTATTAAGAATGCGGCATGGGAAAGCATTCCAGATTTCTAAACCACTGAAACATCGTTCCAGACAATATCACAATCTCAGAATTTGAAACCCCATCCCCGTCTTCCAAAACCACGGCAGTGCCTACCTCTTAAGTGAATAGGTTTGTCTCAATTCATCCAATGCAAAAATCTTGTTGCATTCCTTGGTAATGACCTACAAGACCTGATCCATCAAGGTAGTGGATTTGGCTGTGAATTGTATCTAGAAATTAATCATATATTCTCAAATTAGAGGCGAGGTCGATAAAAAAGACAAGGGAAGCCTTATTCTCCTGTAATTGATGGAATTATTCTAAAAATTCCATGATCTAGAAGATTAAAACATGGAGCTTTCCATGATGAAGAATCTCCTTCCTATGTTTACATCGGTCTAGTTATAGATTCACAGTTATTTCCTTCTTAAGATCATGAGGATCTGATACAATATATTCTTAGGAAGCAAGAATGTTGTGAATCAAGATATTGTAAAGCTTCGCTAATACAAATTATTATTATGGTGTTTTATATGATGGAGGTATATTCTTCCTCTATTTTGTTGCACCCTATTGTTGTGGAAGATCTCATGTAGTTTATTGATAAAACCCAAAATGATTTCAATATTCTTCAATTTGTACAAAATTTTATCAATAAGGTTATTAAGGATATTGAAGGGTTTTTGCGCCATGCTTTGCAATGGAAACCCATGGGGCATGAAAATGCATTCGACTCCAGTGACATCGCTATTAAGAACACGGATTCCTTCAAACCAATGAATCAATATATGTTGGATGCTAAATATTGGGAAGTTAGTAATTTCAAGAATATGATTGAAAGTAGGAAGGGTGAATTGGAAGATGCAAACTCAGAAAAATATGTAGATGTATAAGTTCATATCAGTAATAAATTGCGGCGAGATGCATTTATGGTCTTTGCAGCCATATGTAAGATTTCAATGAAGACTCCATAGCAGGTAGGTTCGATTGATCTAGTAATGCTGCGAGGGAATATTCTATAATTAGAGTTGTTGAAGGTATTACTTGAAAATGTAGGATCAAATTTTCAAACAAGCCAGAGGTAACTTGAATCCCTATGATGTTGTATTTATGCATTCTTTTTGAAATAGTCAAAATGTACATAAATTAACACGTTATCATACGTTGGAATTACATTTACATAATTTGAAGTAAACTAAAGATCAATGATTTGTTGATATGTGTCCTTAATCCAAATTCCAATTTGGGTATTCTACAAGTGTTGTGAAACCAGCTCCAAAAATAGAAGAAAAGAGATATCAACGCCCTAGAAATAACCCACTTCGAGGGGGCAACCTCCAATACATTACATAAATGAACAATTCTTGGATGATACAAATGACAAAGCCTCCTTTCTATATATAGGAGTCCATGGGGCCACAATGTAACCCTAGCCGACCTAACAATAATAATGTAAGGGCACAATAATAACAATATGGGGGTTATAGGGGTATAATAATAAAAATAATGGGGGCTACACTAACATAATAAGGGACTACACTATTAATATAGGGACTTAACATGCCCCTCTCCTTCAAACAAGTGTTGTCCTAAACGCTTGATTATTTCTTGATGCTTCCGTATAAAATTATCATCCTCCCATGTCGAATCTTATATAGGAAAGTTCTTCCACTTGCTGAGATACTTTGAAATTGATCGTACTTTTTGAGTTCTCGTTTCTGTGACTGCTTCATAACTTCTTTCGATGTGATGTTTATCTTCTTGTTGTTTCATTAGATTTTGCACCAAAGTTAGGTTATCCTTTGAGAGTTGGAGAACTTGTTGTTGATGCTCGATTTGATACTCCACTAATTTATCATCCATATTAGCTATTATTTGATCCTTCAAACCATTCAAATTAGCCTCCATTTCTGCTTTTAAACCATCTATGTCATCTTCGGTTGCTCTTCGTAAGATCGAAAATTGTTGCACTTGGTACCGTAATTTTGATATCTCATACTGCAATTCTTCTTCGTCATACGTCATAGTATAGATTTTTGAGGGCTTAATGGGTATGAAATTATTTTTTTGAAGCATTATAGAACCCAATACTAATAAAAATTCTAAAATATGCCCTTGGAATCACTTCAAACTTGATGCTTACAACAAGACTTATGCAATTTGGAAAAAAAATACACACCTTTTACTTGCTTTTGCAGATCTCTATATTGAAATTGAATTATCGCTATAATCGAAGATCCTCAATATCTGAAATTTGGCCCTGTAGTAGTCCTCTGAAGCTTCTTTCAAATGCCACAGGTCCCATAATGACCTAATTATGGACTGGTTCAGTAGAGTTAACTTGTACGACTTGCCACGTGTCACTGTTTACTCCTTTGGTTCTGATATTTATAGACAAGAAACTATAATCTGTGTACTTCCAACCACTATTTACAGAATTCCAATCCGATGCTCAGAGAGAGAGTTATGAATATTTTCCCACGATCACCTCTTTGAGATGAAATTAGGGAGCCTAAAAACGACCTAACTTCCATAGATCATATCTCTGAAAATATTGCGAACCAAGCTCTAAAATTTTGTGATGATTTTCCTTAGGATCTCGGCTTCGTGCTCTACAAATTTCAGCTTCTGAATCTTTGTAGAAAAAACTTTATAGTGAAAATGCCGAAATAACCTGTTTAAGTGAAATTCAGGAGCTTGCAATAAGCCCTACCTTCCACAGATTATATCTCCGAAATTATTGTGAACGAAGCTCTGAAATTTTGTGACAATGTTCCTCAGGATTTCGGCTTCGCACCTTGAAAATTTCAGCTTCTGAACATTCGTAGAAAAAAAGTTATAGCAAAAATTCCACAGTGACCTGTTTGGAGCAGAGAAACCCTAGAATCCAAAGCTCTGATACCAAATGTTGTGAAACCAGCTCCAAAAATAGAAGAAAAGAGATATCAATGCCTTAGAAATAAGCCACTTCGAGGGGGAAACCTCTAATACATTATATAAATGAACAATTCTTGGATGATACAAATGACAAAACCTCCTTTCTATATATAGGAGTCCATGGGGCCACAATGTAACCCTAGCCGACCTAACAATAATAATGTAAGGGCACAATAATAACAATATGGGGGTTATAGGGGTACAAAAATAATAATAAGGGGGGTTACACTAACATAATAAGGGACTACACTATTAATATAGGGACTTAACAACAAGGTACCTACCTCAGTGGTAAAACTTCAACCTAGGGAACTATATTTTGTAGTGCTCAGGCACCATGGGGAGATTGAGCAACATATTGCCGCACAAGTAGATTACACACAAAAAACCTATTGCATGGCTCTTTTTTTGGCCCAAAATTGGACAATGGATTTATCCTCATAGGGTTCTCTACTATGTTTTTACTTTTGACCAAAACAAAATTTGGCATCTATGCTCCAGCCTTGATATTGAGTTTTTTTCTGCTTACTAGAATTAAAATATTCTTGTATATTATTATTTTATTACATCATACATGATCTCATATACCAGTTTGAGTTCACAAAATGTTCCTTCTTAATACTTGACGTATCATATTATTAACAAACTTTCTATACATTGTGTAAAAGATGAAATGGATCCACATAAATGCCATGCTTATCTGCACTTGAAACTGGTTGGTAGTTCATAGCTTGAAGAGTTGATTTATATAATAGTTTCATTTCTCAATTCATCGAGGAACTTGATTCCAATTTTGTGTAATATGAATTACCTCTATATCAACTAGACTTCCATGTGATCCTCTAGATCTCAGAGTTACTTGAGAATCTCAGTATAGGGATTCTGATCAGGGAATATATCTTCTTGGAATTTTCCTTTACTAGATTGAGAGAGATTCCAAACTACCACAATCATTTTTTACATGGATCTTGTGACTTCTCCTACCATGCTCACCATCCTATTCATAATTTTCCACTCAAATTTTATTTGAGCTTTGATCGCCTTCCTTTTAGGTGGGTTATCCTAGAGATCCATTAGGAAAAACCCAGAAGGCCCCTCTTGCTCTCAACCATATATATTAAATCTCACTGGAGCACCCTTCAGGCACCATTCTTTAGTTTTCTTCAATCTAGGGAAGGGTGAGTGTGGTGATATAATTTCACTATTAATCAAAATTATCTTATTTTTGTCTATTTTGGGTGGGATGGTTGTCTAAATTTTTCATCTCATAAATTATATATGTACTCAAAAATTGAAACTTATAGCTACTAAATTGAAAACATAGTGCTCCCCCATTAAACTTCAAATATACATATGCTAAAATAATTTTACTATAAATGTGAGAGTGCAACAAATTCTACAAGAAGCTCAAAATAACTGATAGTTGGTGCCTACATCTACTGAAGAGGGAAATATAGAGAAGAACATGTCATAAATTGTAGAAACAATCCAATATCTTTAGTATTACTTAGAAAATAAAAGATACCACAGTTGAGTATCATACCCAAGCTTTACACATGTTATTATCCTAGTAAAAACTCAAGAAACACTAACTCAATCTCACACATCGTTATTTTTGCCATGTTTCTCTTAGTTGGTTCTTTAGCCACCATCAGATACCTAAGCTGCTATTGACTTCACTTCTTTTTTGTCATCCTACACCTTCACATTCAAGTCTAACTCGATCTTCATGAGAGGAGCTAAGTGCTCCTTTTGATTTGACATTTTGTGAGGAGAAAAGTGACATAATGGGATTTGTTGTATATATATACTTTTCCACTGATAAAAATGCTCTTAAAATTTCCACACATAAACGTTTTGTCTAATGATCCACAATTTGACTAGTTTCTGAAACACATGAAAAAATACCACACCAAAAATGTGGGAAATGGCTTGCCAAATCTTGATAAATACCAATGCAAACTTGAAATCATGGGGCTTGCATCTAAGACCATAAGGCTAATGACATTCTTTGAGTCCCAAACCACAATAAAATTATGAATATTAACAGAAGCATCAAACCTTAAACAACTCAATTTTATCATGGAAAAATGCCAAAATCACAATTTTTTGCCCAAGCCAATGTTTCCCAATATTTACCAATATTTTGGTGGTATCTTAATTTTGCCAAATTTTACAAATATTTTCTCAAGTTTTACATTTTTTTTTGGTTTTTTCGACCCTTGTTTATTTTATCCCAGTGCTAATATTTGCAACACCATAGGGACATACTATATTCCTTCCTAGATTAATGAGAACCCCATCGACTCCTGCCACTCTAGGGCTTCATTTCAAGGCACCATCAAAACAAAAAATGAAGGATTTTTTACTCTGACTCCACTGATGAAATTCTTGTGGAGTTAGATGAAGTTGCCAAATTGATTGTGGACATACTTACTTGTGTTGGGAAGAAGAACAAGAATATCTAAAATTAAATTATCCAGCAATTGAAGTTCATACTTGTGTGAACGCAGTGTTCTGGTTCTAATTGTCACTTCCAAGTGGGTAACACTTTGTGAATAGTTGACAAGATAGTGGCAAGCTTCTCTTAGCTTCTAGGGCTTTGGAACTTTATGCGTAGTTAGATCATGACAAAAGCAGGGGGGCATTGAAGCCCCCTCCTTTTGGGACACTATTATGGGCAAGGGTAAGGAGTTTAAAACATCATTCTTCACAAGGGTCACAACATAAAATGCCTTCAACTCCTCCATGAAAAGCAAATATGCAAGCGCTAGCAAAAAATTAAACGAAAACACACCAAAGGGAGCCTCGACTTCACAAGAAGGTGCAAAGGTAAGAGCCAAAGAAGCCAATGCAGAAGATACTCAGAGGCCTCAAGCAAAAAACAACAAAAACTACAATCCTAAAGCAAAAAAATTTCCATTCCTGGAGATTCAGGACCCAGATGTCGTATCCTACAGATATTTCCTGCAGGAGCATGCCATCATCTATAAGTTTATGGGGATATGGCCCACTAAAAAATCTCTGAATTGGTGGATTCAGAAAAAATGGAACCCCAAGGGAGATATTTTGTTGCAGCTGAGATCTAAAGGATCATTCAATGTTATATTGGACCTCGTGGAAGATAGGGACCACATATTTGAAGGAGGCCCATATTTCTTCAATTATTCTGGTCTTTACATGCGATATTGAAAGGAAAATTTCACTCCTGAAAAAGAGGATTTCACTAGAGACCCTGTTTGGATTAGACTCTACTCACTACCCACGAAATATTAGTTTCCATCAATGTTAAAAGGAATAGGAGAGGAGTTGGGGGTAATACATAAAATTTCAGAGGGTAAGAGAAATCACCACTATTTCTCCTAGGTAAAAAGTTGTGTTTACATGGATGTTTCAGGGGCGCTTCGAGAGGCCATAAAGCTAGTCTTCCAGGACAAAGTTTGGCTCCATAACATAGACTATGATCATATACCCTTCCAATGTAGGAAATTCCATGAGCACGAGCACTTATTTGGAGATTGACCCAAGAACAAAATGCAGCAAACAACACTCAAGCACGTAAAAGAAGAGAAATGCCAAGGTTGGAACCAAAAGAAAACATAGCAGGAATACTCAAAGAAAACAAGGAATGTATAGAACAACCAAAAGAAACAATTTTGAAGCCTTAGAGGAAGAGAAAGAGGAACCAATCTCATACAATCAAACTGAGGAAGGAAACAAAACACTAATCCAAAACTCAATAGTCCATTTCAATTTCTAGGGAAAATCTATGAATGCTATCAAGACAAGGAGGACTATACTCTAGAATTTACTAAAATGAGACATGTGATATCAAAAAATACAGTTGGATACCATACCATAGAATAAGCCCTCGAAGGAGTGGACCTCAACTCAATAGTAGAGGAATGAGAAAAAGGTGGTATGGATTACATACCTAAGGAGCACATACAAAAAATAGAAGGAGCTTATCTATTATGTTAGTCATCAGTATTTTTCACTATTTTTAGATGACTATAGATTGGTTCTTGATTTCTGAAAATGACATTCCTTGAAATATTGTGAGTTTCAGAAATCTCACTGCCTTCACTATCCTAATAGAAATGTTTCCACTATTTTATCATCTTGCCATTCCATGGTCACCCTGTCACTCCTACAAACTCCTTATGGGCTTTTACCTACTTTTTTCAGCCTCCTTCTCTACCTATAACATTATTACCCTCTTTTCACTTGTCCATAACTCCACTTTCCCTTTAGGGTTTCCTATAGCCAACTCATTCCCATGTTCCCCAAGTTCCTCAAGCATTGATGATCTCAAAACTATCTCTGTAGTATCTTTAGATAAATCAAGTATATTGGATTTTTGATCTTCAATACAGCACTTTGAAAAATACTCAGTTTTTCACTTGAAGCCTCCAAGCCAATTTTCAGTCAAATATCAGGTCAAATAACCCTCCCACTAGGTCAATTAGGGTTTCATATGTTCTAAGGTCATCATTGATGTTTCAAACACTGTATTTATTTGTTAAATTCTGGCTCAGATATAATAGACTATTGCGACATGGTTATTCAAGAAAACCTAAAGAGTTTCCCAAGAAGACTATCCATTCAGTTTCAGAGTTTTCACATGAGGAAAATGGACAAACTTGACACTTCTATAGGCGTGTTAAAAGGTTCATCGACAGAAGGTATTGATAAGGTATGTGGTTTACTCCAAAATGAAGACAACTTGTAGCAAGGAGAGAGGAAACGGTTTGGTTTTAAGGAGAGCTAGGGTTTTTGAGCTTGATGGTCCAAGTAGAGTGCCAAACAATGACCAATTGCAGAATGACCATGGAGGAGGCACACCAAACCAAACATGAAGAAATTTTGTCAAAAATATTGATGAAAAAGGGAAAAAGGTGAGGTGAACTGGACAGAAATGAATGAACTTAAAAGGGATATAGAGAACTTATAAGACAACACTGATGATTGTTGAAAAGCATTGCAGACACCTAAGGTTTTGGGAAAATAGCCAGAGAAGGTGAAATGATGAGTTGAACTCCATGATGATAACAAAGGAAGGATTGTGAAGGTGTTGTTGTGTGAAATCATCCCAAATTTTTCCAAGGTGAACGTGTCATGCCTCAAAGAGAAAAGGTGTAGAGAATATCAGTAAGAAAGGTAAATTCAAGGTTTTCAGTCACCTACCAAAAAAAATATGATTTGAGCTCCAAGGTAGGAACAAAAGAAGTTTTTGGATATACTTCTACTGTGTAAACATCCTAAGGTTGTCAAAACTGAAGTTATCATGTTTCAAAGAGTAAGAGAAAGCCAAGGTAGTGTTTTCAGTCACCTGCAATCAAAAGTGTCAAAGAAGGTAAAAACATGGTCTGAACTCCATGGTGCAGGAAAAAGAGGGTTTTGAAGGTGTTGCTATGAGAAATACTCCCAAAGGTTTTTAATAAGCTTGTCATGCCAAAATGGGAACAAAAGAGTTTTTTGAAGATGTTGCTTTATTACCAAATCCTAAAGTTTCCAAAATGAACCTATCATGCCTCAAGAGGTAAAAGCAGGGTCAAACTCATCATTTCAGTCACCTGCATGCAAATAGTGTAAAAAGGTTAGTGAGAAAAGGTGAAAATTTGAGTTGAAATTCATAATGGAAACCACAGAATGTTTGAGAATGTCTCTGTGTGAAATCGTCACAAAATGGTCAAAATAAACATGTCAAAGACCAAAATAAAAGCAAGTTTAATAACTCCGGCAACCTACAAGCAAAAAGTGTTAAAGGATATCAATGAAAAGGGAAAAAAAGGTTTAAAACATTAGAAAGTGGGTTTGAAATCCAAAATTAAATCCTTGAGCCTATATAAGTTCATTTAACACTTCAAACAAGTTATTGTTGCCTTGAAAAATCATTAGAGCACTCACGAGTGAAAAATTTCGAGTTTCCAAGTCAAAGTTGGACAAATTTTGTGCATTGCATGCCGGGATCGCGTGTTGTGCCCTTGACATTTTCTCCCTGTGCAAAATACATAGGCCCTGCGCACCTGGAACTGAGTGCAGCACATTGGGGGAGGCACATCGCCTTTACCCGACGGGCCCAGTGAAGAAAGACTTGAGCGCTGCGGCCTTGGCAAGGAGGGCCTCCTAAGAAAATTAATCACTAAAAACACCTCAAGTTGCTTCCAAATCGCTACCAAAGGTCCTCCAAGCATATTTATGGGTAAGTACATCACATACACTCATCTCCAAGAAAATTTTGGTGATTTTTTAATCAATGGAATGGAACCCTAAGATCAAACCCTAAGTTTCAACCTTGAAATCATTTTGTTCAATTTCTTCATTTTCCTATACTTACAATGTTTGAGGATTGTTCATTCACCTAAGCTATCCCTACACCCATTCCATTCATTCAATTAGTCCCTCCACTTGCGAAGGCTGAAATTCCATTACCTTCCTTCATCTCAATTTGACATCAGCCCAAAAGTGTTTCAAAACAGATTTTAAACATATCAGCAGAGGGTTGTCATTGATTTGTTAGCCTCTCATTCATTCCTCCTTCACCATCACACCCCACTACTCATGCATCACCATCCACTCACATTCCTTCACCCCTCGATGACCTTTCCACATCACCTCTCACTCACATACCTTCACCTCATGATGATCCTCCTTCATCACCCTCTCACAACCCCTCATCCTCATTTCATGTTACTAGTGCATCGAAGAGTAAGAGAGATGGCAATGAGGAATCAAAGAATGAGGATGAAAACAGTGAGGCAGAAAAGAGAAATGAAGAAGAAAGGGAAAAATATAAAGATGGAAGTGAGAAATCAAGAAATGAGGAATCAAACAATGAGGAATAAAACAGTGAGGCAGATGCCAATAAGGAAGAAAGAAATGAAGAAGGAAATAGTGAGGAATATTCCAATGAGGAAGAAGCAATGAAGAAGAAAATAGTGAGGCAAATGGCAGTGAGTCACATATCAGTGAAGCAGATGTCAAAGAGCCATGAGAGCAGTGATGATGGTAGTGGGTCAAAGAGTGATGATGACAATAATGATGGTAGTGAGATATATGGCATTTATGATGACAATGAAGAAGAGGAAGAGCAGCTTCCTAGGAAGAGGCCAAGGACAATTGGAATGAAGAAAGCTTTAGCCAAGGAAAAAGAGCAAGAGATAGCCTTGGCAGAGAAGCTCACTCCAAGTGAGATGCTTACCATGGAAATATACTATGATAGGTAATATTGGCTAGAGAGGGAAAATTTATACCTAGAGGATCAGCTGGAGAAGACCAAGAGAGACCTAGACTTGCAAAAGAAGATGGCAAGGCATTATGCCTTAAGAAATAAGATTGCGAGGGCGAAGCTCAAAAGAGCCCGTGCAAAGATTAAATCCCTAAAGGAGGCTAAAGACAAATAAAAACTTGAAATTCTTGTTGATGCATCCCTATAAGCATCCCAGACATGATCAGCAAGACAAATCCAAGTTTTGGCACATTTTTGAAGTTTTTGAGTTTTTTACTATTTTGAAGGGCCAAAGGCACAATGCCACTAGTTCTACGCTCTTTTTTGGAGCACCCATTGGATAAAAACTTGACATTTTTAGGATCCTTAGGCCAAGTAGAACACCCTCACAAATTTTCAGCTCATTTGGAGCAAAACGGGTCCTCCAAAAGTGCCAAAACCTTGCAAAAAATCAACTTTCTGCCCTATTTTCAGAGCTAGCACTACACCCTGAGGATTATTGGGAGAATGCGTTTTTCACTAGGAAAATTGACACCAATCATAAAACTAAAGGCATTTTTGGAACCTAGATAGGACAGGCTTTCCAATGAGCTATCATGGAGCTATTTTGGACACCTGGAATGCCTCCAAATCTTAGCTGCAAAACAAGCTATTTTCCCGGTGTTGGCGTTGTGCCCTTGCTAGAAAGTCAACAAAAGACACTTGGAGTTAATGAAAAAGATATTTTAAGGGTTTTTGAGGAAAATCACTCCATATTTAGCTGAGGATTTATGTTAGCATTTATTTTTTCATTTATTTGAGTTAGGATATTTGTGCCTTGGGCCTTGCATGGTCTCAATGGTCAAATGAATTTATGTTGTAGTTAATGAAATTTTGGAACCCTAGTTAGGGTTTTGGTCCTCATTTGCGAGTTAAATACTGCATGGAGGCCTCATTGTAGTGGTTGGTTGATTATTGAAAAAAATATCATAGACTTGGAGTTTAAGAGAAATTGGCTTTGGAGTTTGGCGAATGTCTTGACTTGCATGGCAATGGAGATAACACATTTGCAGGATTCATGAACATGGCTAATGGTGATGTATTTCTAAATTAGTGCTTGTCTTCTTATGTTTTTATTTTTTTTCATCTTTCTCATGGAGTAGAACATAAATTTTATGTTAAGAAATGTTGTTTAGAGGCACCTTAGCTCTGTCTGCTTTCTATGGCTTGTATGTTTTCCACTACTAGGTCAGATTATAGAATTCTTAAATTCTCTCTAGTTCCACTTACGCTTGTTTATGTTAAGAATAATTTAATGAAGCCAATGTCAAGGTATTTTATGGTTAGCCCTACCCTTTGACGTAACTTAAACATTGTCTTTTGGGTCTTTTCTTTGAAGTACTGCTAATTAGGGTTTGGTTGAAGAGGTTTATGGTTTGCCCTGCCCTTTTGTTTATCTTAAATGGTTTCTTTGAAGGTATTTGTAGTTTGATTAAGGAAATTAGGAGTTCCCTACTCTTTTATATTTACTATATGTTATCTTAAATGTTTTATTTTCCTGAAGGTGAAATCACTAGAGGACTTACAAGTTCCTTGCTCTCTATGGTTCACTGGATTGTTGTCTTAATGTTTACTTGCTAGGGTTTGGTCAAAGAAGTTTTTGGTATGCCATGTCTTTGGTTATTTCTTTATGCATAGTGTTATTAAAGACTTCTCTTGTTATATTACATCTTAAAGGATTCTTAACTTCCCTTTAAACCTACTAATATCACAATTTCATGTTCACTTGACTCACTTCAACCTTGAAGATCCATTTGGATTTGTTAAACTTGCCCTCCGAAACACCCCTGACCTACTGTTGTACTTTTCTATACCCTTTGTAGACTCCATAGCCCAATGGTTTAAAACTCTCCTACTCTATCTATTCTGCTTGAAAACCTACCCAACCAACCAAACAAAAAAACAAACCCTATCCTTATAATTAGCCTAAAATCAAAACCCTAAAATTATACAAAGTTACATCTTTCACACAAATATAGAGAGAGCCCTCTCTAAGTCTAGGAAGGCTAGGTCCTAGGGCTCCAAATATTGGTTTGATGTTACCATTTTTAAATTTTGTCGTGCCAATCTGACAAATTACAGGGACCTAACATAATGGTGACTCCACTAGGGTGTAATATTCCCAAATGGAGAAGACTCAACAATACATACCTGAAAAATGCATTTTTCAGAAATATAAGCATCAACAAAAAAATGCAGCCCATGGATCCATTAGATCTGCTATTATAAAACTTAGATCTAGGATGATATCAGAAAAAAATGACTTTTTCCTAGTTAAACAAGCCTCCCATGCTCAAAACAGCCTAAAAACACTGAAAACACCAAGATTTACTACAACACAAATTACTGCATAAAGTGACAACACAGTTTATAGAGGTTTTATTCTCAGAAATATGGAGAAAAAATAGATCTAATATTATATTAATCAATGAGGCATAAAAACAGAGATATAGTCTCTTTTACATAGATCTAAGATGACCCCGGAAGGGTTTCTTGACAGAAATGATATACATGAAATTTACTGCTACAGATCTATGGCTAAATCATGCTGTATGGATGAAGCACTGGATAAATATCGTTGATCGTGAAAATAAATGGTATTAGACTCTCCTACTAGCTTTCTGGGAAGTAGAATGAACCTCCTTCAGGGAAACTAGCTCAAAATACAAGGGATTAAACCCCTCCATTGTAATACCTTAAGAAATAACGCAGTTTCTGAAAGTGACTGTGATGTTGCTGAAGGTTACTACTTGGCCTAACACCAGGTAGTGGAAAATGTAGCACAAAATGCTCTCCTAGAATTTATTAAACAAGATCTCCAAGGAAGAGTGGGGAATTCCCGCATGAGAAAACCCTTGCAATAAACTGTGCAAAAAAATTAGCTAAAAAGCCAAAGGATGTAGAAAGTATATACAGACCACATAAAAAATATAATATTCAATTACGACCCTTATGGTTTCCATTCCCTTCATTATATAGTTGATGAGCTTCCTCACCAAGGGTCCCACCCAATTATGAGGTTGCTTCCATGCAAAGGCTCCTCCACCAAAATTACGCTGTCTCCACAAGTATTACTCATATTTTTACAGCTCTATTTGATTTAGTCAACCTTGACTGGATCTTCATGCATTTTCCATTTTCACACTCAAGGTGTCTTCATTTTGACTAGCTAGATTGATCTTCATTCACATTGAGTTGTCTTTATTTAGGATCCACTCTTCAAATATTAATTTTGTTGAATTGGTCAAAATTGAATTTTTCCACACATTTTAGACCCGGTTCACACATGTGGATGCTTGATATGGTTATTAACATGATCCCTTTTCACATTATGAGGGATTTTATTCCTACTTAAGCAACTTATGAGCCTCCTTTCCCATTTATTAATCTAACTAGATATTACAAGAAAAATTAATATTCCTATTAGTTGCATGCTAATTTAGGAGTATTACAGTCTTCCCCTCCCAAAGGTTGCTTGTCCTCAAGCAAATGTAAGGATGCTTCAAAATCTCCCCTCCTCCTCTTGTGGCCTCCTCATCCAACAGTCTCCACCATTGCTTCAGATTTTCTACAATAATTTTGTCTCCCAATGGTTCCTCCCAAGTGTGCAAGTTTGCCTTTGGTGGATAAAACAAATGGCTCTAATCATGAAAATATGGAAGGTCTATATTGAAACCTCCTTGATGATCAATGGCCCCCTCAAGGTAGAAGTGATGACAAACATGGAGAATTCCATCACCCATGAGGGACTCCCATCTCCATGCTATCATCCAAATGAAATGAATCACCTCTCAGCTTGGTAATTCATAGGAAATATCCTCCCAATTTCTCATGAGAGGCATGTCCCAAGTGTTCCAAACAATCCTATGGCCCACCTTATAAAGAAAAAGTGATGTACTATAGTGGCCATATATTTTCCCATGCTCCCCTTGAAACATGTAGTGCAAAAAGTGTGGGAAATTTCTTCCCCCAAGGACACATCAAACCAATGTGTCTTCCTCCCAACCATGTTTCCAAAAAGGATAAGAACATCTTTAGCATATGGAATCATAATTAGAGTCATGATAGCTGCCATAGGCAATAATGTAGAAGGACAATGGTCCCTCAAGTGCAACCAACACAGTTTTACTCCTAA
Organism: Pinus albicaulis; assembly: GCA_034641835.2. Taxonomy (NCBI): domain Eukaryota; kingdom Viridiplantae; phylum Streptophyta; class Pinopsida; order Pinales; family Pinaceae; genus Pinus; species Pinus albicaulis. The sequence continues at coordinate 1,113,301,516 of CM076583.1, read as the reverse complement.
CTGCCATAGAATATAAATGACAAGTGTTTTTTCCAACACTTGTTTGCTGCCCCATCTTTCTTGCATGCTTGGAGAAGGTGCATGATGGTTGGTGTTAATGAATCACACCATGAAGAGTACATCATCTCTCCAAGATCTTCCAAGGAATGACCAACATCACCATTGTTCATGGCCCAAAATGGCCTATGAAGCCCATAAGAAAAGGTGCCTCCTCTTGGAGCAAAGCCCTGCACATGAGTGTTAAAGAAATACAAGCATATAATAGATACATTATGATGTTCAAAAATACAAGTTTCACCATATACTTGATTCAAATCAGTGAGGTAACTCCTGGATGAGCTCCTTCTTACACTCAATGAATAAGGAGGTGACAATGATAACTCTTCCCAAGATCTATGTTCCTCCTCAACCAACAAATGATCTATGCACTTCTTCATATGAGAGTGCATCTCCTCTTTGAAATCTTCCCACATGAATCCCTTCAAGATAGTATGGTATGTTTTAATGAAGCTAGTGGGTTCTGAAAGCAATATCTCATAGGCTGCATTAAGTAGTTTATACTTGATCTTGGAATCTTTAGTTAAGTAGATTTGATCATGAACATAAATGACTCCATCAACTACCTTATACCTCCCATCCATCACTTTCCCCTCAAGAACCTTACATTTGAAGAGGTACTTGGAATATTCCATTAAGGGTTGGGACTCCCAATAAAGATCTAGGCTCCCCAACAATGACAGCACTGTAGAAATATGAAATGCAGCCCCTGTCATGACATGGCTTTCCTCTTTGTCATACTTGATGCCAAAGTCACATGTTGGAGTACTATCAACTTTATTTTGCTGCCTCTCTTACAGCTGATCTTGCTCAAGACAATATTGAAGTTCATGAAAGTTAACCTTCTTCTGAAAGGTTTCTTTCCTCCAAAACTTACATAATTTTTCCCATGCATACAAGAGTGGTAATATCCTCTTGTCATATTAAAAAATATTCATTATATATGGAAGTCTCTTTTGCTTCTCCAAGGCTATGGAGTGGCCTTTTGACACCATGCTTATGTCAACACAGATTTCTGAATTCTACTTTTCTAGTGCAAATAGATGAGTGGAATATAGCAAAGTCAATTTCAGAAAATTGCTCAGCTCTCCTTGGAATACATCAATAGTCCTCAGCGTTGTGGTAGCTCCCCTCAAGGCTCCTTCCTTAGCCAAATATTTTATTGCTGCACATAGTTGAGAGAACACTTTAGTCTTCCTCCAATCAGGGGGTCTTCCTGGAGGAATGCCTCCATGCAAAGACACATCAAGGCATAGAGCAAGATGTATATGTGTGTGGATAGATTTGTCCTTGCCTTCATTGCATAGATCCTCCTTCCTTCTTTGTGTATCAATATTATGAAATAAAGAGGGGTGTATACTCCTCAACATATGATGCTTGCCCTCCCATTTATTTTCTTCTATCTTCAAGGTCTCACCGTTTGATAATTATGGCACATGATGCACATGGATTGTGCCATGATCTCCATATGTGAGATTATTTGGAACTTCTTGCAAGAGTGCAAGAGTTTCTCTCCTTGGAGAAAGTGCTCCATCTTCCTCTTCATGAGGTACTAGACGTGCTCTTGTCATGACTGCGTTGTTATCTCCAGCCTTCTCTTCCTCCTCTTAAATAGTTGAAAATGCCTCATCATCAATAAGAGACCTTAGATCTTGGTCTTCTTTTGAAGGAGGAATCTCCATGTCTTCCTCTTGAGAATAAAGTTCTTCATGCAATGGGGACTTTTCTCTTGGCAAGATATACAAGTGTCCAGACCCTTCAATGGTTTTCTGAAATGGAGTTGGATTTATAGATCCTCCCAACTCATGCAAAGGTTTTGCTTGATATAGTTTGATAGTCTCCATAGAAGGTGTTTCATATGATTTTTCATCAAACCTTTCCACTATTATTCTAATGAAATTTTCATAAGTAGATGTATTTTCATTATTTAAGGAAAAAGTTTCAAAAAACCACCAAGCATAAGCCTTACCCTCAAGATTAAGCGCTACTACTTTGATGGCTTCTTTTTCTGAAACTTGATGTTGTTGCACATAAGTGTCTAGCTCCTTCACCCAAACCCTACCTGGACATTTAGGTGATCCATCAAAAGTAGATAGAAAGAATCTACCCACACCATGTTTCTTTCTCCTTGTGATTATTTCCTCCTTGATCTTGCAAAACCCTTGTAAGTTCAAGTGATATTTGAACCCCTTAGATTGAGCTTCATACTCTTGCAAATAATCACCAAGAGTCTCCTTCTTTGGCACATCTCCTTTCTTCTTCTTCTTTGTCATGAACAAGTGGCTGATAGAGCATTGTAAATCTGATGATGTGGATGAATGCTCACACCCATAAGATGAGGAATTAGATATTTCCTCATGTATAGATCTTTCATATATTGTTGAGGTATCTCCATGTTTTTCCCTCCTCATTTCTGTGATGTCCTTGCTTATACCCTGCAGAGTGTGAAAGAGAAGTTTTGAGAACCTCTTTCCTCCAGAAAATAAAGGTTTTCTTTGATCTCTCTTGCAGATATTCTCCTTCCCATGAGAAGACTCCATAATGGTTCAAGAACATAGGCTGAGCTAAGATTAGGGATCTGATACCACTGTAATATTCCCAAATGGGGAAAACTCAGCAATACATGCATGAAAAACACATTTTCAGAAATATAAGCATAAAAAGAAAAATGAAGCCCACAGATCCATTAGATATTCTATTATAACACTTAGATCCAAGAAGAGATCAGAAACAAATGACTTTTTTCTAGTTAAACAGGCCTCCCATGCTCAAAACAACCCAAAAATACTAAAAACCCCAAGATTTACTGCAACACAAATTACTACATAAAGTGACATCGTATTTTATAGAGGGTTTATGCTCAAAAATATGGATACAAATCATATCTTATATTATATTAATCAATGAGGCATAAAAACAGAGATCTAGTCTCTTTTACATAGATCCAAGATTACCCCGGAAGGGTTTCTTGACAGAAATGATATACATGAAATTTCATGTTGTAGATATATGGCTGAATCACACTGTATGGCTGAAGCACTGCATAAATATGGCTGATCATGCAAAGAAATGGTAGTATACTCTCCTACTAGCTTTCTGGGAAGTAGAATGAACCTCCTTCAGGGAAACTAGCTTAAAATAAAAGGGATTAAACCCCTCCACTGCAATACCTTAAGAAATAAATTAGTTTCTAAAAGGGAATGCACTTTTTCTAAAGGTGACTACTTGGCCTAACACCAGGTAGTGGAAAATTTAGCACAAAATGCTCTCCTCAGATTTCTTAAACAAGATCTCCAAGGAAGAGTGGGGAATTCCCGCATGAGAAAAACCTTGCACTAAAGAGTGAAGAAAACTTAGATAAATAGAAAAAGGATGCATAAAGTATAAACATACCACAAACAAAATATAATCTTCAATTATGCCCCTTATGGCTTCCATTTCCTTCATTATATAGTTGATGAGCTTCCTCACCAAGGGTCCCACCCAATTATGAGGTTGCTTCCATGCAAAGGCTACTCCACCAAAATTACGCTGTCTCCAAAAGTCTTACTCATATTTTTACAGTGCTATTTGATTTATTCAACCTTGACTCGATCTTCATGCATTTTCCCTTTTCACACTCAAGGTGTCTTCATTTTGACTTGCTAGATTGATCTTCATTCACATTGAGCTAGCTTTATTTAGGATCCACTCTTAAAATATTAATGTTGTTGAATTGGTCAAAATTGAATTTTTCCACACATTTTAGACCCTATTCACACATGTGGATGCTTGATCTGGTTATTAACATGATCCCTTTTCACATTATGAGGGATTTTATTCCTACTTAAGCAACTTATGAGCCTGCTTGCCCATTTATTAATCTAACTAGATATTACAAGAAAAAATAATATTCATGTTAGCTGCATGCTAATTTAGGAATATTACAGTCTTCCCCTCCCAAAGGTTGCTTGTCCTCAAGCAACTGCAGGGTGTTGCAAAATCTCCCCTCCTCCTATTGTGTCCTCCTCATCCAACAATCTCCACCATTGCTTTAGATTTTCTGCAATAATTCTGTCTCCCAATGGTTCCTCCCAAGTGTGAAAGTTGGCCTTTGGTGGATAAACCAAATGGCTCTAATCATGAAAAGATGGAAGGTCTATATGGAAACCTCCTTGCTGATAAATGACCCCCTCAAGGTAGAAGTGATGACAAACATGGGGAATTTCATCACCCATGAGGGACTCCCATCTCCATGCTATCATCCAAATGAAATGAATCACCTCCCATCTTGGTAATTCATAGGAAAGCTCCTTTTCACATTATGAGGGATTTTATTCCTACTTAAGAAACTTATGAGCCTCCTTTTCCATTTATTAATCTATCTAGATATTACAAGCACAATTAATATTACTATTAGCTGCATGCTAATTTAGGAATATTACATAGGGACTGAGTAAGTAACAATATTAGACATTCCTTAAGAACTCACAAACCCCCTGTCAAACCTAGATAAATCAAGTGTTATCCAAAAGTGATATCTGGTTGTTTCATCATACGAGCACCAAGGTGACTATACTGGAGAGCACTTGTTGATAAGCTTAGTGTTGCATATAGAACTCGGAAAACCCAAAAAATCTCTTATATTGGTATTTAGTTGTTGATGGTGGAAAACAAGTACATATCCTAAAAACAGTAAACATCATCCACCTGGTGACTCCACTAGTCTTCAATAGCCCTGTTGACCCCACTATTTCTCACAAACTCCCATGGGAACATATCAATCACTCATAACAGTGCCAAGCCCAGTTACATACTGTGTGAACTAAGTATCCTTACAGATAGGTCTGTTTTTCAAAACTCTCATAAAATTTCAGCCTCTTTGTGTGTTGGGTCTGAAATTTGGCTTCACAAAGAATCAACACCAGATCTCATACTAACCCAAACCCTCCTACCATAGTTGAAGACCCAGAAATAATATTTTGGAAAACTTCTAGGACTGAAGACTCAACTATTGTTAGACCCATTCACAAAGCAAGTTCTGCCCCTGAAAAAATCACACCCTTGCAAGATACCCAATTTGACTTACACCATAGAAGAAAACTATTCAGAACTAAGTCTCAAAGTGGGATAGACCAGATAGACTTTGAGCCTACAAACTTACAGTAGGGTCCTAGTAGATAAGCCTCTCCTTCCACTCCTCTTGATTTTCAGCTTCTCCAACACTTTGGCTCATTCCGTTCCAAATATGCTCAAAATCAGTCAGCTGGTCCAAGTACATCTGCCACTCCCATTCATACATTCACTGTTCAAACCACTCCATTTCATCCTCCACCTCCTCTCACAAACCCCCCTCTTATAAACCCTTCTTGGGTTCCTTTACCTCAAATCACAGCAGCATGGTTTGCCCCATTGGTACTACCCCAACTTTTACTGTCTATGCCACAGGACTACCAATCTAAAATCCTTCACTTTATTGGAGCTGACTCTACCTCTACCCAACACCATGTAGACAATATGAATGATGCATTTTACTACCAAGAAATAGAAGAGGAGACCATTAAAATGATAATGTTTGCCCAAATTCTAGGAGGAGAAGCAAAGAAATGGTTCAAGAACTTAAATCCCAACATCATTCATGATCTCTTTTCCCTTTATCTAACATTCACAAACAAGTGGGAGACTAATAAAAATCCTCTTCAAATCCTCTCAGAGTATAATAAACTTAAAAGAAATGTTGGGGAAAGTGTCCAAGACTACTGCACTAGATTCAATAGTGTATATAATGCACTCCCACCTCACATGAAACCCCCACAAGGCCTACCTTTAGTAAAGTTTCGAGATGGGTTTGATCCCGAGATGGCCTACCAATTGAAAGAAAGAGATTTCCTAACCTTAGAAGAAATGAAAAGTGGAGCTATGAGTGTAGAAACCAATCTACTTGAGAAGAGGGCTAGGATGAGGACAAAAAAGAAAGTTACATACAAAGAGGAAACTATAGCCTCCACATTTGATGATAAAATTTGTAGCCTGGTTAGGACAATGGAGAGGATGATGGAGAGGATCAAATTGACTAAAAGAGCACCCCCTAGGGAAAACCAATAAAATCCTCAAAACAAAAATAGAAACCAAAAATTTAGAAGGGACCCTCCTCAAAACAGAAAAAGAGACAATGACCAGCAAATCAAGTCTCCTTTCCAAGAAAACTATGTAGATGAAGAGGAAAGAGAGACTGAAGAGCCGGAAGAAAACCATGTAAATCTAATAGACTCCAATAATGAGGATGATTTTTTTCTCACTGAAGAAGAACAAGGCCTATTTTCCCCAAACCAAACTAAAAGAAACTATGAGGATACAGAAGAGTACAAGCTAGGATTTTAAAATGCTATCATGGAGATTCATAGGCATTATGAACTTAGGAGTAATAAAACCCAAGATGCCTCGAAGAAAAACAAACTAGAAACTGTTGTTAAAAATACCCCTGAAAACATTCTCAAAAGGACAATAGAAAACACCAACATAATGGCTAAAACTCCTAATCAAAACAACGACAAAACTAGCCAACATAGTGGTGACCAAAGCTACCCTAGTACATCAACTAGTGGCCCTGGAAAAACTTCTCTAACTGACATTCCTAATAAAACTTAGCAAACTAAAGTTGCTGAAAAGACCATGTATGATAAAACTGATGTAAATATGCCAAAAACACCAACACCATTCATTTTTGAAGGAGATATTGCCAAGATCAAAATAGCCATACCTCTTACTGAACTGGTAACTCAAGATGTATATAGGTCTCAAGTTTTGAAAGTTTTGAACATAGGCAATGACACTGATACTCTGAATCTAACTGATGACAAACCAGAGTTGTTGTTTGGACCTGAGGTAGAGGGAAAATATCAAGAAGGAGTTGTACCTCCATTCTATGTGGGTTTGAATATCCATGACAAAATCTTACACAATGCTATGCTAGACTTTGGTGCTTCACAAAATCTTATGCCAAAGCTAGTGATGGAGAGAATAGGCCTTGAAATAACCAAACCATACAAAGACTTATACTCTTTTGATTCAATTAGAGTTAAATTCCTAGGCTTGATCAAAGATCTATGTGTCAATTTGGCACAAATACCAGCTAAGAGCCTAGTCATGGACATTGTAGTGGCTAACATTCCCCCAAAGTATGGCATGCTTTTATCTATATCATGGGGAGCCAAACTCCGAGGAAACCTCCAAATGGACATGAAATATGCTAGCATTCTGGTCTTTAACCAAACAAGAATATTGTATCGAGAATCTCACATTAAATACATGGTAAGCAGCCAAGATAGGTGTTGGGGCCCTTGTTTTGAATTTTGCATGAAGACAGATCTTGGGTTGCGGATCGACACGTGGCAACTGCAACTACGGTAGGCAGCGAAGCTGCCGAGGTTGTGTAGGAGCGAGAGATAGACGACGAGCAAGACAAGACAAGTGCATAAAAAGGGAAGATGCAACAAAGAATAGATAGTGGAACTCATGTGCAATGGAAAGAAGCCGAAAGCAGCTGAGGAAGAACACAAGAGAAACTAGCAGTTGTGCTGGTGGGTGAATAAATAGGCCATCACCCAGCAGAAAGAGACATGCGCAGATACAGAGAGAGTGGAGTGACGAGAGAAAATGCCATAGGAGAGCTCTTTTCTAAGAATGAAGTCCATGCATTTCCTGCGTCTTGATCATTCTGTTATTGTTGTAATATTTCTCTCTATGTCCTGAGGGACCTCTGTAATAGAAGTGGAAAGCTCTTCCTATCAAGAAATGTAACTCTGGATCCTGCTAAATAGTTATTAATATATCTAAATGTTGTTGTCTTATCGTATGAGTTAAATGTATTACATGATGTCTGTGGTACTTTAAAATTTTATTTTCTTAGTATCTACACGATGTTCTGAAGATATCTTCTACGTCTAATGTTGTGCATGCATATGATTCTATGTTAGCTTCAAGTCGCAGATCCATCTGCCAATATCGATCTGTTCCCATCCTGCATGTGGTCGCAGCATGCCTCGGGTGAGACTCTCTGCTCTTCAAAGTAGGGTGAAAATGCCGGCGTGGTGCTAGACTACAATGGAATCCTTTGTTGGCCTCAATCCTCGAACCTGGGTCTTGCCCGCGAGACCTGTTTCCTCGCCAAAAAATGGTTCTGTTGCCGGGACCCTAAACTACATTAGGGGAACTAGATCATGGTATCAAGGATCTTTGAAGGAGAAATACGAAGATGGTGGGATAACCACCTAGACTAGTTTATCACTCAAAAAGCTGAGCTGAGAAGCCAAAAAGAGAAGGCAGTCAGAGATCTAGTCCTTTTTTCAGATTCTGCCAACGATACCTATGAGATCCTCTGGGGAAAATTCCCTACCAACCTCTATAATTGGTTGCGGAGGTTGCAAACCAAAGTGACTAAGGACAAGTCGCAGAAGGTCAACCGCAAGTGGGTGCATAGAGATCTAGTGGCCTTTCATCTGTTGGATACCGATTTGACCCGAACTGTAGATTTCTGGGTAGAATCTACCTTGGACAGATATATTGTGGAGTTTACAGCAGAGTGCTACCATTCGTTCTCCAGAGCTAAAGCTATATTCCGATCTGGACTATGAGGGAAGCTGCTAAAGGAGATTTCGTTATGGATTAAGGCTTTGATGGTGGACGAAGGGTTGATGGAACTCCATAAATCAAGAATGGAAGCGTAAACCTCCAGTTCTGGGGGAAGGGTATGAGGGACAAATGCTACGAGAAAGGTGAGACGAGGAAGTAGGGGAATGGATGCTGAAATTGCAAGGAGGTTGAGGGAGCGACGTGCAGATCGGAGGGCACAGCTCGTTGAAGGGTGGCGAGAAAGGGTGATGAGGGAGTTGAAATGACAGGGGAATAGTCGAAAGGAGAAGAGGGAGGCACCTCAGGAGATAGTGGACACAGAAGGCCAGGTGGGTCCCCTGGAGATCGGAGGGACCGATAAAGGAGTGCGACGGGTACATGGGATCCCAGTCAGGAGGACGAGAGAGATGATGTCTGACGAAGGAGATGCAGACACACGCCCAGAAGAAGACTTCGATGTCAAGTGATACGTCGCGATGTAGCAGTTATTCCAAGAAAGGACGACATTCATATCTCCAAGTATTTTTACTCGCCAAAATTCAAATAGCTCGGATCCCTACCTTCCCCTGGTACTCTATAAACCCTTAAGTGATTTTTTTTTTAAGTTAAACGCGTTGAGTCAATTGAATAACAATCAGTTGTCGGCAACAATGCATGCTCATAGTAGCATGACTAGTGGTATAATTACGCAACCAGGACCCAGATGGTTCATCCTAGTTACACCTCCGCAAGTGAATATGGCGGGATCACTCACCCGGTACCCAGAATTTTCAGGGCGGGGTAATGACAATGTGGAATAGCACTGGTAACTTTGCGAAGCCATATGGAGAGCAAGGCAGATGCCCGATGCAGGAAATTTGATCAAATTCCAAACCATGCTGAGAGAAAGGGCATTGCTCTGGTTCATAAAGTGATCAGAGGCCCACCAGAACCCAGTGATTTCAGACGTCAAGTGGGACTTTGTCAGAGAGTTCAAGCTACCCCAAACGGACCAGTAAGGTCTGTCCAAACTGTGGGAGATTAAGAAAAGAGAAGGAGAGACTGTGTGGGAGCCGATGTGCAGGTTCAAAGATGTGATCGGAAAACTCAGCTATTCGATCAACCCGAATCATCAGAGGGACTGGTTCATCAAGGCTCTGCTTCCCTTGACGCGAAACCCCCCTCACTTAGCAAAAGATCGACAATTTGCAGGATGCATTGGAATAGGCTATGAAGATAGAGGCGATGGTGGGCTACCCTCAAGAATATAGGGGAGGGGTGGCCCTGCAAGACCCATCCCAATTGGGACTGCAACATCATATTTCCAATCCGACTGACAAACTTAAGGAGATGCAGCCTATAAGACCAGCCATGACCAATGTCTGGTGCACACATTTCCTGGTAGAAGGAAACGTGGTGACCGAGTGTCCTCGGTTGCGAAACCAGGGATGGGGACCCCAGCAGCAGCAATATAGGGGGCTCCACCTATTGGAGGAGTTGCGCAGATAAACTCAGAAGGGGTCTATCCACCGCAACAACCATATGTCGGGTTCCCAGGTCAACCGGCCGAAGCCGCAGCAGGGTATTGCGAAATATGTCGAACTGTGGGTCATCAACCTCGGATGTGTCTGATCTTGTAGAAGTACTCTAATGTTTCGAATAGCATGTACTATGAGTTCTGTGCTTCAACAATTCACAGCACCAAACAGTGCAGAGCTCTCGATGTACTGGCATACCGATTAGACTAGCCCTCCTACAGAGTGAATGAGGCTCCCAGAGGCAGAGGAGGCGGTATGAGGGGAGGCCGTACAGGAGGACGAGGTCCGCTGAGATTCTACAACTATGATCAAGAGGGTCATGTGGCCTGAGAGTTCCCCCTACCTAGAAGGTCGTGGTGTTCCCAGTGCCGCGTGAATGCCCACGCGACAGAGGACTGTCCGAAACTTATCAAGAAGTGGGAGGAACGAGCACGACAGAGAGGCATGAATCTGGTGAATGTAGAACCTCAAGGGACAGAGACTCTAGAAATGCCTAATGTAGCCATATTAACGTGAGGGGGAAAGAAAATGGGGGAGGATGCTCGTGAGAAGGAGTCGGTGCGGGCGATCAGGCCCGCATCCCCGAAACAACTAGTCAGGCCGGAAATGCAGAAGAAATATTTCCAGGAGGCTGCCAAAACCTTTGCTCGGTTGGGGGGAGACAAAGGTATTAAATTACATGCGAAGAAAGATACCAGAGAATAGAGCGAGATAGGGGCTCTGATCGAAGAATGGCTCCACCTATTCCTCAAGATTTTTGACCACGCTTTAATGAGGGAACAACTTAAGCATACCCTAGAGGATGTGTTGCAGGGTATCACAGGAGCGAGGGAATCCCCAGAACTAGCACCTCAGTATGCACAATGGGTAAAACAGAACAAACGAAGAATGGGAAAAGAGTTCTGGTTAGAAACGCAGGTTGCGGGATTTCAAATCAGGGACACCATGCTAGATTTGGGGTCCGACGTCAACATCCTACCTTGGAAGACTTGGGAAGCTCTAGGCCGACCACGGCTGACTTATTCGCCAATCTAGCTCAGGATGGAAAACCAGTACTGCATTGTGCCGATCGGCAGACTCGAAGACGTCGAGGTGGACATCGTAGGGGTAAAGACCTACACGGACTTCGAAGTAATAGATATTATGGGAGACAAGGATCCATACCCTACATTGCTAGGAATCGACTTGGCTTTTGAAAACTACGCCAGCATTGATCTCAAGAAGGATTTAATGATTTTTGAAGATGGGGAGGTTAGGATCACTCAGCCGCTCGACCCGTATCAAGGTCCACGATATACAAAAACAGTGGATAACAGGGAAGATGCTCAGCTATTGGACAACCTCTATCAAATGAGAGCAGGGAAGAGGGAGGATTACATTAACCCAATAGCGACAGGTTCTATCAGCTGGCGAAGTGTCCAGAGCTCGGAGCTAGGCTCCGAACTAGCTTGGGAGGACTGGTAGCAAGGTGGGTATGAGACCATCACAAGGAGATGCACCAATATTCCAAGAATCCACTGGATTGGGGCTGAGATAAGGGAGTACCCCACCTTGTCCAATATTCATGCAGTGCATACCTTCATCGCGAAGGTAGAAGACAAGGTGCTAGAGGAAAAAAGAGTACCACTCCTAGACGTGGCATTACAGTCCACCTCAGCTAGGTGGTGGAAAAATCACCGCAGCTCCTTGTCACGGTAGAGTTGTGTTGTGACGGCTTTAAGGGTGAGGTTTAAAAAAGATGCAGGACCTCCAAGAAAGCAAAGGTACCAAGGAAATTCCGATTCGAGCAACCATCTGGAATTTTTTCAGGAGCAATGGCGAAGTGTGGGCTACCCGGAAGAGCTATGGGTACATCATTTTTTCCACTCCTTGGGTACCATTCCGCAGGCCTGGTACTTAGAAGAAGAGAGAGAGAGGGGGACTAGTTCTTGGCAGGAGGTTGCAGAAAAATTTGTTCAGTGCTTTTCCTTTAAGGGGAAGACAGACCTGATATCTCAAGCATTACAGGCCATAAAATGAATATTGTTTTTCCCCGATCAGAGTGTCGACGGGGGACTACTGGGGCTGCACCCTGAAAGTAGGCTGAGGTTGGCTTGCCAAAGGATTGATAGCGAGCCAGAAGATGGCAGTCTAGAGGACCTAAGGCACCTGTACATTGAGGAGACCGATGATGAGCGGAACATCAAAGAAGAGCCTACTACCGAAGGAATCCATCTCATTCCGTTGACGACTAAAAAGCTCAATATCGGCACGGAGGAAAAACCCAAGCTGGCTACAGTTGGGGACTACTGGGATGAGGAGACAACAAAGGAAATTTTTAGTCTCCTTTAAGAATACAAAGACCTATTCCCTTCATCGGTTGTGGATTTGAAAGGGATCAAAGGGGATCTCAGAGAGATGAGGATTATATTGAAGCCAGATGCTAGACTAGTAAAGCATCGCCCTTACCGGCTGAACCCGTGGATAAAGGAGAAGGTAAAAATAGAGATCGAAAAAATGCTAAAGGCAGGCCTAATCTTCCCTGTGGAAGAGGCAGAGTGGGTAAGTCCCATTGTCATTCAAAATAAGAAAGACAAATCAGAAATCCGCGTTTGTGTGGACTACCGAAGTTTGAACAATGCCTGCATCCACGACCCATTCCCCACCCCATTAAGTGACAAAGTACTAGACAACATTGCAGGGAATGAGGCGTACTCCTTCACCGATGGGTTCTTAGGATATCATCAGGTGTGCATCGCGAAAGAGGAAAATAATAAAATGACATTCACCACAAAGTGGGGTTCTTTTGCATACCACGTGATGTCATTCGGGTTGAAGAACACACCTGTCGTGTTTTCTAGGATTGTCATAGCCGCTTTTTTGGAATATATTCATAAGTTCCTGGAGGTCTACATGGATTACTGGACAGTCTAAATCTTTCTGAAGGATCACGCCGCCCTGCTACGCATAATGTTCGATCGATGTCGGCAATTACAAATTTCATTGAACCTAAATAAATGCATCTTTGTGGTTCCATTCAGAATGCTCCTAAGACATGTGGTGTGAAGACAAGGCATCTGTGTCAAACTCGCCAAAGTGGCAGTGATCATGCACATGGAAGCCCCAGAGATGGTGAAGCAGTTGAGATCACTGCTGGGGCACACGGACTATTATAGGCTGTTCATCAGGAACTATGCAAAGATCACTGCTCCTTTGGAAAAGATACTGTGGAATTCCAAGGTGTTCCAGTGGACGGATGACTGCAGATTAGCCCTCGACACTTTAAAGGAGAAGCTGGCAACTGTGCCCATTCTGTTCTACCTAGATTGGGAAAAGCAGTTCCATGTGCATATCGATGCTTCTGGTATTGCACTTGGGGTTGTCTTAGTGCAACCAGGGGAGACGGAAGTTGACCACACAATGTACTTTTCCAATCACAAGATGTCTAATGCGAAGCGGAATTACACCACCATGGAAAGGGAGGCACTATCCATGGTGTACTCGCTCCAGAAGTTCCGCCACTACCTCCTAGGAGGTAAGTTCAAATTCTTCACTGATCACTCTGCATTGAAATACCTGGTCAACAAGTCAGTTTTGGAAGGACGGATATGTTGATGGCTCCTACTCTTTCAAGAATTCACCTTCGAAGTGATTTTCAAGCCCGAGAGGCTGAATGTCGGGCCTGATCACTTATCCAGGTTGGAGACTAGTGAAAATGAGGTTTCTCTAGATGATCAGTTTCCTGATGTTGATCTTTTCCGGGTAGAAGCCATACTAGATTATTTGGCTGGCATCGCAACATACCTCACCATGGGGTAGTGTCCTCCGCACTATAACCCAATCCAAAAACAACACCTGGTCATCTGTGCCACTAACTACCAATTGATTGCGGGGCAGTTGTATAAATTGGGGCTTGATGAGATTCTGTGGAGGTGTGTCCTCGACCATGAACGCGAGGCCGTTCTATGGGAATGCCATAGTAGCATCACGAGAGGACACGTGGGGGCGAAACCCACAGCTAGGAAAGTGCTACAAGATGGACAATGGTGGCCGACGGTCCTTGCTGATAGTAAACAATTTGTCAAAAAATGCGATGTTTGTCAACGGACAGGGAGGCCCTTTCACAGAGACGAGCTCCCACTACACCCGGTGAACATATTGCAACCATTCGAGAAGTGGGCTGTCGACTTTGTAGGCCCCATAGCACCAGTAGCCAGGCATTCAAAGGCTCGATACATCATCACTGCCATGGAATATTTAACCATATGGGCCGAAGCAGCGGCGGTATGGAGTTGTACGATAGAGACGACTGACCGGTTTATTTTTTAAAACATCATCAGCAGATTTGGCAGTACGCATTTCCTTAATGACACCATCAAATCGCTGCTGGACACCTTCATGATACAACATCACAAAATCATCCCATACCACCCACAGGCCAATGGCACTATCGAAGCGTTTAACAAAATCCTGGAAAAAGGCTTGACAAAGATTTGCAATGCAAAATGGGATGATTGGGATGAACGCCTACCAGCAGCACTGTGGGCCTACTGAACAACCGTGAAGCACTTGACGAATCAAAAACCTTTTCAGCTGGTGTATGGCCGTGAAGCTGTGATTCCTGTCGAGTTTACCATACCGAGCCTTCTGATTGCCACCTCCCTAAAGTTCTCAGAGGAGGAATCACTCCAGGAACGCCTGCAAGAATTACAGGAACTTAACGAGGCGAGGTTCCTTGCCGAGTTTCATCAAAAGGTTCAGAAATACTGACAGAAGGCGTGGCATGATCGCCACATTAAGAGCAAAACGTTCCAGGTTGGCAGCAAGGTTCTTCTATACGATAGTAGGTTCCAAAAATTCCCCAAGAAACTGCAAATGCACTGGTTGGGACCCTACTTCGTCATCGAAATTAAGGATTTTGGAGCAGTTCAGTTGGCTCAACTGGACAGTATTGTTTTACCTGGCTGGGTGAATGGCGCATTCCTGAAGCCCTACCATGACTAATTTTCTTTTGTTTTTTTTTAATAACTCTCGCACCCGAGAGAAGTTAGTAGAGTAGTGTAGTTGAATAACTCTCTCGCACCCGAGATGAGCGTAGGTAGCATCATTTGTCCATGCATAGGTCGTCAATAACCACTCGGTTGCGGGGACCACAATGCAACCGATTGTGGTCGGGGAGGGGCACGTCCAGTATACCATCCCTGTAGGATAAGAAAACATGTCAAGTGTTAGTCCCCATCATTTCATTCAGTACTTGTGTCAGTCCGTAGGATCGCCAGGATTTGCACCATAAATTTCCATAATTAGAAGTAACCTTGCAGTAATCATTTTTCCATAATTATAAGTAACCTCAGCCGTCGTGTCTGCCCATTTCCCCATACCACCGTTAGCAAATGTCAGACCACACCTCAGCAGGTGACTGATCACACGATTATCACCACGGAAGATTCCATCAAGAATTAATTCATTATGGGGTCTCATCAATCTCACTCGTTCCGATCAATTACATAGCTTGCATGAAGAAAAGCACGAGAATGCCAAAGAGATCTGAGTTAGAGTTGGAAATTTCTGAAGAAGCAAAGGAAATTGGAGCAGAGCCAGAACAACAGAGGTGTCCTGAAGAAAAGAGCCAAGCGAAGGGGCCAAGAACTATTCTGAAGGTGTATCAACAACAAGCAAAGATGACAAGAGCCAATCTAGCAGTAGTAGAATAGGAGCTGGATAGTTGGATTCCAAAAATGGATCCCCTCGTAGGAAAGTATGACAGTGCAGCCCTCATAGATGCAGACCTCATGGATTATTTTGAGTTTCCAACACTCAAACGACAAGTGTACATGGAGGCCTACACCACAGAAGCAGGTTGAGCAGCAACAAGAATTTTTCCTGAGTTTCACGGCACCCAGCAGTCCTCCATATTAAATTTGAGGAACCTGTCAGTATTCGGGATGACAAGAGCGGCCATGAAATGTACCAAGTTCTTGATGAGCATAATTCAGAACGGTTCCTTATGGTTGGGAAAAGAAATTCCAATACATGTTGAGGACATTCATAGACTGACAAGGCTCTCCCAGGAAGGTCGGGATGTTTCTTCAGCATTCCAGACCACCTCCAAAAGAGCGAAGAAGTCGGGGGATACCGATTATTATGTAAAATATGGTACTCGAAGGGGAGGAAAGGGAGCGAAAATTGAACTCATCAACAAGCCCGAAATCAAGTTTGCGTGCTACCTCATTGCCAGTAAGACAACGAGGCATTACACCAAGGGGGAGTGCACCTTGGACACCATTTCTATTGCAGAGCACTACATCCAGGGGACCAGGCTAAACTAGCACTCCTTCCTGCTGAAGGAGCTGTTTAATGCATGCGAGGATAATTACAAGAGGGAAACGGGATTCATTTATGGATATCTGATAGTTGCGCTGGCCATGTGGAAGTGGCATGCCCCCCCCCCATCAGGATGCCGACAGAAATAGTGGAGGGTCAGCCGCTGGCCATGAAATTCATCCCATGGAAGGTGTTAAGAGACCCCAGTACAAAAGAGGTTAACGCAAAGGCCTTCCAGAGTTGGTATGGCTTAATGACTGATGTGGTGATGAGCCAACATAAGATCCCCAGAACTCTGCTGGACGGGTACAACAAGCAAGTCTGGTTTGGGGTCACCCATAAGCACACATTCCTCCAACCTACTTGCGTGTCGGAGGAGACATTCTAGATGAGGCCGTTGAAGTTCCAACTCGATGAAGCAACCTTCCACAATGAATTTTTTTCGTGGTGGGGGGTCACGATGGAAGTCTGAAGTTGGGTATACACATACAATTTCGAGAGGATGCTACCGCATCAATTGCTCGACAAATCGGCGGTGGAGGCGGAAAATAGGGTCTCCAACCTGCAGTGCCTCCCGATCATTCGCCAACTAAACAAATAGGTACGAAGCTTCAATGAGGTGGTCCAAGTGATATCAAGCATTGCCACCCCTTTCCCAGTTTTTTCTGAATTTCAAACTTCTCAGTCCACCCCAATTCTGAGCATGACCTACATCACCACCCCCATTCCAAATTTTTTGTTTCATTCACTAAGTCCAGTGACCACCCCGCTGGGGGATAAGAGTAAGTCCACAAACCCCTTAGTGACTCCCAAGGCCAAGCGGGCCAAAAATATAGAGTCAAGTTTGGTGGTCGACCTCATTGAGGAGGATCCACCTAGCCACTGAGCACAGGGGTACCCATCTAGGAAGAACCACTCATCGAGACAGGGGAAGTAGGCAGGATTCCATCTCAACCTCCCATGAACCCCTTTGACTTCATAAACATCTGTATTTCACCATCTCGCATCGACCCACTCCCACCTACCACTTCATCTGCACCATCCAACTCATCCGCCACCGTATCAGATCCATTAATCTTGAATCTAATCAATGAGGACCACGGGATCGAGGCTGACTCAGGTGTTGCAGTGGTACCACCGGTGAACCCTGTTGTGGACCCCCAGACCACCTTTACTGATTTAACCACCCAAATGGCACAAATAGTTACAGACATGGCTGGGCCAATCCCTGAGTCTACTCCACGCCAACAGCCCATCCAAGCAGAATAGGGGGAGCAACCAGACCTAAACATGGCAGAATCTACACCCCACCAAATTCTGCTACCATCCCCTCAAGGTCAGTCGACAAGATCGGTTGCCAGTGGGCAACCACTTCAGGAGCAGTAGCCAGATCAAGGTACTTCAGGGGCCGAAAGCATGGAGACGTGGGGCATGGATTAGCTGTACCACTTCATCCAGAGGGCAGCCCAGTAGGTGGAAAGGCTCCATTCCTAGCTGCAACAGGGGTGTGAGCAACAACAGCAGCAGATAATCACACTTACTGAATAGCGTGAGCAGCTCACAATGGCACATGGGTGGCTACAGGACAAAATGGACAAAGTGGCCAGGGATTTCACAGAAGTATGGCCAGTAGTGTCGGCTCACTACCATCAGCTGCCCATGGATGTGCCAGAAACAGATGTATTACAATGAGCAATCCACCTCGGGGTGGCATACTCCAACCTACACGAGGATAACATAGAGCTCCAGGCAACATTGGCAACACGACCGGCACTGCCCAACCCAGCAGTAGTCTACACAGCACATATTTCAGAGAAACAAGGCCAGGTAACCAAGATGCAAGAATCTCTTAGTACTGCAGCATGAGATACCTACAACCTCTTAAAAGGACTACATGAATGCTCAATGGCCCTTACCGTGAAGACACAACCAATTTCGGCTCGGCTGCAACAAATGTCCAAGGAAATACAAGACGCCACGGACCCCTCGAAGCTGGACCAACTGTATGCCCAGGCAGATGTGCTAGAGGTCCAAATCCAGCAGATGGAGGCCAGCTCAGCAGCGGCCAAGAAGGAAATTCAGGAGCTTCGCCAGCCCCTACAGATCAGCGCTCGGACGATGCAGCAGTTGGCCGCCGAGGCTGACACCCAAATCAGCACAGTATTCGGCACCGTGCCGACGAATGTCAGGGAAGAATATGTCACCAAGATCACAATGGAGATGGACGCATTATTACAGGGGTGGCAGCAGGCTTTGGAAACCTTCCATGATCTCAAGGCTTCAGCTTTGAACAAGTTCCCGGAGTTGGGGCCCTTGTTTGGACAGCAAGGAGAAGGTGTGCAACAGGAACAAGGCACAGGGTCAGGCGGAGATATGGAGGTGGAAACAGTGATTTGTGATTGACTCAAGATGAGTCAAGAGACTATGGTCAGGGCCTGTTGGGGCCCTTGTTTTGAATTTTGCATGAAGACAGATCTTGGGTTGTGGATCGACACATGGCAGCCACAGCGATGGTAGGCAGTGGACCTGCCGAAGTTGCGGTGGAGGGGGAGATAGATGACGAGCAAGGCAAGACAAGTGTAGAAAAATGGAAGATGTGGTAAAGAACAGATAGTGTAACTCACGTGCAACAGAAAGAAGCTGAAAGCAGCTGAGGAAGAACACAAGAGAAACTAGCAGTTGCACTGGCGGATGAATAAATAGGCCATCACCCAGCAGAAAGAGACATGCGCAGATACAGAGAGAGTGGAGCGATGAGAGTAGATGTTATAGGAGAGCTCTGTTCTAAACACGATTTCCATGCATTTCTTGCGTCTTGATCATTCTATTATTGTTGTACTATTTCTCTCTCTGTCCTGCGGGACCTCTGTAATAGAAGTGGAAAGCTATTTCTATGGAGCAATGTAACTCTGGATCTTGCTAAATAGTTATTAATATATCTGAATGTTGTTTTCTTATCATATGAGTCAAATGTATTACATGATGTCTGTGGTACTTTAAAATTTTATTTTCTTAGTATCTGCACGATGTTTTGAAGGTATCTTCTACGTATAATGTTGTGCATGCGTATGATTCTATGTTAGCTTCAAGTCACGGATCCATCTGCCAATACCGATCTGTTCCCCTCCTACATGTGGTCGTGGCATGCCTTGGGTGAGACTCTCTACTCTTCGGAGTAGGATGAAAATGCTGGCGTGGTGCTAGACTACAACGGACTCCTTTGTTGGCCTCAATCCCCAAACCTGGGTCTTGCTCGCGAGACTTGTTTCCTCACCAAAAATAGGCCAAACAATATCCCTCTCTATTCTATCCTGTCATACCTTGACTCATTTATCTTGTAAAATTAAGATGGCATTAATGAACAAGTAAATGAGAAGGACGAAGAACTAGGCCTATCAGAATAGTCAAGCCAAACACAAAATTAAGAACATGACAACAAAAACTCTAGCAACCATGAACAACAACATAATGGTGAATCTCAGCTTGAAACACTTTGGAACATGAGTTTTGATGGCTCTTGTGGAAAATATGGTCCAGGAGAAGGTGTTTGGATACATAACACCAATGAATGTCACTCATTCAAACTATATTTTCAATGCACAAACACTATTTCAGAGTATGAAGCTCTTCTCTTAGGGTTACAATGGTTGAAAAACATATGAGCCAAGAAGATTTTTGTTCAAGGATATTCTGAGCTAATCATTAGGAAAATTAAAGGAGAATATTCAGCCAAGAATATTAGGCTAAGAGAATATAGGACTGCTACCTTAGACCTCCTAAATTTTTTTGAGAAATATGAACTTACCTCTATCCCAAGAGCTCAAAACAACCTTGCCAATGAACTAGCCTTTACTGCTAGCACTTGCCAATTACCTCATGCAAATGAAAAATACACAGTAAAAGTTAAAAGAAGACCTACATTACCTGATAACATAGATTATTGACAATTATTTGAAGGTTATAAACACTTTTTATGACCTTCTGCAATCCAAGAACGAATTTGAAATACCGAAACTAGATTTGAATCATGAAGAAAACTACCCTAATGAAGAACAAACACACAAAACAGAGCCATTTCCTACTGCTGATATAAATCTACTAGAACACCTTCATGAGGCATAATTTTGTGGGGATCTGGATCAAAAATACCTTGAGGTATTGCAATGAAAAGATAACTCATTACCAAGAGGTCTTGCCCCCTTAAAAGAGCTTTTTTACTTCAATGATGTTGCTAGAAGCCAAAAATGGAATCCACGGAGACTAATGTAGAAGAATGAAACATAGGCAGTGTAGAAGAACCCAAGAGGATAAAGTTGTACAAAACTCTTCCACCTCACATAAAACAGAAATACATAGAGCTGCTCAAAGAATTTAAGGATATTTTTGCATGGGGTTATGAGGGCTAGAAGTCCTCTGACACAAACATTATTCAACATAAGATTCCCTTCAAGGAAAACCATAAAACATTCAAGTAGAAATTGAGAAGAATAAACCTTGACCTAGAGCCTCTAGTTGAGAAGGAAATAAAGAAGATGTATGATGCTAGAATCATAGTCCCACTCAGGTACTCAGAATGGGTTCCAAACCTTGTTTCAGTAAGAAAGAAAACAGGGAAGATTAGGTTGTGCAAAGACTTTAGAAAATTAAAAAAAGCCTCCTTGAAAGACAACTACCCTTTACCTAAGATGGATCATATACTACAAAGGGTAGTAGGCTCTAAAAGAATATCATTGCTTGATGGTTTTTCAGGGTATAATCAGGTCCTAGTACTTCCAAGTGATCATCACAAAACTGCCTTCACTACACCTTGGGGCACCTTCATGTATGTCAAAACGCCTTTTGGTTTAATGAATGCAGCGGCCACTTTTAAAAGAGCCATGGACATTTCTTTTTCTAAACACATAGGTTACTTCATTGTAATATACCTTGATGACATCACTATCTATTCTGAAACTGATGAAGAACACCTAGTTCACTTAAGAAAGGTCTTTGAAAAGTGTAGGAAGTATGGTCTATAGTTGAATCCTAAGAAAACTCTATTTGGTCTTCAAGAAGGAAAAATATTAGGCCACATCATATTTGAAGAAGGGATTAAGAGAGACCCGAAAAGGATTGAGGGTATATTGCAGATCAGTCACCCTAGGAACATTAAAGAGCTACAATCTTTCATTGGAAAGGTCAACTTTCTAAGAAGGTTCATACCAAAACTTGTTGAACTCCTAAGAAACATTACAAACATGCTGAAAGATAAATAGGAGTAAAATGGACCATGGAAGCAAAGAAATCCTTTGAACTGGTAAAAAAAGCACTTACCCAAACACCAGTTCTAATCAGCCCTAACTTTACCAAGGATTTCTTCATCTTCTCATTTTCATCAGAACACATTATTGCTGCAATATTTCTACAAAAGAACATGATGGGACAAGAAAAACACATATATTTCTTCAGCAAGGCACTAAGAGATGCCCCTCTGAAATATAACATCATGGAAAAACAAGCCTTTTCCTTAATCAAAGCATTGAAGGATTTCAGAGTTTACATCTTTCATTCACATGTCATTGCTTTTGTTATGCATATAGTTGTCAAGGACATACTGAATCAAGATCTTGATCGTAAAAGAAGTAAGTGGATTGCTATAATCTTAGAGTATGATCTAGAAATCATACCCACTAAACTAATCAAAGGACAAGGACTTTCCAAAATCATGGCCGAAGCAAACTTTCAAGCACTAGACATAAACATGATACATTCCTTGGATTAACAAGAGGAACTGGCGACTCCACCCATTGAAAAATAATTCATGAACTCACTCTGGTATGCTGATATATTGTATGTGATTTTTAATCTAAATGATCCTCCTTGAAACTGAAGGCTGTAAATTTCTGCATTCTAGATAGAGCTTTGTATTGGAAAAATTATATTGGTATCTTGCTTAAATTTTTGCTTGAAGATGATGCAGATAGAATCATGCATGATTTTCATGAAGGAGAGTGTGGAAGTCATCTCTACTAGAAAACCACTGCCAACAAAATCCTTAGAGCTAGTTTCTATTGTCCTACTCTTTTCCCTGATATCCACAAGCTAGTAATGACTTGACATAAATGCCAAATCTTTGATGGAAACAGAAAACTGCTGCCTTTGCCTTTGCATCCTATCAGTGTTGAAACTCCTTTTCAACAATGGGGTTTGGATTTCAATGGAGAAATACACCCTACCTCATCTACCCAAGACAAGTGGATCCTCACTGCAACCGACTATTTCACCAAGCGGATAGAAGCCATCCCTTCTAGGAATGCCACTGACTTAATAATCATCAAATTCCTTTAAACCAACATCTTGTCCAAATTTGGTTGTCCAAGAAAAATTATCACCGATAATGATGTTGCATTTAAATCCAAGAGAATGGTTGAATTTTTCTACAGGTATCACATTACACTAGGGAATTCTACAACTTATTAGCCTCAAGTTAATGGGTTGGCAGAGTCCTCTAACAAATGTTTGGTGAACATCATTAAGAATTTGTTGGAAGAGAACCAAAATTCATGGCATAGAAAACTGGTGCATGCACTATGGGTTGATATATTAACAAGCAAGAAATCAATCAATATGTCTCCCTATCAACTAGTGGCATGGATGCATTTTTCCCAACATCCTTGGGAGTTCTAGTAATGAAGCTCCTCCAAGAGGTACAATCAGAAGAGAATGATATGCAAAGGACGATGAACCAAGCCATTCATTTGCAACAATCAAGGGAAGAAGTTTACAACAGAACACAAGTAGTGCAAGAGAACATCA
Source organism: Pinus albicaulis (assembly GCA_034641835.2). NCBI lineage: Eukaryota > Viridiplantae > Streptophyta > Pinopsida > Pinales > Pinaceae > Pinus > Pinus albicaulis. The sequence goes on along the minus strand of CM076583.1, from coordinate 1,113,278,234 downwards.
AGAAAATATTTGATAGAAGAACCATGGCTAATGATTTCCAGATTGGAGACAAAGTGCTAAAGTGGGATTCAAGAAGAGAGGATAAAGGAAAGCATGGAAAATTTGAAAATTTTTGGAAGGGTCCATAAATCATCCATTCACTTAGAGGTAACAATGCTTTATTTTTACAAGAGCTGGATGGAACGGAGTTATTTGGAGGTCCTGTCAATGGCATGATGCTCAAGCACTATTTTTGTTGAAATTCCTAGTTTGAAGTTGTCATTCATTGTACATAACATTTCTTGATGAAAAATAAGAAAAATGAAACACAAAAACAAATAAAAGAAGAAAAAGAGGGCAGGTTTAAATAATAGGTACAACCCCATACCAAAAAATAGTATTGATGAAAGTGTGCAAGCCTAAATTCCACTATTGTTGAAGAAAAGAGAGTTTTTTTTCAGTCATTTAGCCTAATCATGATTGGACATGTTTTAAATTTATGTTGATAGGTTAGTGAAAGAATATTTTCCAAACCATGTAAATTTGGCATGTCAGTAGATTAGATTAGGAAGAGATGCTGGTTCCCAAAGCTTAAATCTGAACCAAAGGGAAATGAGAGGGATGCATAACAAACTCCAAATTATTAGCCCTTAAGTTTCCAAAATGCCACAGCCCATGGAAAATCATATTGTTTAAATTTGGTTTGATCATGTTTTCAATTTCATGTTAGTAGGTTAGAGAATGAAAATCAGTCAAACAACTTAATCTTGATAGGTAAGTAGACTAGGTAGAGAATAAAAGAGTTCATCGGCCTAATCTGAACTCTTGGAAGTAATAAGGGTAGAATTAGATAGTTTTTATGCTTTCAAAAGAAAAATTATGTCAAGGGTTTGCCAATCCAAATGCACCCAAGTGAAGAAAAAATGCTAGGAAAAATATGATGGGTAGGTAGAACTGATATTGAAGCAATCATGTCTTTTCATATTTTTGAGATCATAGCTTCAAAAAAACATCAACAAATGGAAGAAGAGGGATCTTCCAAGTACAAGTAAGGTACTAATATTGAAAACTCAGAGATCTAAACTCTGAGGTTCTGGACACCTCCTGAAAGGATCTGCCCTCCCCAACTGGAGCCACTGTTATTCATCAATAATTTTCACTATTTCTAGATGACTATAGATTGGTTCTTGATTTCTGAAAACAACATTCCTTGAAATATTGTGAGTTTCATAAATCTCATTTCCTTCATTATTTTAATAGAAACTTTTCCACTATTCTATCAGCTTTCCATTCCATGGTAACCCTATCACTCCTACAAACTCCTTATGGGCTTTTACCTACCATTTTCGGCCTCCTTCTCTACCTATAACCTCATTACCCTGTTTTCACTTGTCCATAACTCCACTTTCCCTTTAATTTTTCCTATAGCCAACTCATTCCCATGTTCCTCGAGTTCCTCAAGCATTGATGGTCTCAAAACTATCTCTGTTGGCTCTTTAGATAAATCAAGTATAATGTATTTTGGATCTTCAATATAGGACTTTGACAAATACTGTGTTTTTCACTTGAAGCCTCCAAGCCAATTTTCAATCAAAGAACCCTCCCACTAGGTCAATTAGGGTTTCATATTTCCTAAGGTCATCATTGATGTTTCAAACACTATCTGTCTTTGTTAAATTCTGGCTCAGATATAATTGAATGTTGAGACATTGTTATTCAAGAAAAACCTAAAGAGTTTCCCAAGAATACTATCCATTCAATTTCATAGTTTGCACATGAGGAAAATGGACAAACTTGGCACTTCTACAGGAGTGTTAAAAGGTCCATCAGCAGAAGGTATTGATAAGGTATGTGGTCTACTCCTAAATGAAGACAACTTGTAGCAAGGAGAGAGGAAACAGTTTGGAGAACTATGGTTTTTGAGCTTGGTCCAAGTATATTTCCAAACAGTGATCAATTGCAAAATGACCATGGAGGAGGCACACCAAACCAAACATGAAGAAATTTTTTCAAAAATATTGATGAAAAAGGGAAAAAGGTGAGGTGAACTGGACAAAAATGAGTGAATTTAAAAGGGTTATCGAGAACTTAGAAGACAACACTGATGATTGTTGAAAACCACTCTAGCCACCTAAGGTTTTGGGAAAGTGGCCAGAGGAGGTGAAATTATGAGTTGAATTCCATGATGACAACAAAGGAAGGATTGTGAAGGTTCTGTTGTGTTAAATCATCCCAAAGTTTGCCAAGGTGAATGTGTCATGTCTCAAAGAGAAAAGGTGTAGAGAATATGAGTAAGAAAGGTAAATTCAAGGTTTTCATTCACCTGCCAAACAAAAGATGATTTGAGCTCCAAGGTAGGAAAAAAATAAGGTTTTGGAGATATTGCTACTATGTAAACATCCTAAGGTCGTCAAAACTGAAGTTATCATGTTTCAAAGTGTAAGAGAAAGCCAAGGCAGTGTTTTCTGTCACTTGCAATCATAAGTGTCGAAGAAGGTAAAAACATGGTCTGAACTCCATGGTGCAAGAAAAAGAGGGCTTTGAAGGTGTTGCTATGAGAAATCCTCCCAAAGATGTTTAATGAGCTTGTCATTCCAAAATGGGAACAAAGGAGTTTTTTGAAGATGTTGTTTTATGACCAAATCTTAAAGTTTCCAAACTGAACTTATCATGCCTTCAGGAGTAAAAGCAGGGTCAAGCTCATCAGTTCAGTCACCTGCATGCAAATACTGTAAGAAGGTTAGTGATAAAAGGTGAAAATTTGAGTTGAACTTCATAATGGAAACCACAGAAGGTTTGATAATGTCTTTGTGTGAAATCATCACAAAATGGTCAAAATAAACATGTCAAATACCAAAAGAAAATAAAAATTCATAACTCTGGCAACCTACGAGAAAAAAGTGTTAAAGGATATCAGTGAAAAGGGAAAAAATGTTTAAAACATTAGAAAGTGGGTTGTAAAGCCAAAATTAAATCCTTGAGCCTATATAAGTTCATCTAACACTTAAAACAAGTTATTTTTGCCTTGAAAAATAATTAGAGCGCTTAGGAGTGAAAAATTTCGAGTTTCCAAGTCAAAGTTGGACAAATTTTGTGCCACTTCGCGCCTGGGATCGAGTGCTGCACCCTTGGCATTTTCTCCCTGTGCAAAATACACAGGTGCTGCATGCCTGGAACTGAGTGCTACACACTAGGGTAGGCACTGTGCCTTTACCCGACATGCTTGGTAGAAAAAGACTTGAGCGATGCACATGATGCAAGTGATGAAAGACTTGAGCATTACGCATGAAGAAAGACTATATTGCAAAGATGCAAGTGTCTCTCCTCCATATGCAAGTACTTCTGTAGCTGGTGGTGAATGTTGTGATTTCTTGTCCAGAGTGACAATATTGACATCCTCCTTTGTTTCCTTAGGGAATGTCACTTTGTGACACGTCTCTGGTTTTCTCACATCAAATTCCTCCCTCAACGTATGAAAGAAATCTGAATATTTAGTCACCTTTGCATGCACTATGTGACCAAACCACCAATCATTGGTTTCACCTAAAAGATGAAGTGTTGCAATTTGAACAACCTTCCCTTCAGCTACAGGATGTAGCCTAAAAAATGCATCTAACTCCCTCCTCCAAGCCTTAACAGTACTTGAGGAAGATACATAAAATGTAGGAAAATAGAATCTATTATGCCTCTTTCTTCTATTGCTGCTATAGGATCCTCTTTATTCTTTGATTTTGAAGAATTATTGGAGAGTTAGCTTCTCCTTGAATGCTCTAGATTGTGATTTGTACTTTTCAAGATATATACTGAGATTCTCAAGTGTCTCAGGTTTTCTTCTTTCTTCATTTCTACACCTCTCACCTTCTCCAAAGAAAGTGGGCATAGTGGATCCATGCGGATGTCTATGATTCTCCAGTTTCCTTCTTTGCTAATAGGAAGTGCTTGCACCTTCCTCATCAAATTTTCTTCTTGGATCTTCTTTCTGTCCCTCCTTCTTCATTTTATTGACCTCCTTAGAGAGATATTGCATGGATCTAAAGAAAGGAGTGGCAGAATTATCATCCTCCATGATAGATCTCATCTATCTGCTTCTTCTTTAGAAGTAAAAGATGAAGTGTCCACAAGCTGAGCCAAATATCATGCTTTGATACCACTGTAATATCCCAAAATGGAGAATGCAGTATGTTGGAATAACGTATCCTATAAAGCTGTGAAACTGGTTCATTTTGTATATTTATAATTATATTTAGTATAGCGCTGGGGTTTTGGGGTGGGTCAAAGCCCCTAAAGCATTGTAAATGGGTCAAGGGTAGACCAAGAGTCCGCAAACCACAGTTTGCAAACCATTGGATGCATAGGCTAAAATAGTATAAGTAGTTGAACCTTTTTGAGTTGTAGGACAAGCTAAGAATGATAAGAGATTGATGCTAAGTGCGAATTGATAGATCTGGTTAAGGTTGTTGGGGAAGGACTCCTGCTGCTGTGTGCGTGGATATTCACTGTCTTGCTGTGTGTGGACCCTGCTGCTATGTGCACGGGTTGGGATTTGGGTATTGTAATTGGATCTAAAGGATTAATGAATGCAGAAGTATTGTTGGATATCTGAATCTGTTTGAATTACTTTGTGATGCTTGGTTGATTAATATATGTTGATGTGGTATTGATTTAATCTATGAATATACTTGTGCTACTAGTTTATGCTGCGATCTCGGACTGTTCTATTACATTTTCTGCAAGAAGATCTGGAACAGTTGTGTTATCTTTATATAATTTCATTAATGTGAGTATCATTATGATTAAGCACATGGATGTGAAAGGAATCTGTAGATCTAGGCTCTGTAATATAAGATCATGTTGGTATAAGACTAAACGCAGCTTGTCATGACTTACCTACCCTCTCCCATGGTGCAGAAACCTGGTTCTAGCACCCACCCATACTACTTTGGGTGAGACTTTGGCCTGCGCAAGCAGGTCACTGCCGAAAGGGCCAGTAGTATAGGGGTTCGTTGGCAAACCTTGAACCTCCGAACCTGGGTCAGGACCCCTCGAGCCAACAGGTGGTTTCGTTGCTAGGACCTAGAGCATTTAGAGAGAGGGATCAGGTAATGCCAAGGCCATATTGGAAGCCGGAGAGAAAGGAAATTTATGAATGGTTTGAAAAGAAAGTTCAGGAATTTTCCATAAAAGAAAACTGCAATGAGAGGTTGACCACTGAAGAGTGGAAGAATAAGTACATTTTCATAGAGATCTATGAGATCTTCTTTGTAACGATTGTGATCAAGCTCCAAGAGTGGCTCGCAAGACTAGTAGAGTTTCAGAAGTGTTGGAAGGATGAGCAAGTCACAGAGTCGACCCCCGAACTAATTCAGCATCCAGAAAAGACTGATAACACCATCACTCGCACAGTGGACCATTGGGTAGACAACGTGTTAGGAGGATTTGTGACACAAATTTCCATCGATCAGTTTGTCTCCTACTCTGAAGCAGAGCGAATATTCTTCACGGGGTTCCAAGGTAAGCTTTTGAAGACTTTTCCATTGCTGATCAAGATATTATTATGTGAAAAGAGTATTATGTGTAGCCATACCGAGTGAATGACCTTTGATATGGACGGGAGCACAACACAAAGTGGAAAGTACTATAGGGCCAACCTAGAAGGAGATCGATTGGTCTACAGTCCAGTAAGGGAAGCAGCTTCACAGAGTCCTCCAGCCACACCACTTTCAAATAGCCTAGAGGTAAGAATTCACCTACCCCTCTGCCACCGGAAGACGACATGGCTGCGCACATGAAATTTCCGACCTTTAAGGGTGTGGGGGATGAAGACATGGATCATTTCTGGTTCATCGCAGGATCAGTATGGACTGCGTAGAACGTGGCTAGTGATGCGGTGAAAAGGGCATATTTGTCCCTTGCCTTCGAAGGAAGAGCTTTGGACTGGTAGATGGGATACATCGGCCAAAACGCAAATTCAACCATTGAAGAGATTAAGAATGCCCTGAAACAATAATTCAAGAAACCTAAGTCCTATTCTCAAATCGTGGTGGATCTAAAGGATTTCAAGAAAGGACCTTCTGAATCTGTGTGGGAGGCTGATCAGTGACTTAAGAAGGTGATTAGAGAAGGGGGATTCCAATATGATGACAGACAACACACAGAATGGTTTATTGCTATGTTGTTGCCTCGCCTGCGTGTACCTATGGGGCACCAAACTTTCGAATCGCAGGAGAAGGACTTGGAAGGTTCCATGAAGTTAGAAGCTGCACCTCGGGATGAGACTCAGATAGGCATCCAACAGATCCAGGGATAGCTGGAAGCGATGCATGTAGAGATCCAGAACATGCGAAAGGAACGATGGGTAGAGGCTAGCCCCAAAATATGGTGCATACGATGCCGGGTGAATGGCCATACCAAGGATAACTGTCCTTTATTAGCAGACTATATGTAGGCTAGGGGACCTAGCCCATTGCGCCCTAGGGAAGCTGTGGGACCTAGTGGGCCAACGCTCTAGTGTGATGATTGTCACGTCACAGGGCTGCACGATACTAACCGTTGTCCCCGGCTTGCTGCATACATTCCAGAGGTAAAGCAGCAATGGTGTCAGTTCTGCAGATCAGTGGGACATGAAAAAAAAAACTACTGAACATATGATTTGATGATTGATCGAGGAAAATTATACAGAGTACAATTAGACCCTGCATCACTAAGAACCCCCGTAGGTATAGGCGGCTCCCCATCAAGGGGCAGGGGAGGAGGACGCGGTGGAAGTGCAGGATGGGGATGAGGTCAGCTAATATTCTATAATTATGGAGATGTAGGACACTTTGCAAGGGACTGCCCGAACCCAACTAGGAAATCTTGCTGATATTATAGACAACTGGACCATGCGATTGAAGATTTCCCGATCTTGATAGAAAAAATGCAGGAAAAGCAGTTGACACCTATGCAGAATATGCAGAGAGTTAAGGCTGAGTTGCGAGACAAAGATCCGAGTGTGAATGTGGTGACACGCAATGGGATGGCCACCAGGGGGCCTGAGGAGGAGGCTACGATGGAACCTCTTATCTGTCAAGCCGCTATCAAACAATAAGGCTTGGACCTAAAAAAGGGGGAAGAAATGTTTATCACATCTCACAAGGACTTTTCTGATGCAGAGGCAACTACTGCTCGGCCACTTACGAAACTGAACGTAGATGAGGAGGTTGAGCCCTTTTTGCAAGCATGTATGAAACTGTTGCGCAACCCAAAGGCTGTGGAGAACCTTCAGACATTAATAGATAGCTGTGCAACACGACCCAATCTAACCTCGGAAGTCAAGGATGTGCACAAGCTATACAAGTATAAGAAACGCACCGGAAGAGAGTTGCGGTTGTTTACGCATATCGGTGACTACGAAATGAGCCAAGTTATTTTGGACCTAGGGTCAGATGTGAACATGTTACCTAAGAAGACTTGGAAAATAATGGGAGAGCCTAAGTTGGAATGGTCCACTATTCAGCTGTGCATGGAAAATCAGCATAAAATCATCCCGCTAGGAAGGTTGTCTAAAATTACGGTGGATATCACATGAGTAAAATCCTGAGATGAATTTGAAGTGATAGAAATTGTAAATGATGCAGACCACTATCCTGCGTTCTTGGGATTGGATTGGGCCATAGATATGGGCAGTATCATCAACCTCAAAAAGAGAAGCATGGTGTTTGAGAATAACGACACAAGGGTGATAGTACCATTAGATCCTGCGGAAGGTGAATGATATACCGAGCTAGTGCACGATGAAGAGGTAGTGAATCACATTTAAAATTTGACTGCGTGGGACGAAGATTGGATCAACCCCACGACGGAAGGCTTACTCTGCTGGGAAAAGGACAATGAATTCTTCTCTGACTCTGACGGGGAGATGGAGAATTGGAAAAACCGGTTGCATGATGTCTCAGCGCTGTGATGTCTTCAAGTCACCAGGGAATTCCACTGTATTTCCTCAAAGGTAAGAGACCTACCCTACTTTAATGGTTCTAGTAGCATTAGGTAATTTTTGCAAAGATTCGAAGCCGAGGTTCCCAGAGAACAGAGGATATGGGCCCTTAACCTAGCGATGCGTGAAACACCTGCAATATGGTGGGAGATGCACAAAGGGCTGTTCCAGGACTGGGAGGACTGTCAGGACATGATGCTCCTCTGATTTGAGCCTCCGGTAAAGGTGCGGGTCGAGAGTTTCCTTGGCCCAAGGGACCCGCGTAAACACTTTCTGGCCTGGATCAAGGCATGGGGTGACCGGGCTATGGAAGAATGGGTTCACTTGTTCATTCACACGTTAGGTCCAATCCCGACTACGTGGTACCTGGATGCGGAGCTACATCAACACACCCACCACTGGGAAACTATGAGGGATGAATTCTTAGTGACATTTGGACTCATAGGGGGGTCAGAAGCACTTGACAAATCTCTGTAGGGTATAGATACATTTGTGTTCAAAGAACCTAGCTCCACTGAAGCATTTGGGGCGCCAACATGGGAATCACAGATGCAGGATATTGTCAATTGCCGCAGCTTGGCAAGGGAAGAAAGTGAAGAAGACCCACTGTCTGTCTCTATCCCAGAGTCGCAAGGAGAGTGCCCCGTTGTAGGACCCCTGCTGCAAGAGGTGGATGTCACTAAACGCCTAAGGTTGCGTGAAGTTAATATTGGGACATAAGAAAATCCTAATTTGGCTAATATTGGGGACTATTGGGATGAAAATACAGTAAGCAAAGTGGCTGAGTTACTCACCGAGTACCAGGACTTATTCCCAAAAAAATTTCAGAACTAAAGGGGATCACAGGGGACTTAGGAGTCATGCATATCACTCTCAAACTGGATGCTCGGCCCGTAAAAAAATGACCCTATAGGTTGAACCCCAAGTATAAGAAAAAATTCAAGGAAGAGCTTGATAAAATAATCGCTGCATGTATCATCGAACCTGTCGAACAGTCAAATCGGGTTAGCCCGATGGTGGTTCAGGAGAAAAAGGCTAAAGGGGAGATTTAGATCTGCGTGGACCTACACAAGCTAAACGATGCCTGTGTTCATGAACCATTCCCTACACCATTCTCAGACGAAATTTTGGATAGCATGGGGGGACAGGAAGCATACTCCTTTACGGACAGATTCTCTGGGTACCATCATATTATAATAGCTCCTGGAGACCGTAGCAAAACCACATTTGCCACTGAATGGGGCTCTTTTCAATATACTGTCATGTTGTTTGGTCTCAATAATTCCCCTACTATTTTTTCATGGGTAGTGGTTGCGGTGTTCAAAGAATTCATCCAAAAGTTCCTAGAAGTATACTTCGATGATTGTAACGTCTTCGGCCTGGTGAAGGCACACGTATCTAACTCTCACATGATGTTGGATGCCTGCCGAAAGCACCAGATTTCCTTAAATATCAAGAAGTGTATCTTTTGTGTACCCTTTGGTATCCTGCTTGGCCATATAGTTTTTCGACAAGGGATGATGGTGGACCCTGCCAAAATTGTAGTAATCATCAACTTGCCAGTACCAAAAATGGAGAAACAGCTGCGTTCAATCCTTGGGCACACAGTCTACAACCGAAAATTCATTCAAGGCTACGCACTGATCATGGCCCCTATGGAAAAATTTCTCAAAAAGGATGTTTCATTGTTTTGGGATGACGAGAGTCAAAGAGCTTTGAGTTGCTTAAAGAAAAGATGGTCTCGGCACCTATTCTAATCTTTCCTGATTGGGAGAAGGTCTTTCATGTTCAATTCGATGCATCAGGAATTGCTCTCAGGGCTATCCTTACGCATCCAAGAGAAGGAGACATTAATCATCTAGTTGCCTTTGAAAGTCAGAAACCCTCGGGCACTGAACGTAATTACTCCACTACAGAGTAGGAAGGTTTGGCCATGGTGTACGCTTCACAGAAATATTGGCATTACTTATTAGGAGGACACTTCAAAATTCTTACAGACCATTCAGCCTTGAAGTACCTAGTAAATAAGCCCGTTTTGGGGGGGGGGTGAATCTGCCGATGGTTACTGTTATTTCAGGAGTATGAATTTGAAATCATTGTTAAGCTAGGTAAGTTGAATGCTGGGCCAGATCACCTATCACGAATAGAGAGTGGCGAAGAGCCAACCAACCTAGAAGACAGATTACCTGATTCCCAGCTGTTTTCTATTAAGGTCATAGATGCCCACTTCGCTGATATCATTCAGTTCTTGACTACTGGGATGGTACCCCCAGAGTATTCAGTGCAACAGAAGAAAGAGCTAGTCGCTCGAGCAGTAGATTTTACCATCATCGCAGGTCAGTTATGTAAGATGGGACCGGATGAAGTATTACGGAGATATGTTTTGGAGCATGAAAGGCACGCTATATTGGTAGAAGCTCATGACGGAGTAGCAGGAGGTCACTACGCAAGGAAAGCAACGACGCAAAAGGTTTTCAGGTCTAGGTTATGGTGGCCTACCCTGCATCATGATTCCCATGATCATTGTAAAGCCTGTGATACGTGCCAACAAACTAGGAGGACATCCCGCAGGGATGAAATTCCCCTTCAACTGCAAATGGCTCTACAAGCATTCGATAAGTGGGCCATCAATTTCATAGGTCCTATCAACCCACCAGGAAAGAAGACGTGAGCGCGCTACATTATTACTGCCAGGGATTATGTAACTAGGTGAGTCGCAGCACAAGCAGTAAAGGATTGTACTGCGTATTTTATTTTTGAACAGATCTTGACCAGATTTGGGTGTCTGAAGATTCTCATGAGCGATAAGGGTACACACTTCGTTAACGAAACAATTCAGGCTTTGACTACAGAGTTCTGAATCCATCATGAAAAAAGCACACCAAATCACCTGCAGGAAAATGGTGTGGTTGAATCCTTTAAAAAAATCTTGGAGAAAGCACCGACAAAGGTCTGCAATGCCGATCGCAGAGATTGGGACGTACGCGTCCCATCAATTCTTTGGGCTTATCAAACCACCTGCAAAAATATAACTGGGAAAACTCCTTTTCAGATGGTCTATGGCAAGGAGGCCATTATGCCAATGGAGTACATTATTCCTAGTCTACGTATAGCCATAGTTACGAACATGGCAAACCCTGACATCATGGAGGAGCGCTTATCACAGTTTATGGCTTTGGGGGAAGATCGGTTCTTGGCTAATTTCCATCAACAGGTGCAAAAGGCCCGTGATTAAGCCCCGCATGATCAACATATTCACCAAAATACCTTTGTTCAAGATGACTTGGTCCTCTTATACGATAGCCAGTTTTTAAAACATCTAGGGAAGTTCCGGCAACACTAGCTTGGCCCCTATACTATTAAGGAAATCACGGATGGTGGAGTTGTTCGGCTAGCTACCCTGCGTAGTGATGTACTACCAGGATATGTCAATGGTAGTCAGCTCAAACCATATTGGATCAAATGACTACATGGTTGGAGAAGCTGTGAAGATGCAGATGATGAACCTACCATCGCAGTGAATTAGGACGAGTCACAAGATTGTGTTGGGGGACTGTTGGAATAGGGTCTCCTACAAAGCTGTGAAACTAGTCCATTTTTTATATTTCTGATTATATTTAGTATAGCGCAGGGGTTTTGGGGTGGGTCAAAGCCCCTAAATCATTGTAAATGGTTAGAGCATAGACCAAGAGTCCGCAAACCACAGTTTGTGGACCATTGGATGCATAGGCTAAAATAGTATAAGTAGTTGAACCTTTTTGAGTTGTAGGACAAGCTAAGAATGATAAGAGATTGATGCTAAGTGCGAATTGATAGATCTGGTTAGGGTTTTTGGGGAAGGACTCATGCTGTTGTGTGTGCGGAGATTCCCTGTCCTGCTGTGTACAAACCCTGCTGATGTGTGTGCAGGTTGGGATTTAGGTATTTTAAGTCGATCTGAAGGATTAATTAATGTGGAAGTATTGTTGGATATCTGAATCTATTTGAATTAATCTGTGATGCTTGGTTTATTAATATATGTTGATGTGGTATTGATTTAAGCTACGAATATACTTGTGTTACTTGTTTATGCTCTGATCTAGGACTGTTCTATTACATTTTCTGCAAGAAGATCTGGAATAGTTGTGTTATCTTTATGTAAGTTCATTATTGTGAGTATCATTGTGATTAATCACGTGGATGCAAAAGGAATCTATAGATCTAGGCTTTGTAATATAATATCGGGCCACTATAAGACTGAACGCAGCTCGGCTTGACTTACCTACCCTCTCCCAGGGTGCGGAAACTTGGTTCCATCACCCACCCGTACTACTCCGGGTGAGACTTTAGCCTATGCAATTAGGTCACTACCGAAAGAGCCAGTAGTATAGGGGTTTGTTGGCAAACCTTGAACCTCTGAACCTGGGTTAGGACCCCTCGAGCCAACACAGTAATACTGAAACACAATATAAGAACTACAACAATGTAAACAATAAATCTAGGAACACATAAAAATGCACAGAAATATCTTAGCCATTTTATTGTATTGGAGGTGAAAAGAGAAAGTACAACGGTGCTCAAAATATGAGATAATCAAGCCACAAGAGTAGCCTAGAATGAACCTGCAATGATATCCCAAGAGGGACTGCGTAACTGCTGCTCTGCTGGAAGGTAAACTGCATTGTCCCTACTGCAACAGTAGGGACTGCAAGTGCCTGAAAGATAGAAAGTCAAATCTAGGAATAATGAGAGCTTCGACGATGTTGAAATTGTAGATCTAGGCTCAATGATGGATTCCCAAGATAACCCAGGAGGGGTTTCTCAGATCTGTAAGTCTAACACAACCTTCCTCCTAGGGCTTCACATATATGCTGCTGGGAATGAAAATCTGAAGCTAGATCTAATAATATGATGGCTACAATGATGTACAATAAGATTTATGCAAGAATGGTTGATCCCTTCACTAGATCCTTGGGCTAAAAGCTCAAGATCTAGCTCCTCCAATATCCTCCACTAAAAATAGCTACTGGATGAACAACAACTTCAGAAAACTGCGCTGTCGAAGAGGGAGGCTTCTTAGCCTACTACTAGATGTGTCAAATCAGCTCCTGAGTGATGGAAACAATAGATCAAATGCAAGGAGGTTATCCCTCACAGGATTTCCAGCTGAAATAATGGAAACTTCCTTCCTCCAATAGATCTACAAGACTAAACTGCGCAATCCTTGAAGGGGCTGCTACTGCATGGAGGTAAAACCCAATGGCCTGAATGTTAGATGTAGATATGCTATTCTTGAAAGGCTAGATCTAAAGAACAAAGTGGTAGGATGAATCCTCCACTGGTTTCCTAGTTGAATGTTAGAAACAACCTCCTAAAGATGGCACCAATTCCTGATAAGGAATGAAGAACAACCCTCTTTCTAGAGCTACTCAAAGAAAGAGGTGGGATTCCCACTCGAGAACCCCAGTGCTCAACAACACTGCAAACTCTGATAAAAATTTCAAGCTTGCATAGTAATGTCCTAAGGCAAATATAGATCTAAATAGATCGAGAAATGAATAATCCAAATCATGCCTTCCATTGTGCCTTCACCTTCATTATATGCATGAGCCTTCCATAGCCTAGGCCCACTCCAAATCTGCATTGTACATGTGGAAAAATTCTCCATGTTTGACTGAGTTGTTGATCCATGTCCTCCATCATGTTCCTATGGGGTGATCACCCTCTCCATCATGCATGCATTAAATGCATCACTTCCTCCACTATATTATTTGAATGTATTATGATCTCAGTTGACCTTATCAAATATCCTTATGATTTTATATTTAATATCCATGATCTTATTTGACTGTTTCATCCTCCATAATCTATCTCATAAATGAGACATGATCTCCATTAATGGAGCTGCTCTACTACTCCATGTTTTTAGTTATAGATCTAGAATATCCACATTCACACATTAAAAGTGGATTTTATTCATCTTTGAGGTTTGTGGGTCCCTCCACCCTTTTATTTACTTAATTTATTAAGAAAATAAAGGACTGTAATATTCCAAATATGATGTGAAAATTTGGGAATATTACATTCATTCACCTAAGCTCTCTCTACACCCATTCCATTCATTCAATCAGTCCCTCCACTTGCAAAGGCTAACATTCCATTACCATCCTTCATCTCAATTTGACATCAGCCCAAAAGTGTTTCAAAATAGAGTTTAAACATATCAACATATGGTTTTCATTGAGTTGTTAGCCTCTCATTCATTCCTCCTTCACCATCACACCCCACTACTCATGCATTACCATCCACTCACATTCCTTCACCCCATGATGACCTTTCCACATCACCTCTCACTCACATAATTTCACCTCATGATGATCCTCCTTCATCACCCTCTCACAACCCCTCACCATCATCTCATGGTACTAGTGCATCAAACATTAAGAGAGATGGCAATGAGGAATCAAGCAATGAGGAATCAAACAACGAGGAAGAAAAGAGTGAGGAAGAAAAGAGTAATGCGGCAGAAAGGGACAGTGATAAAGACGGAAGTGAGGAATCAAATAGTGAGGAAGAAAACAGTGAGGTGGGTGCCAATGAGGAAGAAAGCAATGAAAAAGAAAATAGTGAGGCAGATGCCAATGAGGAAGAAAGCAATGAAGAAGAAAACAGTGAGGCAAATGTCAGTGAGGGCAGTGAGGCACATCTCAGTGAAGCAGATTTCAAAGAGCCATGAAATCAGTGATGATGGCAGTGGGTAAAAGATTCATGATGACTGTAATGATGGCAATGATATAGATGGAATTCATAAGGACACTGAAGAAGAGGAAGAGGCCAAGGACAATTGGCTTGAAGAAATCTCTAGCCAAGGAAAAAGAGCAAGAGACATCCTTGGCAGAGAAGCTCACTCCAAGTGAGATTCTTACCATGGAAATATACTATTATAGGGAATCTTGAATAGAGAGGGAAAATTTCTACCTAGAGGATCATCTGGAGAAGACCAAGAGAGACCTATACTTGCAAAATAAGATGGCAAGGCATTATGCCTTAAGAAACAATATTGCGAGGGCCAAGCTCAAAATATCCCTTGAAAAGATTCAATCCCTAAAGGAGGCTAAAGACAAAAAAAAACTTGAAATTCTTGCTAATGCATCCCTACAAGCATCCCAGACATGATCAATAAGACAAATCCAAGTTTTGGTACATTTTTGAAGTTTTTGAGTTTTTGACTGTTTTGAAGGGCCAAAGGCACAACGCCGCTGAAGTTGCACTCTTTTTTGGGGCACCCATTGGAGGAAAAATTTACATTTTCAAGATTCTTGGGCCAAGGAAATCACCCTCACAACTTTTCAGCTCATTTGGAGCAAAATTGGTCCTCTAAAAGTGCCAAAACATTGCAAAAAATCAACTTTTTGCCCTATTTTTAGAGCTAGCACTACGCCCTGAGAAGTCTTGGAGAATAATTTTTTCACTAGAAAAATGGACACCAATAAGAAAAATAAAGGCATTTTTGGAAACTAGATAGGACAAGATTTCCAATGATCTATCCTGGAGCTCATTTGGACACCTAGAAGGCCTCCAAATCGTAGCTGCAAAACAAGCTATTTTGCTAGTGTTAGCGCTACGCCCTTACCAAAAAGTAAACAAAAGACACTCGGAGTTAATGAAAAAGATATTTTGAGGGTTTTTGAGTCAAATCACTCCAGAGTTAGCTGAGGAGTTATGGTAGCAGTTATTTTTTCATTTATTTGAGTTAGGATATTTGTGCCTTGGGCCTTGCATGGTCTCAATTGTCAAATGCATTTATGTTGTAGTTAATGACATTTCAAAACCCTAGTTAGGTTTTTGGTCCTCCTTTGTAATTTAAATACTGCATGGAGGCCTCATTGTAGTGGTTGGTTGATTATTGAAAAGAATATCATAGACTTGGAGTTGAGGAGAAATTGGCTTTGGAGTTTGGTGAATGTCTTGATTTGCATGGCAATGGAGATAGCACATTTGTAGGATTCATGAACATGGCTAATGGTGATGTCTTTCTAAATTATTTCTTTTCCTCTTATGTTTCGATTTTACTTCATTTTTCTCATGCAGTAGAATAGAAATTTTAGGTTAAGAAATGTTTTTTAGAGGCACCTTAGCTCTATCTTCTTTCTATTGCTTGTATGTTTTCCTCTACTAGGTCAAATTAGAGAATTCTTAAATGCTCTCTAGTTCCACTTATGCTTTTTTATCTTAAGAATGATTTAATGAAGCCAATGTCAAGGTAGTTTATGGTTATCCCTGCCCTTTGATGTAACTTAAACATTGTTTTTGAGGTCTTTTATTTGAAGTATTGCTAATTAGGGTTTGGTTGAAGAGGTTTATGGTTTTCCCTGCCCTTTTGTTCATCTTAAATGGTTGCTTTGAATTCTTTGTAGTTTGATTAAGGAAATTAAGAGTTACCTACTCTTTTATATTTACTATATGTTGTCTTAAATGTTTTCTTTACCTGAAAATGAAATCACTAGGGGACTTACAAGTTCCTTGCTCTCTATGGTTCACTGGATTGTTGTCTTAATGTTTACTCGCTAGGGTTTGGCCAAAGAAGTTATTGGTATGCCCTGTCTTTGGTTATTTCTTTATGCATAGTGTTCGCAAAGACTTCTCTTGTTATATTACATGTTAAAGGATTCTTAACTACGCTTTAAACCAACTAGTCTCACAATTTAATGTTCACTTCACTCACTTCAGCCTTGAATATCCATTTGGCTTTGTTAAAATTTCCCTCCGAAATACCCTTGACCTATTATTGTAATTTTATAGACCCTTTTCATATTCCATAGCCCAATGGTTTAAACCTCTCCTACTCTATCTATTCTTCTTGACAACCTAACCAACCAAACAAACAAACAAACAAACCCTATCCTTATAACTAGCGTAAAATCAGAACCCTAAAATTATACAAAGTTACATATTTCACACAAATATAGAGAGATCCCTCTCTGAGTCTAGGAAGGCTAGGTCCTAGGTCTCGAAATATTGGTTTGATGTTACTTTTGTTCAATTTGGTCTTTCCAATCTGACAAATTACAGAGACCTAACATATAACAAGAGGAACTAAAATAGGGCACAATCAAGAATCCCCCAGTGGATTTGGCTCACAAAGGAATCTTAGAAAAAATCAGAGTGGATCAGGATAACCCTAAGGTCCTAGTCAGAAGAGAGGGAGGAAAGCTATAGGCTAGATCCTCTAGGATTTAGGAGCAAGATTACTCAATGAGGGTGAGGTAATATCTCTCAGCCTAACCCCCCACCTTTATCAATAAATTGCATCTCTTGAAACATTAGAGGATTAAACGACCCGGGAAAAATAAGGCTCCTAAAACACAAACTCGCAGAAGACAAACCAAACATAGTTCTCCTCTATGAGACCAATATTTCCATGGAGAACTTTCTAATCCTGCAAAATGATTGCTTCAAGAACTATAGCTACCTATAAATGCAACTCTTGGCTCTGCAGGTGGGCAACTGATTCTCTAGAGTAGATCCCTTTATGAGTTAATTTCCTCTATTGTAACACAGAGTTCAATCACAACAGTCCTCAACATCACAAGAACCATTGAGAAAATCTGTGTAACCAACATTTACGCACCCCATAGGGTGTATGAGATGACTCAAATGCTAACCACGATTATGAGAATTCTTGGCTGTTGGAAAGTGTAACTAGGTTTGGTATTCATATTGATGATGTAATTTTGTATTTATGTAATGAAGAAGACAATGATAATAAATTTAATTTTTTTATGCTTGCTTCATGGGTTTCATGAGCAAGGCTTTTATTATAGGTCAAAATACTTCTTCTTGATGTATTTTAGGGATTTTTCATCTTGTCATAAATGTACTAATCAAGATTCATGTATATGAAGAGTCAAGTCAATGAAGTATGCCTCAAGACCTTTTCAATTAAGCTTGAAGCCAAAACTCCATTTGATGCTCAAGAACAATGTTGAACATCTCTTCTAAACAACCAATGATTAGTGGACAAGTCAGCTCACATACCCCTGAACAAGTTGGCTTACACACAGATTGGAAAGTTGACATAAAATGAAGGAAGGATGTCACTATATGAGAATAAGTCTACAGTTCATTTGGATCACAGATACAAAGGTATAGGTAATAAAGAGAATATCCTAACTGAAGTAATGCGAAGATAGTCCATTATAATTTTGGAGTAAATTTTGCGATACGATTCCTCCAAGTACAGAGAAGTCTGAGGATTGTTCTTAGGACTGGTTCTGCTCAGTGCAAGTATAGAAGGGTGCAAATAGAAGCTGTAAAAGGAGTCTCATAGAATGCATAAAAGGAATACTGTTGAAGGAGGAAATAACGAAGTTAATTGTTGCTAAATAAGGACCGAGTTTCTCTAAGTAGGCAAGTGCAGATCAATGAATAAAGGAAGGTCGAAAGGTAAGAAATTAGTATCAAAGTGTTGAAGTATATATAGAAGGATGAGGCTAGAAGAAGATAATACAAGCTGCTAAAGAATATCTAGGAGGACTAAAGTAATTCACTAAGAACTGATTTTCTTATTATTGGTGCAGAGCAGTGCTGAAGGGAGGATCACCAAGAATAATTCAATAAGAAAGTAGTGAAAAGGTTTTGGAGGCATACATAGGTCAAGGGTCTAAGTCATGGTCATGGTACTTGTAAACTAAAATTCTAAGAAGAATTTATTATGGGTTTTCCTCTCTTAGAGGGAGAGGTTTCGACCCTGGCTTGAAGAGCCTATTGTGTCTCTTGTATTTTGGTAATTGACTTGATGAAAGACCTAATAAGGTAAGAAGAGAAGACATAACTAAAAGAAGTAAAATCACAAGTAATTATCAAGAAGAGAATTGAATTAAACATAGTCCTACCTAATTCTCAACATGGTATTAGAGCTAAGGTGTTGAAGACAAGGGCTACTTGACAAGGAGACACTCAAAGTAGCAAGAATAAAAGTCAAGGTCAAATTTTATGTTGAAATGTCAAATCCGTTTGCAAGGAAGATTCTCAAGCCATTTCAAGAAGACCTTCAATATCATTCAAAGAATCCACTCATCAAGGAGATAATCTTTTCCATCAAATATTTATGACATTGAAGATATTTTTCTAAGTCATATCATCAAGCACCATCCAACATTTTCCAACACCTTTCAAGATATCTACATTGGAGAATGTAATCTAAGAGGGATTTCCTACCTTCATCTTCATTATCATCAAGGAAGCTTCTAGAAGAAGGAAGTCATGACCTCATCTAAATCTGTCAAAATGAATTATTGCAAAGAGAGGAACAAATTGGTTGCGTCATCAACCTTCAGTGCATGGAAAAAGAAGACAAATTTGAATCTAATTGAAAATGAAGTTATGGGATACATTGAAGGATCTATAACTCAACCTTCAAAAGAAGACATTAAAGCATATATCAAATACATGAAGGGATAAATACGAGCCCGAAGGATTCTTATAGAATCCATAAATGACTCTCTCATTCCATATTTATCAAATCTATAATCCTCAAAAGAAATATATTATAAATTGGTGAAGCTATTCTTGAAAGGTTCTGCAAGGGAAATAATATTCCTAGACAAAAATTATACAAATTTATAATGTCAAGAAAGGAAGGAATAATTCTATATCTTATGAAGATTTTCGCAATACGAGATCAAATGTGGAAATTGGGAGAAGTAATGTCTGATGGAGAATTAATCACTATGGTACAAAATTCTCTACCTAACTAATGGGGAATTTTCACTTCAAACATCGATGTGAAAGAATAATCAATGTCATTCCTAGATTTATTTAAGATAGATGAAACAAGATTGAAATCCAAAGTTGATACAGGATCAAGTGAAAGGAATCAAGCCTTTGCAACCATGTTCAGAAGAAATGAAGATTTGTTAAATTTGGTTGTCAGAATAAAATAAGAACAATGGACAAAGCACAATTCTTTAGATGTAATGATTTTGGGCATTATAAAATGGATTGTCCTAAATATAAAAGGGACAAGAGGAAAAAGGAATAAGCCCATGTCACATATGAAGGGGAAGAACCTGATGCAAATAAATCTAAGAAAGAAGTGAAAGATCTCTATTATGATTGAGATCATCTTTCTCTTTAAGTGATTTATGTTGGTTATAAAATAGTATGATAGGAAGCAGTGTCTATTAAATAGCATCATGATAGAGGCATGGAAGGAGCACTTGAGGAAGTAGCTCCTGGAATCCTCACTGATAATTAAATTAATGGAAGAAATTCATCAAGATCAAGGATCATCATTCAATAATCGATATGGAAACAAGTGTTGAAATTTTTCTAATGGAGTCCTCTCTGGATTCACTGAATATAAAGAAAGAAAAAGGTTTCATCAGGAATTGTATCTTGTAGAATTCGGGGATTAGAACATGATGACATATTGATGAAGTAGGTCAAGGGAATGTCGAAGTTCTTAATTCTAATAAAATTGCTACTAGATGACTCAAAACGAAAAGGATGAGGTACATATATCTATATGCTAGCACTGGATGCTGTGAAGTCATGTCATATGGTTGCAAGTGATGGAATTTTATCTTTAGAAGTGTAATCAAAGGAAGGAGGATATATTCTAGTGCAAAATTTTCCACTAACAGATGAAAACAAATATGTCCTCATATGGAATATGAGGTGGTTTTATACAAACAAGGAACTAGATACTGGAAGTTCTTGGGAATTAAGTTGTGTGGAGAAATAAAGGATGAGATCATGAAGTGAAACCATGTCAAGAGGTAGTTATCATCCAAAAGCTAGGAATATGTGACTAGGAGATCTCTTGGGAAGATATGTGGACTGTGATATAAGTATGGTAAAGAGGAAGACCTTGACAATACATATCTTAAGGTGATGTGTCAATCTGAATAAAGGATGTCAATTCCTACAGGAATATGTCATGGTGAAATATCATCACTGAGGTAACTTTTGATTTAAAATTTCTTATGTATATGTTTATTTCGATAAGTTTATGTAGGGTTGCCAATCATGCGGAAGGATGCAAGATCCTTGGAATATGGTTCAAAGGAAAGAAACATGGCATAAAGGAGTACCAGATGAGAAATATTGATGAATCACTTTCTAGTGGATGACATGAATCATGGATGAAATTGATGGATGATCTTTCCCTATGAAGCCAAAGTTGAAGATTCCTCAATATCGAAAGCCATGACATTGAGGGGAGGAATTCCTCATGATCAATTGGGTATCTCACCATTGCTACTATAGGTCCCTAATTAAAAGGGAGACTGGTGGTAATTTTATTACTTGTAAGAAACTTGAAGTATGTCCTTCCTGAATTAAAAGGAAGTGATGAGTATGATTCTCTAAATTCATGTGTCATGCACTAGACTAGGACTAACATCTATAAGTCTTAGTGAAGGCCATGAGGAGAGAATGGATAGACACATCATTACAGTCTTCACCTAGAAGATAGAATGGAGGATTGGGTAATCATCTGGCATCCAATACTCTTTGATAATGAGAATGGGCATTCAAGATAAGAGTAGTTGGGGACCGATATTCTTTGAGGGTTGGCTACCCAAGAAAAGAATAGTCCAAGAAGGTCATACTCTAGGAACACCCGTGTGGAGTATGTACCTTAGAGAGACAATGAATATGGTGTCTATAATTCATGTGTCTCACCAACATTGTAGCCCATTATCTCATTGAGATATGGGCTTGTCATTCAAGGCCTTACACTAGGACAATGTTGGTTGATATGATGCTATATAGATGAGATTACCATTCTGATTCTTCTTATGAGATTCTTTAGATTGAAAGTGACCATGTGCCACTATGAATACCTCCCTATTTAAGAGGGAGTGGTGGAAAGTGTAACTAGTTTTAGTCTTCATATTGATTATGTAATTATGTATTTATGTAATGAAGAAGAAAAAGATAATAAAATGTATTTTTTTTATGCTTGCTTCATGGGTTTCATGGGAAAGATTTTTATTATAGGTCAAAACGCTTCTTCTTGATGTCTTTTAGGAATTTTTAATCTTATCAAAAATGTACTAATTAAGATTCATGTATTTGAAGATTCAATTAAAATTGAAGACACAACTCCATATGATGCTCAAGATCAGCATTGAACATCTCCTCTAGACAACCGATGTGTAGTGGAAAAGTCAGCACACATACCCCTGAACAAGCCAACTTACACACAGAATGGAAGGTCGACCTAAAATGAAGGAAGGATGTCACTCTATAAGAATAATTCTACGGTTTATTTGGACACATAACTTCAGAAAAGTCTACAATTTAGAGTGTGAATCATATATACAAAGGTGCAGGTAATAAAACGAAGATCCTAAATGAAGTAATGTGAAGATAGTTCACTGTAATTTATGTGATATGATTCGTGCAATTACAGAGAAGTCTAAGGATTGTTTTCAGGATTGGTTCTGCTCGGTGCATAGTATAGAAGGGTGCAGATAGAAGTTGTAGAAGGAGTCTCATAAAATTCAAACAAGGAATATTGTTGAAGGAAGAAATAACTGAGTAAAGTGTTGCTAAATAGAGACTAAGCTTCTCTAAGTAGGCAAGTGCAGATCATTGCATAAAGGAAGGTCGAAAGGTAAGACATTGTTATCAAAGTGCTAAAGTATATCTATAAGGATGAGGCTAGAATAATATACTACAATATGCTGAATAATCTCTAGGACGACTAAAATAATTCACTAAGAATGGAGTTTCTTAGTATTGGTGCAAAGCAGTGCTGAAGGGAGGATCACCAAGAAGAAGTGAAGAATAAAGCATTGACAAGGTTTTGGAGACATACATAGGTCAAGGGTCTGAGTCATGGTCATGGTACTTGTCAACTGAAAGTATATAAGAATATTTTCTTGTGGGTTTTCCTCTCCAAGAGGGAGAGCTTTTGGCCCTGGCTCGAAGAGCCTAAATTTATGTCTCTTGTATTTTGGTAATTGAATTTATAAATACATAATAAGCTAAGAAGAAAAGACATAAGTAAAATAACTAAACTGACAAGTAATTATCAAGAAGAGAATTGAATTAAACCTAGCCCTACCGAATTCTCAACAAGCAACATACCCCATCCCTTCAAAATTATAGGAAGGGACTTTAACATGGTCCTTGATCTGTCATAAAATAAAGGAGGGCTTAGGAAGTTGGATAGTGACTCGTAAATTTTCTAAGAAACTATCGACAAAATGGGACTGATTGAAATTCTAACTGTGAATGTCACATAAACTTAGAACAATAGAAGATGAGGGGACAGACAAATAGCCTCCAGGCTTGATCATTTCATGCTTTCATAATCCATCTATTTGACCTCTTGGGAAACTGAAGGCCTAATTTTACCCAAACAAACTTAGATTACTAACCAATAGCCCTAAGGCTGCATATCACCTACGGCCCCAAAAATCTACCCTTCCTATTTGAGGCCTTTTGGCTAGAGCAACCAAAATTCCTTGACAACATGAGGGATTTGTGGGAGGGCTCTCCACCTCAATCCAACACTATAATGTCCCAATTCTAGCAAAAATCAAGGCACATAAAGAACAAAATCAAAACCTGGAAAAAATAAGTCTTTGGTAATATTTTCAAGGATAAGAAGGAGTTGGAGAAAATAATGGAGGAACTTAAAAAATGAATGATCCATAATGGCATTAAAAAACAAGCGAAAGAGGAGGAAATGAGCCTTCACAAAAAATGGGAAGACAGATCTAAGAAAGAGGAAAAACTTTGGCAACAGAAGTCTTGAATCCGTTGGTTGCAGTGTGGAGAACAAAACTCCACCTTCTTCCATTGCTCTATGATTTAGCATTGGAGAAACAATATAATCCTCAGCCTAAAATCTAGAGATGGGAGAATTGTTCAAATCCATGAGGAAATTGCGACCGAGCTCAATGATTTCTATATTGAACTCTTGGAGGAGCCTCCTGTGGACAGATCCCATGAAATCAAGGAAATAACTAGAAAAATTCCATCCATCCTCAACTAGGACCATAACAAAATGATCCTTAGGGAGGTATCCATGCAGTAAGTGGAGGAGGTAGTAATGTCCATGCCCATTGGGAAAGCTCCCGATCCTAATGGATTCAATATTGAATTTTTCAAAACTTGTTGAACTTATATAAAAGTTGAAGTTCATGCCCTGGTGGAGGACTCAAGGATCAACACAACTGTTATGAGAGCTCTTAATTCCACCTTCCTCGCTCTTATTTTGAAAGAGGGAGGATTTGATTCTCCAGATTGCTTCCGACCGATTTCTCTATGTAATGTTATCTACAAAATCATCTCAAAGGTTTTTTCCAATAGAATCAAGATTGTTCTCCCCCTCCTGATATCATCCAACCAAGTAGGGTATGTTGGGGGCAGACATATTATGGACAACATTATCCTATCGCATGAAATTATTCACTCTCTTCAAACCCAAAAAAATCCTGGTATGATTATTTAATTAGATATGTTGAAAGCCTTTTAAAATATCAATTGGAAATATATGCACAAAGTCTTAGATTCCTTTGGCTTCCAACAAGAATGCATAAATTGTAGATAATGGATTTGGTCTCTGCAGCCTTATTTTCTATCTTGGTTAATGGCTCGCCCTCTAAGCCTTTTTTTCCCCTCCAAAGGTATCAGATAGGGAGACCCTTTGTCCCCTTTCCTTTTTGTCATCATGACAGAAGGCTTGAGCAGAAGCCTCAAGGCTGCCAATATCAGTAACGCTCTCACTAGCCTCAAGCTCCACAACCCTTCCCCTACCTCGACCCATCAACAATTTGTGGATGTCACTCTCTTGATGAGTCTCCCCAAGGTTAATGAAGTAGCTACCTTCAAGCGTATCCTAAAATATTTTTTAGAAGCCTATGATAACTCCATCAACCTTGATAAATCAAAAATAATTTTCTTCAATGCCCCCCTATCATTCAAAGAAACATCACCACAATTATTGCCTTCCAAATATGTTATCTTCCCTCAAAATACTTGGGCATCCCTCTCACTCATAAATCATATAGGAAGTCTAATTGGGAGAACCTCCTTAGCAGGATGTGAAAAAGACTCCCCAACTGGACCTTTCGTTCCATAAATCTAGTGAGCATACTAGTCCTCGTAAAATCGATCCTGCAAGCCATGCCCCTATATATTTTCTCTGTTTTTGCTTCCCCTAAATCTATGACCAATTCCATCAGAAGAATCCAAAGAAATATATTATGGATAGGATCAAATACAAAGAAAATGGGCCCTGGTAGCCTGGGAAAAAGTTTTCAAGCCCAATAATTCTAGAGGGCTAGGTCTCAGAGACCCAGAAATTCTTACGAAAACCATAGGGGCTAAAACCTAGTGGAGATGAATTCATAATCCACTCACACCTTAGGGTATTATTTGGAAGGCGAAACATACCCCTAACTAGTAAAATGGGGATCTTATCAGGCTTACATGATACATTAAGGGCTCTGAAATATTGAAACAAGCCTACAATAATAAATCCATCATCCATAAGCACAAATTTTGGGAGATATGCAATGGGGAAAAGTCTCTCTTTTGGAAAGATGCTTGGAAACAATTACTAGTCTTGGAACGTGATTAGTTCCCCTCACTCTAGATGTCCATGCAAGCAAGAGGAAAACTTCAAGTGGCTCACTATTGGAAGCCTATCACTGGGAACGATAGGTGGAGAGATTAGCTAGACACCCAAGACTAGGAGCCCCTGCTGGACAATCTCGACTGGAACACCTTTGCCCTGATCATTCAAGAAATGAAAATTTAGTTATATCATGGAGAGGATAAATTAAGATGGAGCAAGAACTCTGTCGAGATCTTCAATATCAAAGAGGCCTATGGCTATATAGCCAATGATTATCAACTTCACCAACAAATGAAATGGAAAATATTACGGGAGAGACAACGATGGCCCAAAATCACTTTGCTTCTCTGGTTGGTCATGTAGGGGAAAATTCTCGCCTAGGACAATTTGTGGAGAAGAGGATTTACAGGTCCCTTGAGATGCCCTCTTTTTGAGTTGCAAAAGGAAACCACAAAACATATTTTAAAAACCTACAACTACACCAACAGGATATGGGA
This sequence comes from Pinus albicaulis, assembly GCA_034641835.2. Lineage (NCBI taxonomy): Eukaryota > Viridiplantae > Streptophyta > Pinopsida > Pinales > Pinaceae > Pinus > Pinus albicaulis. The sequence goes on along the minus strand of CM076583.1, from coordinate 1,113,252,205 downwards.
TGGGCTGCCAATGTTTTTAGATACCTAGACAGGGACATAGCTTCCATTCTTACCACATTGGAAAATTGGTGACCTACTATTTCTCCCCATCCTTTGGTAAACATAGCTTGAAACATTCTACCCGATACTATTTTCTAGACCTTTTGAAAAGAGCACAATGCAAGAATTTTCACAAATGAAAAAAATCTGAAGAAATGCCTACTTACCTATATCAAGCAGGTGGTAAGTGAATTTGTTTCCATCTCTAAAATTCCCAGATTCAGTGGTTCCCCTTGACCTGCTGATCAATGAATTCTACTCCTGAACTTGCATTTTCCTTCTCCTACTAGTAACAACCCGATGAATGTGAACCTTGAAGCTCCCTGTCATTGGTTTCCCACTGAAAAATATATAGTGAAGATGAATTATTATGGGGTTTCCATAGGAAACCTCGAGGTTGTAGGCTTCAGTGGGGATTTTATAAATTTGACTGGGGAATTCTTACGGGTCTACGCCGACTACCTTGGAACTGCCACTAATGATGTTGCAAAGCTTTAGGCACTGGAGCATGGTCTCACCATAGCCAAAGCTTGAGGCTTATAGCCCCTGATCGTTGAAGGTGACTCAACGTTGGCTAATTTGGCATGTCGTAAGCTCCAAAAAGTTAACACCATCACTAAGGTCACGAACAACTGAAGGTTGATCAAAATGCTCCATCAAAACAGCCAACACATCAATGAACTGAGTGGGCCCCATTTCCAAGTCGTCAAATGGAAGGCTAATAGATTAGCAAATAGGATTTCCAACGAGGGGACAGTTTGAAACATCAAGTTGTGTTCCCTTGCATGGAAGGACCTGGAGGAAAGTCCTATCCACCAGGAGTGTAAGGTTTTAAATGACAAGGTTAATGGTATACTAGACAATCTCAATTCTGCAGGAGCTTCTCAGACATATCAGACCACACATGTAAAATTCCCTAAATTTATATCATGAAATCCATTTCCAACATTAATTCTAAATATTCACATGATGGAATGAAAATCCCGGTTGAATTGTTGATATCAGATCATCGCTTCCCTAACCTACTACCTAGTAATTTCCCTCACTCACCCATGAATGTTTTGTACATTTTTCTAGAAATAATAAATGGTGAAATTATTTTTTATTATCTCTCTTTCCTCTCTTTTCACTCCCTTCCTATGTATACTCCAACCCGCTAGCCCTTATTCATCATTTTCTCTACCCTCGTGCCCCTCCTGCTTGGATCTATTTCTCTTCCTCTGCTCTGAATCCTACCTGGATCTATTCCAACACCCCCTCCCTCACCATGGATCCTCGTCATGTCACGAATATTTTCCTTCGTCACAGAAGGAGTCGCACCAATGAGTGATGGAATGATCCTTGTGTGCAACCTTGTACCCATTCAAAAGCATAGGATAGGACAGTTGCTCTAAACTTCAATGTTTCGGTTTTTCTAGACACCCAAGAGCATATTCAAAATCTGGAGCTATGGGCTCATAACATCTAATGTCGCATTAGCACCAAGGAGGTCGATGCCCAATTTGAATGGATCTTGGACCCTGACCTCACCATGGAAAGGGAGAACCTATACATCACGACTATTGAGCTCTCCTGGCAGCTTAAAACAATTCTTGGTTTAGATCTGCAGGAGAAAAGTGAAAACACCAAGGCTATGGAGGAAAATATTTCTATGTTGAATGATAAATTCACCATGTATGTGGATATCATTCATCATCATCATTTCATCACCAAGGATTCACCATATTATGCATTGTTGATGTGTCACATAGCCATCATGAAAGCAAGTGGTGGATGATCCTCGAGCATCAAACGCTAGATAAGCGGGGCTTATACCAGCCATCAGGCCTCCGAGGAAGCATCAGCTAGCAACCCCCTAAGAAACTAATCAGGTTCGAGGAGGATCCCTCAGACAATCAATATTGTTGAATTGTGTTTACTCTAGGCTTTGGGAAATCTCTATGTTGTGAGAACTCTATGTGTTTTGGGCACTCTCTGTGTTTTGTTTGTTTCAGATATATTTCCTATTTGGGACTCACTTTTCCAGGATATATTCTGTAAAATTCTACATTATAGTTAATATTCATGCTAATATCCAGGCTGCAAAATCTGTAAACAATCATTCTAAAAATTTCCCGAAGGATCTTAGACTCTATCATACCACTCAGAACAGGTGGAAGGGAAATTGTTGTAAAGTTTGTAAGGATTAGAAGCAAAATATTTGTAAATGTTGTAAGAGTTGGAAGCTCAGGAGAAATTTTCCTTTTCATTGGTTGGATACACGCTCTATTAGACCACTCGGACACAACTTCGATTGTAATTTCCACATCTTCATATAATAGAAGTTCTCTTACTTACAAAAAAAAAAGTTCTTACTTTTGTAGATCTTTATCTAGAATGAATTTAATCCATTTGTAATTAAGATGTTCAGATGGAATTTCTTTAGCTTTAATTTCCACCATATCTAGTTGACTCATCATCTATTGGAAGATGGAACAATTTTTTGCTGACCATATTCCCAACATAACTTTTCAGATAATACAAACCAAACCCTTTCAAAAGAGGTTTGCAATGAATAGAACTAATGTAATGACCACGCCAAGTCCATAATAACCACTTTAGTGAATTTTACTACTTGAACCCATCATCATGGCCATTTACCACCACTAACCAAGACCCCATAGTGAAATGGCAATGAGAAGATTCCAAACTAGAAAGAAAAAGAGCACACTAGGAGAGACCCTAGATTTCTCTCATTTTCATATTTTCTGAGCTTAAGATGTTGTCATAAGATATGGTCTAATAGAAAATATTAATCTTTGGCAAGTCATTTGAATGCCATATTTTTCTCCAGATCGAGGGTTTGTGGGGAAGTGAAGAGTGAGGAATTTGTTGGGCATAACTCTGCTTAACTGAATACTCAACTAAATCCCACCCTCTATAGTCTGATTCCTCAAGGTTCTTTAGGGCACAACCATTCAATTTGTGTACCATTGAGGCCACCAAATGGGACAAGTGTAAAGGTGGAGCTCCAAAGTCCCACCCTCTCAATAATGCTAAAGTTATGTCCCATCTAGAGATGTTAGAGATGGAATTTTCTCCCTGCTTTCCAATCATATCTTTAAAGGAGTGAGATCCTGAGAGTCAAGAAACTGGTGGCCCATGATTCTCTTCTTCCAAATATAGATATTTTTACCGTTTCCTAAAATCCAGGTAAAATTATCCATTATTATTGGAATGACATATTTTATAAGTCTCCAAATGGATGATCATCCTCTCACTTGGAGAATATCATCTAGATATTTCTTTCTTTCCCCTATGAAATATTTTTTGTGTAACTACAAAACCTTTTTCCACCATTTATACTTCCCTGACAATAGCCTCCATAGGAGTTTATCACCCATTTCTAGAATCCTTAATTCCAAGGCCACTGTGAGATTTGGGTTCATAGACAATAGACCAGTTATCTAAGTGAAATATTTGGAGTTGGATTTCCCTCCTTACTAGAGAAATAATCTTAATTCTTGAGCCAGAGTTTTCTTAACAATCGCCCAAGCAAGCATTAGAGAAAATTAATAGATGGGAAACATCTAAATTGGAATTTTTGTCAGCGATATTATTTCTCCTTGGGAAGATAACAATGTTTATGGAATAGTCCTGTGGGAAAGGAGAGAATTCTCATGTCATTCATGTTTCCTGTTATGTGTCTAATATTAATATCTTTTGGGAAACAGAGCTAGAAATTTCTTGACAACTCCACCAAGGAATATAGCCTTTGTCCTATTGAATGAAACGTCCTACTGCTTGTGTTGATAAAAAAAAATATAATAGTAACTCCAATTTTTTTTGAATCAGGACCCATTAAAAATGGCTTGTGAGTTGTCGTCCTTTCCTAACCAAGAAGAGTGCATTCGGGCTTGATGTGAGGAGAAAACAACTCAATTGCATTTTCTCAATAATGAGATGCATGAGTTTGAGTTAATACAAATGATTCTTGAACTAGAGGGCCAAATCCTCTTTTTGAGGAGGAGATTCAAGGATCTGAAAAAAATTCATCATACTACACAATCCTGCTATTTTCCTGAGAAAGATGGTGTTCTTGAATAAGATGAAGTTGTAGCATCTTATTCTCCTTTATAATTTTAGGAAATTGACTTGGGGAAAATAATGAATGAAAGGAATGGTCAAAAGATTCTTCTCATGAAATACCTTCAATAATTTTAAAGAAAATAAAATTTTTCCCAAACATGTTCTCATAAAGGTAGTGTCAGTTTAGAAGATCCAAATAGATACATGCCCGATGAGTACTTTAGGACTATGATGTTGCTACCCTTGATGAGAATGAAGTTGAATATGCCCAAGAGACAAGACTTCCCACCCTCAAATGTTAATATTCTAGAAGATATTTACCAAAATGAGAATTATGATAAAAAAAAGTATTGAGCATAAATACATAGTTGTAAGACCTCCTTCTGCAACACCACATATACCATATAAGCCTAAATTCAATTGTATCAACCTTACTCTTGCATGTTATTTGCTTAAGACATAGCATTAAATAAAGGAACATGTTGAATGCGTCAATGAGGGCCATATTAATGGAGTCTTTGATGGTTGTCTAAATTGTAATAAGAAGGAGAATGAAAACAAAGCTCTCTTCAAGCCAAAGGGGGATTGAAAGAATCAAATGTCTTATTTTAGGTCAAAAGGGGGTCTATATTTACAACCTACATATTCAGATTCCCTTAAAGTTAACATTAAGCCAGTGGGTGGCATCTCTTCTTGTGACATGATTGAGGACTTGTCTCAAGCATAACTGAATGAAACCAATGAATATGAGGAGATGAAGAAACCTCAAATTTCATTGACTGAATTTGCCTTGATAATAAACCCTCATTTTTTATATCTAATTATATTATTATTGTGGATGATGATCAAAACTAAAATAATGATAGTCGGGAATCAACCCTAGGATGTAAAGAAGAAGAAGAGAAAGAGTGGCCATTATCAAATACCGGTATACATTCTGTGTATGATTTTTATGCAAGGGTTTGTTTTCTAATAATATCATAAGTCTCTATCGGGTTTAAGATTATGGTCAAGATTATTTCTCATATGTTGGAAAAAAATTTTGAATTATGAGAAAATCATGTTCATGATGCAGCAGTTGACTCAAAATTGTTTTCAAAATCTCTTGGAAGTTGTAACTTGCAACTAAGGTTCTCATTGACATTTCCCCAACTTTAGAAATGAGGGTGTTGATTTTCATCTTGATATATTTTTTTTTTATGACACTGATATAGGGTAATTTAAAAGGGAACCTACTTGAGAGAATTTTTACCACAATGATGAATTACAGGTTGAAATTTTTTTAAGGTGATAGGATGAATATCCACATTATTAAAGGTCCATGAATAGTTATGGTGTATGAATAATGAAAAAATATGAATGATAAGACATAAAATTAGTGCTTTGTGACTTTTTTAGCCTTAACTGGGTTGCACCCCAATTACAATCTCCATTCATATTAGGAAAAATGAGGCAATTAGTAGATATCAATTAGTGTTATATGGCGAATTGGGTAGGAAAAAGAAGTTACAAAGAGCTAAGGGAAAAAGCAGAGTGGTATTCAAATGACAATAAGAGGCCATGTAGGAAGCCAATCCCCAATGTGAGTGAGAAGTCAAGAAAGTACTAGATTTGGGATTACTCAAAATTATACATTTTTATTTTTGTAAAGTAAATGAGGGAGAGAGTTGAAGCAATTTTAAATTGAATTCCTTGAGCCCCATAATATGTTTGACATTCATGATCTCATGCACAATACACTCAAGCTTGGAGCAGATTTTAGATGTGTTGAAATACCTCAGCAAAGTATGATAGATACAAAGGAAATGGAACATAAGATACTAGAGAATGGTGGTCTATGAAAATGAAGAGGTTTTTATCAGTTCACAATCCCATCCCAACATCAAATTGAGTGACTAGTTTCCATGAGGTTCTGGGTTAAGGAAATATTCACTCCATGAATGAGATACTTGAGGAGGCTTCTCCTATTCTAGGACAAAAACATGCATATGATGCATTAAATTGCAGGAATAAAAGGAAAGTAAAACATGTTTGCATACAATGATGGCAAAGGCATATTGGGGAAATGTATCTTCACTTTTTATTTATGTTGTTCACCCACACCACTCTTGTGTTTTCACTAATCTTGTTCGGTCATTTTTGGAGTCAATTTAAGTTAAGACCTTAAGTATTTTTAGAAATTTTGGGGTATTTTTTATAAGTGCCTTGTATGGATTTCCCATTCATTTTTCACTTTATCTCTTCATGTGCATGTTTCAGTGGAAATCAAATACATGATTCAGTTCCATACATTTAACAAGTTGTTGGGTCAGCTCCATTGGTGATCTCATGTTTCCTAGTCGATCAAAATTTATCTTAGTTAGGGTAGGTAGGAAGGTTTTCCATTTATATTCATAGGGCACCTTATAGGTTGCATTGTTCTTATATATTTGAAATTTAGTGTCATTTCAATAAGAGCATGAGTTGCTGCAACTTATAAATGTCTGTGATGGATGATGTATATGACTGCAAGGCTAGAGGAAAAGTAACTGGTCTACTTCTTCAAATATCTAGGGTTATCATTCACCTAATAGGGAGATGGTCCCTAATTTGGAGCCAAATGTTGCAACAAAAAGTGGCCCCCTCATTAATTTGATCTTCAACGCTAATTTCTTAAACTGATGGTGGGGACTGATTATGGAAAATCAGCACATACAAATGTAATGGAATTCCGAGAGCATGAGAGGTGTTTGCATAAGTTTATGGAGGTTGTGGAGCAAAAAAGAGCTCAAATAGTGCTAAATTTATTCACATAAAAGGACTAACGGCTTGACTTATGGTTCCATTTAAAAAATGATGTATTTTTTTTAGGAGAAAAAAAACTGAACACTTTCATTATGAAAATGTTTTACATACAACTTGGATCCTCTGCAGAAATGGTAAATTTTCATACATATAAAAACTAATATATTTCCACCATAGATTGACAAAATCCCTCTCTGAATATACATAGAAAAGAATTTGAAATTTTCACAGAGGAACTTAGACACAAAAATACCACTATGCTCGCAATTATAGGGAGAAAGTAAAACAAAAAAGAGGATAACACCATAGATATGGCAAATTCTTGAAGGTACCTCAAACTATCGGGAAGACTGAAGTGGATTTACTCTCCATTGCTTTTATAATGTACGAATATAGTAAAAAATCCAGGAAAATTCAATACCTCAAACTCGGGACAGACAACCACTATATAGACACTTTCAAAATATCATAGTTGATCATGGAACCTACATCCACTCTCACAAAACTATTGTTGTCAGCATCTAAAAAGAATGACATCGTGATAGAGAAAAAGTGTAGCATCTAGACATTCATTGAAAAACCCTCTAATTTTGCACTGTATTACTTATTATGGATTTAAATTTGGAGTTCAAAATCCTAGGTTATGGCATGATTTTTTCGAGATATCCTTAGTTGGCTTCTCATATTGGTTTAATTGATATTTTAAGTTTGTTTTACAATCTTCAGGTGCTAGTAACTCATGAACTAGGTTGCCAATGTGTATCAATCATCTATCAGGAATCAAGTTGTGAATTTTTTATATTTTATTTTTTCTATCTACTGGCTACGGCGACTGACACCTAATGCATGGAATTTTGACATATTGAGAGCATGGATAATTTAGAAAAAAATTCTAGTTGTCTTGGCATAATAACAGTCATTACGTGTCTTCACTTTTGTCACTAGAATAGACCTGTGATATGGACTCATCACACAACTTCAAATGCTTTGTCACAGCAAGTTCAACCTAGTTGAACCTAACTCCTATTGCGGTTAATAAATATAAACTGATATGTTATATAACTTGATAGCATAGACCGTGTTGCAGTTATAAAAATAATGCTCGGGTGTAAAAAAACCTACACAATATTTTCTACTATAAATCCTTTTCAGATACCTAAAATAATATATGTATCATTGGTGAATTTTAAAGAATGACAAGATACGGAGGGAAAGGAATTCAATGGAAGAGTGAACCACCAATGAGAACATATAATTTATCATCAGATGAGTTAGAGTGTAGGCAATTGAAACCCTAGCATTTTAATTAGTAATGAAGGACATCAAATAGTCGTTATATTTTCATGTAGAATAATTTGTTAATTAAATTTTCAACTATAGACTGTGAAAGTGATCTAAATTTGATTGTTAGTTATTGTTGTGCTAATATCAGTTTCATAATTATAATAAAAATTATTATGTTTTCTTCTTGTACGAGGGTTTATGGAAGTGCTTATGATTGATAAACAAGTAAACTTGTGGAGATTAAGTTGATATCATGAACACAAAAGCATGGAAACTAAATGTTGAACAACATCATATAAACACACAACAAACCATGACAATTGAATCAATAACACATTGTTTTTATGAAGGAGTTCACCCCTCCTAGGCTACATCTCCTTGGTCCAACTTTCGTGGCATGGGCCTTTGTATTAGCTTCAATTGTGGAATTTTTTTTTTTTAAGTCTCTTGTTACCTTTGCAACCTGCTCCAATGGCTCCAAAACATCAAAATATACCAAGAATGATTGTTCCTTGGCCAAAATTGGTCGCAAATTGGCTCAGTTATGGAAAAAACCATTTCCCTACTATTTCTCCTCCAAATCTGGAAAGAATCTAGCTAGGCCTACTAAATTTAGAAAATTCCTCCTAAAAATGCATTGCTGCCAAGTTCTCTGCAAGTTTAAGAGAAGATTAAAAAATAGTTAATGACGGCTTAGTTGGATAAGTGCATCATTAACTGCGCATTATCCATTGATTTGAGGGTGGATTAGATTAGCATTAATCTCGGATTAACATTTAATTAAGTAGGTTTATTTAACATAATTTCCTACTGGTTCATTGAGCCCTTGCACTGCGGTCATCTGATGAAGACATGTGGGAGGGGATTGGCCCCCTCCGGACCGCCGTCATTGGCGTCGATAAAATTTAAATAGAAGTGAGGTTCTTAATGGTTAAGAACCATTGTGGGATCATGGCAGTAAGGCATAGGTGTAGCACGAGGGTGGTCATGGGTTCGACCCCGACCCCCGCACTAATCTTTTGTTGCACTGTTCAATTAACAAAACCTATAGTTTGAAAACTATTATATATATATATATGCCCACCATTGAATATGTATGTCTTCCATACCTCCAGTGCTATATAGTATGTCTGTCCACTTATTTTAGAGTCTTTCCATCCACTATTTTCGAGTATGTCCATCCGTCAGTTTAAGTCTAAGGTTTAGACCTTAGGTAAAAAAAATATGTGCAACCCATAATATATTTATATGTCCTGAACAATGGAAATGAATGAATTCAAAAATTTCCAAGGTTACATGGGTCCACACCAGAGGGGGCACGTGACGGCCCCTGGCTACACCACGTGTCCAACTCTGGTTTAACTAATCCAACCTAAAAAAATCTCATTCAACCTTAGAAATACATGTAAAAAAATTTCACTTCCAAAGTTCGTTGGAAAATCTGACTATGACACTTGTCACAGTTTCACTGAGCTAAAATTGGAGAATATTCCCTATATATCCTTGGAGTGCTGACTAGACTTCCATGTCATCAGTCTCTCATTGTTCTGCTCATTTTTTACTTATTTGGGAAACTTGACACTAGGTCATAACTTCTTCATCCGGAGTCAGATTTTGACGAAACAAATTGCACCAGAATCCTAGTGACGAGATATATGTGTTAGTTATGCTTTGCATCATTTCTAAGCACTTTGATGTTTTAGCTAAATATTTAGCCTCTGATCATTCATCCCCACTAGAAGCCTTTTGGACCCAAAAATATACTATCAATTTTTCAGCAGGTGAGGGTACAATTCCCTCACCCTTTCAATCTCCATCCATTTGGCCTTGGAATGATTTTGTCCCTTGAGTCCCACTCTAAGGTATTGACATTCCCTCGCCTTGAATTTTTGGTTCTTCTATCAAGTATGAGATATTTTTGAAGTTCATCAAGATATTCTGGTGAGAAATCATCTATTGATGGCTGTTGAACATGCTCTCCTTGATCATGAATCAAAGAAGGCTCAAACAATCTCAAATTCTCAACATTAACGACATAATATATTTACATATAAGGAGGAAAGTCTAGCTTAAATGCATTTCTACCAATGTTTTCCATAATTTTAAAAGGACCATAATGGATTGGCTTATGATTTTTACCTTCCCCTTGAATTCTTTGCTGATATATAACCAAAATTCATCTCCAACGTTGAATTTGTGATCAACGCAGTGTTTATCATGCCTTGCCTTGTAGCTGCTTTGACTCTTTTCAAGTTGTTCTTGCACTGTGTGATGTACCAACTAAATCCGCTTAATGAACTTCCTTGCCTTATCTATGTCATTATGACCATATATAGTAACATATTTCTCAAATATGAAGTCCGAAGGCGATCTTGGCAAGTACCCAAGACATGCCTCAAATGGTGATGTGTTTGTGGAAGAATTCTTTGCCCTGTTGTATGCATGATGAATGCAATTCAACTATTCATCCCACAACTTGGGATGTTTGTTGCAATAACCTCTAAGAAGATGAATGATTATCCTGTAAACCACCTCGGTCTGACCATTTGTTTGAGGATGAAAGGTTGTACTCTTCTTCAACTTTTTGTCCATCATGTCCCACTATTTTGACAAAAGATTCTGAACAAATTGGGAATCTTGATCACTTATAATAGAAGTAGGAGGACCAAAATGAACCCATACATTCTGAAAGAAAATATGAGTTGTTTGTTCAGATGTAATTTTTTTTTACTTAGCATCAAAATACACATTTTTTTGAACCTGTCTACCACAACATACAAGTAATCATGACCTTTCCTTAATATTGGAAGACCTCCTACAAAATCCATTGAGATACTCTCCTAAGGATGTGAAGGAACCAGAAGTGGAGTGTACAATCCAAGTTTTCTTTTACTATTCTTAATTATTGCACACAAATAACATCCTCTAATAAAACGAGATACACTATCAATCATGCGTGGCCAATAAAAATACCTTTGAAGATTCGCTACCATCTTGCCTACACTGAAATGTCCAACAATCAATGAAGCATGTGCCTCCCTTATGATACTATTTATTTCTCCCTGTGGAATACATAACTTGCCCAAGTGATACAACAAATTGTTATGTACATGATAATCTAACTCTGCAATAGGTTTCCTTGACTCAAGCTTTCATACACATCTTGAAAATCACTATCATATGCATATTGTTCAATGTAACTTTCATGCATAACTTAATTGTGCTCGAGTATAATAGATAAATTTACAGTAGGCCTAGAGAGAATAATGACTACCTTATTGTAGATTCCCTTTTTATACCTGATAAACAAATGAAATTGTTGTAGAAATCCCATCCATATGAAATTTCTTCATTGCTGCAACTTTGACTGTGATTGTAAGTACTGCAATGGCTGATGTTCAGTATGTATAATGGTCTCTTTCCCCATCAAATAGTGCTTATATTTCCTTACACTTTGTACCAATGCATATAACTCTTTGTCATAGGTTGGATAGTTAGTCACAACTCCATTAAAAAATTCAGAATGAAATGAAATAGGCTTACCATGCTGCATGAGAACTACTCCCATGGCATAATCACTTCCATATGTTTGGATCTCAAATGGTTAACTAAGTTCGGGAAGAGCCAATACTGGTATTGAATTGATATTTTGTTTTGAAGAATCAAATTATTTTTTCTGCATATATTCCCAATGGAAGACTTTCTTGACACTTGTCAATGCATGTAACAGAGCTGCAATGGAAGAAAAATTAGCAATGAATTTCCTCCAATACAGTGTTGCCCCAAGAAAGCTTCTTACCTCCATAACTGTATTGAGCTTGGAAAATTTAGAATGACCTCTACTTTGGAAGGGTCTATCTTCAACTCACCTCCGCTAACAATATGTCCCAAATACACTAAAGATGTCTTTCCAAACTCATACTTCGACATCTTTAAAAATAAATGCTCTTTTTTCAAGACATCAAGTACCGTGTTCACATGCATGACATGTTCGTATCTTGATTTGCTGAATATAAAAATATCATCTAAGTAAAAAAAGATGAATTCATCTAGAAATGGTCTTATAACAACATTCATAACTCTCATGAAAGTATCTGGAGCATTTTTCAGACTAAATGGAATAAATAGCCACTCAAACAATCCTTGTCTAGTTTTAAATGCATTTTTCCAAATGTCCTCCTAATATATTCGAACATGATGATAACCACTTCGTAAGTCTAGCTTGGTGAAATACTTTGCATACATAATATGATCAATAAAATCATCAATGTGTGGGATTTTATAGTGATTCTTTACCGTGATTTTATTTAGTGCATAGAAATCTATGCACATGTGCCAAGTCCCATCCTTCTTTGGTACCAAAAAAATCGGTGAACCACAGGGTGAAGTAGATGGGTTTATGATACCTTTGTTCAAAAATTATCGGATTTTCTTCTTGATTTCAAAACTCTCCATAATTGACATGCAATGCATACCAATGTTTGGATGTGGAACATCCTACTACAGCTAACTCTTATGTTGAATTCCCCTCTTGGGAGGTAACCCACTTATTTCTTGAAACATCTCGCCATGCTGACTTACCACATCAAAAAAATCATATTTTAATTTTTCATCACATCCTTAAAAAGATTGATATTCAACATCATCCTTTTTCTTGATCATAAGAAGCACAAAATTTTACTTGCATTCACTAGTGTCTTCATATGCCCTGCATTAACTAAAGAAATATTCAATTTTTTGCGACGAGCTCTCACAATATACTCCACCCCATCCTTAAGAAAATGATATTTGTTCTCATGGCGATAAAATATTTCTTTCCTATCATACAAATATGGACTTCCCAATATAATCCCCGAAATTTCAAGTGGAACCACATCTAACTCGACTTCATCAACAAAGTTTGCAGTAATGGAAAATCGAAATATGCATTTCCTTGTAACCTGTAAACTTGCATTCTTAACTATCCAACCCAAAGGGTATGGTTTATGATGTGGAACAATTTCAAGGTTAATTTTTTTGACCAAGTCTTCTGAAATTAGGTTTGCTTGAGACCGACTATCAAACAATGCATCAATATTTGTATGATTTGAAATTACCCTTACATGGAACAATTATATACTTGTATCTTCATTTGGATTGTTGTTGTGACAATTTGAGGAACTAGTACTTGCTATGGCTTCTTTTTCCTTTTTGACCATGGCTACAATCTTGGTCTCATCACTGGAATCGGATCCAAGATCATGTTGTGTGGTGCCATTCATCTTTTGTATACCCTTTTTGTTTGGTTTCTTAGGCCTTAGTTCGGGATGTAGTTTCCAATAGTGGGCTTCATCATGCCCTTCTTTGGAACAATGTTTGCATGTAGTTTTCTCCCCTTATTTCTTAATACTTGCATTCTTCTTTCCCTTCCATTTTCCTCCCTTCTCTTTTATCTTACACTTGAATGGCTTCTTATTACTACCCTCTTCCTGAATGTTCTTTCCCCTTACTTCAAGATGCGTGGCTTGCACACATACTTCATCTAAATTGCTTGGGTTAAACATAGGGATAGTATTTTTCAAATAGTAATGTAAACCCCCAATGTATTTGAAAAGTGTATCTTGGGAATTCAAGTTTACTCCTAACAACAAATCCCTCTTTCTAAACTCCTAGATATACACTTGAACTATTTGGTCCTTGAGTTGCCTAAAATTTTTTCAACTCGTAATTTATTTTTTCATATACGCTAATGGATAAAACTGTATTTTAATTGAATAAATAAACTCAACCCAATAAATGGATATCTTACCATGGATTCACATGAGTATTTGCTTCCCATCAGACTAGTGCTAATCCTTCTAGCCTCAATGAAGCCAACTAGATATGTATGTTGTCCTATTGTACATTCTGAATTCTGCAGAATACCTCCAATTGACGGATCCAATTGTCCAACTTCTCCGCATTTATCTCACCATTGTACATGGGGAGTTCAAACTTAATATCCAATTTGAGTAATGGATATTTTACATTTGGGTTTTTTGAATGAGTGTGGTGGAAGTGGAATATGATGCTCATGAAGATGATGAGGATGAGGATGGTGGAGATGGAGGTGGATTTCCTCCACTACCCTTTGAGCTCTTCTCTTCATCCTTCTTATCATCTGAATTTCCTTCTCCATGTGGAGGCTTAGAACCTTCTCCTTCTCTTTTAGTAGTGAATGCATAGAACATGATTTTAACCATCCTTTTAATGTCATTGAAGTCTATCTTGACATATTCCTCTTCTAAATTTCCTTGAGTCTCTCCAACACCTGACATGATGGCTAAGGATTCAAGCTAAACTTCTGATGCTTGTACCTTTTCAATCAATTCAGCTTCTTGTGCAGTTTGTACCCCTTCAATCCCAACTTCTCGAGATAGAACTTGAGGTGCTTCAGGTGTAGCTATGAGTGGAAATTTGGGTGAAGATGACGCTCTCTCAACTCTCCTTCTTCTAGTATTAACCTCAGGACTAGCAACCAATAGTTTCTCTTCTCCTCTCTGCAACTTCAACCTTGTAAGCATCTCAAAATTGCAAATATTAAAACCCTTCTTGCACAATATCAAGAAAAACAAGCAAATAACTTTTCTCTGATACCATCTTGATTTGAATTTGATTGTTATTTATTATTGTACTAATATCAGTTTCATATTTATAATAAAAATTCTTATGTTTTCTTCTTGTACAATGGTTTATGGAAGTGCTTATGATTGATAAACAAGTAAACTTGTGGAGATTAAGTTGATTTCATGAACATAAAAGCATGGAAACTAAATGTTGAACAACATCATATAAACACACAACAAACCATGACAACTGAATCAATAACACATTGTTTTGATGGAGGATTTCACCCTTCCTGTGCTACATCTCCTTGGTCCAGCTTCCATGGAATGGGCATTTGTATTAGCTTCAATTGTGCAAAAAAATTTGTTACCCTCTCTTGTTTCCTCTAAAACCTACTCTAATGGCTCCAAAACATCAAAATATACCAAGAACGACTCTTCCTGAGCCAAAATTGGTTGAAAATTGGCTCAGGTATGGAAAAAAAAATTTCCCTACTATTTCTCCTCCAAATCTGGAAAGAATCCAACTAAACTTGCTAAATTTAGAAAATTTTGCCTAAAAACATGTTGCCACCAAGTTCTCCGCTAGTTTAAGAGAAGATAAACAAACAGTTATTAACGACTTAGTTGGATAAGTGCATCATTAATTGTGTGTTATTAATTTATTTGAGGGAATATTAGATTAACGTTAAACTCGGATTAGCATTCAATTAAGAATGTTTATTTAACATAATTTCTCATCAGTTCGTTGAGCCCTTGCACCGCGGTCATATAATGAAGACACATTGGAGGGGGCTAGCCCGCGGGGTTGGCCCCCTCCGAACCCTCGTCGTTGGCGCTGATAAACTTTAAATAGCAGTGAGTTTCTTAATGGTTAAGAACCATCATGGGAGCATGGTGGTAAGGCGTAGGCGTAGCACAGGGGTGGTCATGGGTTCGACCCCAAACCCCTCACCAATATTTTGTTGCACCATTCAATTAACAAAACCTATAGTTTGAAAACTATGGTTTATATATATATATATATATATATATATATATATATGTTGAGATTGCAACAATATGATGAGCTTAGTGGAAAGAAGTCGCCTTCACTAAGTGGGCCCGCAGGCTATTTTTGGTGCAAAGTCTATTTTTAGACATATTGGGCGGAATCTATTTTTAGATTGCAAGTCTAAAAATAGATATGTCGAATATTATTAGCTCTTAATACTATTTGGACTATAAACATTATCTTATTCTCTTGGAGCACTTCAGTTAAGTGCACAGATGTGGCACAGGAGCTGACAGAAGGAATTACGCTATTCCTGAGGGTTAAGTGGAGCTATTGCATTGATACTTCAGTTAGAACTCATGTGACAAAGTTTGGTGGAGTTGATTGAGGAAGTTAATGGAGTTGTGTTCAGTTTAACTAATCTAAACATAGTTGAGCTATTTGTATCTAGTTTAACTAATTGATAAAATTAGTGAGAGTGGTGTGAATTAATTATTAATTAATTCACTAATTATAAACTCATTAATCAACTAAATAATGCATCAGTTAACTTCAGTGCATGGACAGTTTCAATGGAGACCAGTGCAGAAATAGGTGCAAGAGCAGGTTAACTATCAGTTGTGACTATACAGTTGCTATTTGCAACACACAGATAGGTGGAGAAGCCCATGAGGATTGCGCAGTACAAGCCAAGTGGTTTATGTTATTTAATGAAGCCATCCCATAGCATTGAAAATGCAATAGAGGTTGGCTATCAAGTGGCGAAAGATTGGAGCATGTGTTTTGCTAGATCTAGCTTGATAGTGTGTAGTAATTAAGGGTGTGCATGAGAGCTTGTGAGGAGCTTTTGTACTATGATTGTTACATGATCTCCATGACATATAATATACAGATATTTGGGTTTTTCATCTTTAAGCTTTCCCATTAAATACTATGTGATTGTTTGTGGTTTTAATGTATGCATGCAATTGATTTTATTTCCGCATGTGATGATCAATAGTAGAAGAGATTTTGTATTATGCATGAAGCTAAAATAGTGTGTGATAAGGAGAATCTCGGTGAATAATATATTAGTTATTCAAATCTATACATGGTATCAGAGCGTTATTGATCATTGGAGCAATTGCAAAACATTGAAGCGGTTGAGTTTTGTGCTGGTGGAATTCGAATTTGCAGCAATGTTTTCTTGGTGTCGAAGTTGAGATGTCTTTCAACGGATTGCGATTGGAGTATGCCCTTGAGGGCATCTCGAATTATATTGCATGGAAGGATAGGATGGAGGCAGTGCTGGATGACAATGGGTTGAAGGAGTTCATAGATGTAGAAATTCCAAAGCCTACTTCTAGTGATGTTGTCGTACTTGACGCATGGCAAAAGAAGACAACAAAGTGTCGAAGGATTCTGTTGGAAGGTGTGAAGGATCACATAGTATCCAGCCTTCATGGTAAGGCTTCTCCATTTTTTATGTGGAAAGCTTTGATGGATTTTTTCCAAAGCAAGAGCGACCAGAGGAAGTTGGCGCTCAAGGAAAAACTCAGGAACATAAAAATGGAGAAAGGCGACAGTATGCCCAAGTACCTCACGAAGTTCATCCAATGCAGGGATGAGCTGGGAAGTGTGGGGGTGACTGTTGATGATGAGGACTTGGTGAGCTTGGCTCTCCTAGGGCTTCCGAAGATTTGGCACTCCTATCAGGACTCTGTCAATGGTCGGGAGAAATTGCCAGGATGGGAGCGACTTTGGTCGGATCTTGTTCAAGAGGAGATAAGGTGGAGTACCAGGGATGGATCTTCATCAAAGAACTCTGATGAAGAGAATTGCGCTTTGGCTGCCAAAGCAAAGAAGGGGAAGAGAAATAATGCTTCTCAATCCGGTGCGAAAGGCAAGAAGCAGGACATGTCCAAGGTGAAGTGCTTTCATTGTCACCAACACGGAAATTCCGCCACTAATTGTCCACAGAAGAAGAAAAACAAGCAGGCTGCTGGATCTGCAGCTAGAGAGGCCTTAGCCTCGTATTTTGAGCTAGATTTTTTGCTGATTGCATGCTTGGTCTCAAGTATGACGGGATTAGTGTGGTTTCTTGACAGTGGTGCATATTTTCACATGACAGGAGATCGAGATTTGTTTACTGATCTAGATGAGAAAGATATTGGAGTGCACATCGAGATGGGCGATGATGGTAGATACAGTGCGATCGGTATCGGTACCATTTCCTTTGAGAGGGAGTCTGGTAAACCCTTCATATTAAAGGAAGTGATGCATGTTCTAGGATTGAAGAAGAATCTTATCTCTGTGGCGATGTTAGAAGAAAAGGGATATGATGTTGTCTTTAGTGAGGGAAAGGCTTTCCTGCGCAGTAAGGCAACTAGCGAGACCCAGAGGATAGGGGTTCGAGTTAAGAACCTTTATCAATTGCAGGTAGATGGCTGCGTAGCAATGGCATGCAAGGCAGAAGGAGTGGTGAGCCAAGATGATGGCAAGTTGTGGCACCGGAGATTGGGCCACCTTCACCATGGAGCTTTGAAGATACTACAGCAGATTTCTACTGGGCTTCCTAAAGGCACGCTTGTGCAGTCAGATCAGTGCAAGGGGTGTACCTTGGGAAAATTTGTGAAAGCCACCCTTCACGAGAAGGATAGTCACACCACGACGATCCTTGAGAGAATTCACACAGACGTGTGTGGACCTTTCTCAGTAGCTTCGACAACCAAGCACAGGTATTATGTGATATTTGTTGATGATTTTTATCGTAAGTGTTGGATCTTCTTCATGCAGAAGAAGAGCGATACATACTCAAAGTTCTGAGAGTTCAAGGCACTGGTTGAGAAAGAATCGGGGAAGCAGGTGAAGGCTCTTAGGAGCGACAATGATGGTGAATTCATCTCTGGTGAATTCAAGGAATTTTGCAGTGTAGAAGGAATTCGAAGAGAACTCATAGCACCTCATAACCCACAACAGAACGGGGTTTCTGATCGGAAGAACAGAATGATCGTGGGTGTTGCACGGGCGATGTTGCATGATCAGGGCCTACCCATTCACTTGTGGGCGAAGGAATGCAATACTGCAGTATATGTGTAGAACTGTTGTCCTCACAAGATACTTGGCATGAGTACACCCGAGGAGGCATTTTCTGGTAAGAGGCCTGATATTTCCCATTTGAGGATTTTTGGTTCACCTGTTTACATTCATGTGACGAAGGATGCCAGGAAGAAGCTGGAGCCGACTACGGAGGTTGGGATATTTTTGGGGTACACTGATACGCCCCAAAATTATCGTGTGTATTTGCCAGATAGTCACAAGACTGTTGTGCGACGGGATATCAATTTCATGAGGAGAAAGCCATGAAGTGTTCGCTTGAGAGGGAGCCACACTTGCACGCAGATGAGGAGCTATTAGTTCCTAAGGATGAGTCTCAGGATTTGGATCAACCACAAGATGAGGTTCATGGAGTGGAAGAGACCACTCAGGCAGCGCCAACCATCAGAGGGAGGAAGCACACTACAGAAGCTGAACAACTGGCTCAAGATGCAGAGAAGGTTGTAGGAGCACCTACATCACAGCGCAAACAGAGACAGTCACCTGACTGGTATACTGGATACATGGCTCTTATGAGAAAGTGTATCATGATAGAGCCATCCTCTTTCGAGGAAGCTATGGAGGACCCGGCATGGGTAGATGCCATGGTGGAAGAGTATGATTCGATTTTCAGAAACAGTGCATGGGAGATTGTCCCGAGACCGGAGGGGAAATCAGTGGTCGGTTCGAGATGGATCTACAAAGTGAAGCAAGCAGCTGATGGGAGTGTGGAGAAGTATAAGGCAAGATTTTTTGCCCGAGGCTTTTCACATATTGAGGGGATCGATTATGAGGAGACCTTTGCACCTGTCACAAGGTATTCTTCCATACAGACGATTATTTCTCTCTCAGCGCAGATGGGGTGGCACATTCATCAGATGGATGTGAAGACTGCGTTCCTCAATGGAGTCATTAAGGAGGAGGTGTACATAAAGCAGCCCAAAGGTTTCGAGATCTTCAGCAGCGATTCGCATGTGTGCAGGATCAAGAGAGCGTTGTATGGGTTGAAACAAGCACCTTGTGCTTGGTACACATGGATAGAAAGTTATTTCACCGGACTTGGATTCTCCAAGAGTGAGGCGGATCCTAACCTATACCAGATTGTGGTGGAGGGTAAGTTGCTGATCATTGTACTTTATGTAGATGATTTTATTTTGACAGGTGATGAACTGTTGATACACTCATGCAAGGTTGATCTTGCAAAGGAGTTTGAGATGAAGGAATTGGGCCTCCTTCATTATTTCTTGGGATTGGAAATTTGGCAACGCAGTGGTGGAATGTTTGTTTCTTAGGGTAAGTATGCCCGAGAGATACTAGAGAAGTTCAAAATGTATGGCTACAAGCCTGTTGATACTCCTCTTCCTGGTGGTTGGAGGAAGGAGGATGTTACTTCAGCGGAGGTAGTGGATGCCACTGTTTATCAACAGTTGGTGGGGTCGCTTATGTATCTGGTCAATACACGACCCGCCATATGCTATGCTATTAACCAGCTTTCACAAGCTATGTTTAAGCCAACCAAGCTCTTTTGGAAGGCGGGGAAGCATGTATTGAGATATCTCAGAGGCAAATCAAGATATGGATTATGGTACAGACAGTCGGATGAGGTGAAGCTATGTGGCTTCACGGATGCAGATTGGGCAGGGAGCGCAACGGACAGAAAGAGCACATCTGGAGGGATTTTCAGTATCGGGTCGACAACAGTTTCTTGGTACAGCAGGAAGCAGAGATCCGTGGCACTTAGTTCAGCAGAGGCTAAGTATATGGCAGCAAGTTTGGCTGCATGAGAGGCTATATGGATGAGGAAGATCCTGGTCGGGTTGTTCGGTTCACACTTGGATCCTACTATGATTTATTGTGATAATCAGAGTTGCATTAAACTCTCAGTTAATCCAGTATTTCATGATAGATCTAAACACATTGACATCCGGTATCATCATATCAGAGATTGTGTGTAGTGGAAGGTCATGTTACTTTCATACATTCCCATGGAGGATCAGGATGCTGATATCTTGATGAAGGCGATGACCAGGAGCAAATTCGAATACCACAGGGGCAGGATAGGGGTTGCAGATAATCCTTATCTTGTTGAGAGGGAGTTTTGAGATTGCAACAAGATGATGATCTTAGTGGAAAGAAGTCCCCTTCACTAAGTGGGCCCGTAGGCTATTTTTGGCGCAAAGTCTATTTTTAGACTATGTCTATTTTTAGACATATGGATCATGTTCTATGAGTTGCAGGATGCTATTTGTGGATGGTTGGTCAAGTTGGAAAAAATAGATGGACTTCTATTTTTAGACGTATTGGGTGGAATCTATTTTTAGATTGCCAGTCTAAAAATAGATATGTCGAATATTATTAGCTCTTAATAATATTTGGACTATAAACATTATCTTATTCTCTTGGAGCACTTCAGTTAAGTGCACAGATGTGGCACAGGAGCTAACAGAAGGAATTACGCTATTCCTGAGGGTTAATTGGAGCTATTGCATGGATACTTCAGTTAGAACTCATGTGACAGAGTTTGGTGGAGTTGATTGAGGAAGTTAGTGGAGTTGTATTCAGTTTAACTAATCTAAACATAGTTGAGCTATTTGTATTCAGTTTAACTAATTGTTACAATTAGTGAGAGTGGTGTGAATTAATTATTAATTAATTCATTAATTATAAACTCATTAATCAACTAAAGAATGCATCAGTTAACTTCAGTGCATGGACATTTTTAGTGGAGACCAGTGCGGAAATAGGTGAAAGAGCAGGTTAAATATCAGTTGTGACTATACAGTTGCTATTTTCAACACACAGATAGGTGGAGAAGCCCATGAGGATTGTGTAGTACAAGCCAGGTGGTTTATGTTATTTAATGAAGCCATCCCATAGCATTGAAAACGCAATAGAGGTTGGCTATCAAGTGGCAAAAGATTGGAGCATGTGTTTTGCTAGATCTAGCTTAATAGTGTGTATCAATTAAGGGTGTGCATGAGAGATTGTGAGGAGCTTTTGTACTATGATTGTTACATGATCTCCATGACATATAATATACAGATAGTTGGATTTTTCAGCTTTAAGCTTTCCCATTAAATATTGTGTTCATATGTGTGATTTTTTGTGGTTTTCATGTATGCATGAAATTGACTTTATTTCTGCATATGATGATCAATAGTAGAAGAGATTCTGTATTATGCATGAAGCTAAAATAGTGTGTGATTAGGAGAATCTCAGTGAATAATATATTAGTTATTCAAATTTCTACAATCTATATACATACATACATATATATATATATATATATATATATATATATATATATATATATATATATATATATATATATATATACATCCACCCACCATTGAATATGTATGTCTGCCATACCTCCACTATACAGTCTGTCTGTCTTCTTAGTTTAGATTCTGTCCATCCACTAGTTTAGAGTCTATCCATCCACCAGTTTAGGTCTAAGGTTTCGACCTTAGGTAAAAAAATTATGTGCAACCCATAATATACGTATTTTTCCAAAACTATGGAAATGAATGAATTCAGAAATTCCCACGGTTGGATGGGTCCACACCAAAGGGGGCATGTGGCAGCCCCTGGCTGCACGACATGTCCAGCTCTTGTTGGACTACTCTAGCCTAGAAAAAATTCTCAATCAACCTTAGAAATAGATGTAAGAAAATTTCACTTCCAAAGTTCACTAGTGAATCTCACTGCGACACTTGTCACAGTGTCACTGGGCTAAAATTTGAGAATATTCCTTGGATATACCTGGAGTGCTGACTGGACTACCATGTCATCAGTCTGTCACTATTCTTCTCATTTTTTACCTATTTGGGAAAACTGACAGCAAGTCATAACTTCTTCATCTAGAGTCGTATTTTGATGAAATAAATTGCGTTGGAATCCTGGCGATGAGCTCTACGCAGTCATTATAGTTTGGAGCATTTTTTAGCACTTTCATTTTAGAGCTAAATAGTGAGCCTCTAATCAGAAAGGCATACCATAAATTTTTCCACGTAAGTCCAAACATCCTATAAGGAACAGTTTCATTTATTCACATAAATCATTAATCCTTTCAAGGTTAAAAATTTTGGGCAAAGCCAAATTTAGTCAAAATAACATCTCTTCTCAATCACTATCCAATATTCACTCAAGGATTCGGAACAAATTTCAAAAGGAATAACTTGTGCGCATATTAGCCACTGAAGAACTTGAAGAATTGAAACAATAAATCTAAAGACAATATAAATAAATTAGGGAATGATGTAAATGTGAATATGAGGAAAATGTTGTGGCAGAAACATAGGAAAAGCACATGGGATGTCCTGAAATTATCCACATAAGCTGACAGCCAAATACTTGGGCCCTTTAGGGAAATGCGATATAATGAATATGGAATATCCAGTATATCAATGCTTGACTTACCTCTTCAGTTCATTGTCTATAATAAATATGGGTTTTTTCCAATTAGGACACAAAGATTTCATACCTTAGGACAATGTATTATGTCTGGGAATTGAGTTGCTTATCTAATAGTCAAAACTATTTAATTGCATGGTCTCAAAGAAAACATTTGAGCTTCACCCATTTCTATAAGGTCTTGTAATATTATTTGCTTCCCAGTGAGCATAAAACGTGAAATAATGATCATTGTCACTTAAAAAACTAAGAATATTTCCAACCTGTGATTTGTATGCAAGTTAACTTGCTGGTGTTCCATAGTTTGATGTAGGTTACAAAATTATAAGTCAATTGATGGACTGATTACTACTCAGAAATATCACTTTTTGTTCATTAATGAGTGTTTTATAATTATGAAATGAAGCTAAATTTATATGATCACTGTCTAAACATAAATCAAGATTAATTACCACAAATGAATTATTAAAGAAAAATAAACATAGAAATATCTTGTCTTCTAGGCACAGGTGTATTAGCTATGTCTTGTTGGATATCTCAAAAATACATGACTGCGTGCTAATGGAGCTGGAAACCAAGCGTTGTGAATTAACAAGTGCTAAGATTTGTATTTATTGCAAAAATCAATGTTCTGTGCAGAAGCAAATATTATGGACTATAAACATGAACTAGAGTATCCTCTATTAGTGAGAAAAATTTGAGTAGGATCAACAATGTGCAATTTTCTAGTTTCCAGTAGATATTATTCTCCCAATTATGGTGGTATTTGGTTAGAAATAGGTTAAATAGTTTGTAAAACAATTTCACAATTGCCACAATCCACTGGTATGGACTAACAAAAAGTGTAAAGTAAGTTTATTGAAGTTTTTATTGTATGGATTCCTTATGCCACTTATTGCACAAGGGGAGCAAGGGGCAATTTTTTTTCTTTTTAGAGACAACATTATGTTAACCCCGATTACTAGATCACAGTCAAATTTGGTATTGGTGCATAGTCAATAATTTCAGTCCTTGGTCCTTCATTGACATATTAGTCAATAATGAGTTCATGAATAGAACCACAGTGACCTCAGTTGATAGGGAATGCAACTATGCCATCATCCTTTAGACAATAACAACACAAAACTAGGTGGATTAGCCTGACACATGATAGTCCTAAGGGTTCTGATCATGTAATCAAGAATTTTTTGTGTTTTCAACAACACAGACCTGTAACTTAGCACAAGTTGGAAATATGGGCTCATTTAAGTGGATTTACACAACCCTGGCCATTAATATATTCATCAGTGTGTGTTTCAGAACTAGGCTACACAATTATCCTCCCAACCACTGATGGACAACTAGTAAAGAAGCTTCTTACTAGGTGCAGTCACCCCCTAGCACATTAAGCCTGTTTCGATGGCCAGTTCACCATATTTCCCAGGGAATGTAGAGATTGATTTCCACCCTGTAATATTTCATCACTCCACCTGAAGTTGAGGATCCAAAGTGATTTTGGGACATCCAATCTAAGACAACCATTATCCTCCATCCCTTACTAGTGAGGGAATCTAGATATATGAAATATCCACCCCTTTCCAGGTGAGGGAATATAGAGACATGAAATCTCCACCCCTTCTCATATGAGGGAATCCAAAGGCATGTAATCTCCACCCCTATTCATATGAGGGAATCTAAAGACATGAAATCTCAACCACTTTTCATGTGAGGGAATCCAGAGACATGAAATCTCCAACCCTATTCAGATGAGGGAATCCAAAGACATGAAATATCAACCCCTTTCCAAGTGATGGAATATAGAGAAATAAAGTCTCCACCCCTTTTCAAATGAGGGATTCCATAGTCATGAAATCTCCACCAACCCCCACAGACTTAGTCAACAATTCAAGAAATTATGTTGTCACAAATTCACCTAAAACTACTCATCAATGTAGTGATGTGAATGTAGGACTTCTTGCAGAAGTATATTATATAGGGTCTCTGTCTCCTTGTCAAACTATATATGCAAGAAATGTTCACCCTATCAAGTAATGGAAATGACATATAGGAGAGGCTTGCACAACATGCCCAAAATGTGTCTTAAGGACATTAATTATATGTATTGAATACTTAGGTGGTGAGGATTTTACTACTAGAGGTAGAAGACAGAAATAAAGTTTGAAGAACGATACTAGCACAATGTAAAATTGAACAGAACCAAAAGTGTGGTTACTAAATATTACAGTGATTCACTACTTTGTGAGTTACAACCAATATGGTAAAATCTGCCTAGAATTTTTTTATTATACTAAATATTCATCACATAAGGAGTAGTAGGGTCATTGTTACTAACCTATCCCACCACATGACTCCGCTGTTTCCCTTGAGTCGTTTATTGTTGGAAATGGCACCAAATTGGATTCTAATTTAATTTTCCCTTGAATTAAATTATAATAAAATTGTAATTCCACATCACAAAACAACTTGTATGTGTTAAATAATATAGAATAACTTACTTGGTTAATTTAATTCGATTTGAGGGTATAACTTGACTCATGTAGAGTGTCTCCTACAAAATAGGAGCCCTAGTTGAGTTTTTTTTAGTTGTAATTAATTAACTCACTTTATGTGAGTTAAAATTAGTTTAAATATTTCTAATTGATGGAGGAACTAGTGAGAGGTAAAAGAGTGGAACTTGGACTTGAACCACATCTAGTGATCAATCAGATAATTGATGCTTCACTCATAAATAACTCTTGCACGTCAATTATGAGAAAAACCCAATTGAGATTCGAGTTCAAGGGTAGTGTACTATCAATTGTATAATCATTTAAATTGTATAGGTGGTGCATGCAATCAGAGGAAGGCCCCTAAGCGCAGTATGGATTTGGAATTTCCCTAATTAATATGGCCTAATTACCCAAGGAAAAAATGAAGGAAATAGGGATCTTGGATGGGAAAAAATTGGTTAAGTATTCAACGAGGCTTCTAAGTATCTATGAGACAAATATAGAGAGTGCAGAATTTTCTCAACTTGGAGAAAAACATTGTAATATTCTCATATTTTATGACTTATGAAATATAAAAATAGCGGGGTTTTTAGCTGAGTCTTTCCCCAGGAAATATTTGTGTATAATGTGATTGAAATTATTTCTCTTTCATGTTTTGTGATTTCACGATCTAAATTGGTTTCCACAATTGGTAGAGTAGATTCAAGTATATTATTTTATCATATTACAATTATATCAATTTGAATCTACATGGATTTTATACACTAACCACACTATAACTTGTGTTTCTCCTTCATTGCTGCAATTTTCCTTACTGTTGTTAAATGACCAATCTCTCATGTATTTCCTTCTACCTTTTTTCTCTTTCTTGCTCACTACTATCTCATTTTCCTCCCTTTCCCTTCTCGGTTCCCCTCCTTTCCCTTTTCTAGCCTTCCATTTTCTACCAGTTGGTCTTCCTTTCTCTCACCACCTGCCAGTTTCCCTCATTCTAGGCCTATTCTATAATCATCCAAATGTGCATGGGGAAGAAAAATCTCATCAATCACGTGATGATTAACTTGTAAGATATATTCCATTTGCAGAAGAATCCCTTCTGTGTCTACACTCTCTAGTTGTATGAACCCTAAGCTAGCACCTTCAGCTCCTCACCCTTTGTGTTCAATTGTATGCATATTTTTTTTTATTTAAATCCATATATCGTGCCCCGTATACCGTACTTAAGTTTATCTCCTATCTTGGTTGTTATCTCCTATTTCGATTCTTGTGAACTAAGTTTTAATCAATTTCTTTGCCTACATGTCCTTGAGGATCCACTTAACTCCTCCTAGGTAGTGGAATAATTTATTACCTAATGTGTTTAAAGTCTTCTCTCTACATCTATGCTTCCATGAGTTAAAGGAGTGTGTTATTGTAAGTGACCACCATAATGAGGGACCTTTGTGCAGGTAGTTGAAGTCTTATTAATGTTTGATCACTAATTACAGTTTTTATCAGTTGGGCGTTGTTCATTATTATGTTTGTGGCATATTATATTTTATGATATTCTCATGTATACAAGGACAAGTAAGAAGTTCTCACCATTATTATGCAAATGTAACTTCAATATTTACATAAAATATTATCATGTCTTTACACATGTAAGGTGACGAGGCAATATATATATATATATATATATATATATATATATATATATATATATATATATATATATGAATGTGCTAAGATAGGGATCGTTAACATCATGTCTACATAATTACCACATGACCAGAGTCATTACACTGGCATAATTTTTTTAACCCATTGGAGGCCTTCATAGGAGAAAGTTGCAATCAAAATTTCATTTCCCGAAGTAGAGAGTAGATTCGTAGGAAGAAAATCTTGAAGATATTTGGGTAAAACACTAGTATCTATCATTGAAGTCATAGAACTAGTAATCATCAAAATAAAATTCTTACTTTGGCCACGAGAATGATATGTCCTCATTTTCACATGCGTACATGAAGTTCAAATGAATAGGGAAATTCATTTTTCCTAGTAAATTGTTCTAGATTTCCTTCGGGGTAATTTAAAGCCTCGGTGATGTCAAGTCATGGTAAATTTTGCAGAGTGCGAGGAAGAACGAAACTACCATAACAAG
Organism: Pinus albicaulis; assembly: GCA_034641835.2. NCBI lineage: Eukaryota > Viridiplantae > Streptophyta > Pinopsida > Pinales > Pinaceae > Pinus > Pinus albicaulis. The sequence goes on along the minus strand of CM076583.1, from coordinate 1,113,224,332 downwards.
GTTCATAAGTGTTTTTCATTCTTCCTTATGCACAGATTGGATTTTCTTGGTTCCAGGATAATTAAGAAAGGTTCTAAGGCATAAAAATTATTAAATGACATGTATCAATGTGGACTAAGGAGATGCGCTAGCTAGTTTTATATAGCTAGGTATTGGTGGTCCCTTCCACATCAAACCAAAGTCAAATTACCAAAACTAGTGCATACAAACCTTTTGAAATGCATCCAAATCATAAAGAAAAATGCATTATTACATAAGGTTAAACACATTAGAATGAAAGAATGATGGGCCATGAGTGGTCCACGTGGAGGAGATAGGAGCTCTCAATTTATGCAACACCAAAAATAAGAGGACTTGTGGGTTGCTTGTTTGTGAGTGATGAATGAAACATATGTTGTATTTTTCTTAATTTTAATTGACTTAAATGTTGCTTGCCAGTTTTCCTTATTTCCTTACTTGTAATTTGCAGAATTATATTTTTTTCACCTTTTTGAAAAGGATACATTTCACACCATGCCCTTGGGATACGATATTTTTTAACAGTATGTAGTGTGAAAATGTTGTTTTAAAATAATTTTTCAAGATATGAGGATGCTTAGGTTGTTCCAATTTCCATTTTCTACTATCATGGAGGCTTTTTTTCTCTTCATATTCTTCTATAATCCATATCTATAGGGTTTATCAAAACTTTTAATTATGGGATCTAAAAGTACAGGAGACACAAGTGAAAGCTTCTCCTTTATTGAATTGTTATAAGATGAATTTTATGACTCTTTTGAGGCCTAAAGATATTTTTAGAAACAAAATGAGAATAAGGATATTAGCTTGAATTCCTTTCCTATGTTTGTGCCTCTGGCACAAAAATTGTGCGGTAGAATTATCCAAATTACTCATCGGATGAGGTTGGTGATAATTTATATATCAGGACAAAAAGAAAAAACTGGCAATGGAAATATATTGTTGTGGCAATAATTTCCCACACTCTGGATTTTTGGACTTCTAAGAGATACCCTACCTTGCCTTTTGTAGTCTCTTCTTTCCTTATTGTAATTTTTTTTTAAACTAGATAAGGGAAGGGGTGGGTGTCTTAAACAATGACTAGTATCATTGATTATGAGGAGTGATCAATTATTTATACTTCTGATGTATGTTATGCTGACATATTAGTAAATATATCTCCATTTATTGTAAGACTTTTCTAAATATAAGTCATGTTTATATTTGTGAAATATCTAACATTTTGAGTGGGCACAACACCCATCTCTCATTCTCAAGGCTTAATTATGCCACCCAACTAGGTGGAAATCTCTATTGGTCTTTAGAAATCCAATCTCCACTTATACCTTATAAAGTCTAGTTAGTTGGCCTTGTAGTTCATTGTCTTACTTACTCTTAATTCATATTGTTACAAAGCTCCTTATTGAATTCTCTTGGTAAATCTGAGCTTGAGGTGGGGACTTCACTAGATTTCCATCTTCAGATTGTAGAAAAATAGTAGGTGGACAAAGTTGAGGATAAAGAAGCCCCACTTGTAAGTGTTCTTTATAGCACCATTAAAATATCCTTAAAAGGATATCTTTTGTTCCAACTTACTAAGTATGTATGATTACCATAATTAGTTCTTGTAGCTACTGTAGTGGTTTTTTAGGTGGTTCATTCAACTTATTTTTCCTATGAATAAAATTTTTACTTCAAAAGTACCAAATTCTTATGTATCCTTTTTGGCATTTTTTCAATACTTAAAGGTAAAATCTTGTTGGGATTGGAAGCTTGTGTTGCCTTGTCACTCGACATTGAGTTCTTTTTTTTTTAATTGTGGAATGCATTGTAGTTATTGACTGCTACTTGTCTAATAGTTTAATGTGCAATATTTCATCATACAAGAATATTGTTGTTTGTTATTGTTATTTTCCATTGTGAGGTAGAGTTTGTCTTTACATTCAAAGTTTGTTTTATGTTTTAGGAGGTTGTTAAATCTAGTTTTATATGAAAGAGATGAAACATTATCATCATCTACTTATAGTGTGTGAATCTACTTATAGTTATGTGGACAATACCTTCACCCAATGATATCTTTAGTTTTTATAAGAGGTGAATGCTTTCCTAAAAATGTCAATGAAGATTGTTTGTGTGTAAATTTGCAAATAAAGTCAAAGGAGTGTCAATATGTATTGAATGAAGATCACTTCTTCAACTTGTCAAGTCTCCATCACATGAGTTCAAAGTGCAAGGCCAATCTCTAAATATTTTCAACCTTTGCGATTTAGTGAATATTACTCGAGCCACTACCATGGATTAGCCCCAATGAGATTTTTCCATTCAAATTCAACAATATATGATATATTAATGTTCTTTTTCATGTCATGGTGAAAGAAAAAACTTTTTTCATTAAAGTTTGTTGCACAATGTGGAAGTATCGAATGAGAAGAATAAACTCATACAATCATGGGACATGAATTACATATTAGAGCAGAAAAATGAGAGCTAGAAGTTAAATCAATATTCTTGTCTTACATTGGTTACCTGTGAATTTAACATTGAACTTGCTTTAAGATTTATTGCACTAATCTGTTGATTTGTGCATGCCATTATTACATGCATTGTTAAATTTAGGTGAAACTTGCTACTAGTGGCTTTAAGTAAATAATATACTATTTGTGGGTCAAAATTATCCATTTCCATGATTTTCTTTCCAAGCATGGATTCTTTCTTGTGTAAGTGTATAGTGTAGCGTATACAATAGGAGAAAAAATGAAAGTAAGAAATTGCAACAGTAAGTCGGCGATGTATTTTACTTGATTGTTTCTAGATTTATGTTTATTATTTGAATTTATTGTCGTGTATGTTAGTGTTAGTTATTTCTTCCTGTCACCACTAATCAAATGTTCTCTTACAAGGTTTTCATTAGGGTATTAAGTCAAATTTGTATGGTTTCAGTAGGTCTTCAAATAAAAATTTGGTCATTGGCCAGTTTTTCTAGGTTAGTGCTACTCCCTCAAATATTCATGGTTATAATTATTCATCATGGTCATGTTATTTTTCAAGTGTACAGGTCATGGATCAATCAAATTATCATATAGGTCTTGGTCTAGGTCATCACTTGTAATTGTCATCATCATGTTAATTTAAAGTTAAAAAATCCATGTTTATTGTCTTGAGTCTGCATATAAAGGGAGTTATCATTTTAGGAAAGAAAATAAAGGTAAATATACTACTACAGTTCATAAATCTATTGCTGCAAAACACATCACTTTGGTTTTTTGTTTCAAATGAAGGATGATGTCATGCCATGACATATGACTAAAAATGATTTTGAGTTTTAAAAGACCATTCAAACACTACGATAACTATTTTCATTAATATTGAGCTCCAAACTGTCAATGAAATCCATCCAAGCACACTCATCATCAAAATTGCACTCTCAAAAACATTTTTCCTCTCTCACACTACGTTTTTCATGAGCATGTTGTGTTTTTATTGGCCACATTGTGATTTTACTGTTTGAGGGAAAAGGGTAATTTTCAAGGGTTTCCTTAAGAAACCAAGGGTTAAATCATCATATTATTTGCAAGTAAGTAATACCCTACAAACTCTTATTTTCCTCAATTTCCTCAGCATATCAGTGCTTAAGTCTCTACTAGCCTCCATGTTGCGTTTTCATGGTTTGGCCATTTTGGTTGACTTCCAGTTGCAAAAAATAGTTTTCTTACTCATACTACCCTTACCTACACCCTACACACCTCCCAAAATCTTTCCCTATCTCTGCTACCTCATTTCCCTAATCCCTATACCTAACCCTAGCTCCTACACAACGTTTTTGGAACTTTTAGGGTTAGGACTGTGTTTTAATTCCTACAACCTAGATCCCTACACTATTTTCGTCATCCCCCACTTCCATAAGATTCGAAATAACCCTATCTATCTCCCAAAATTTTCCCTACCTACATATCTCCTCCCTAACCCATGCATTCCATCACCTAAAGTAAGTAACCCTAATTCCTTGTTTTCCAAGAAAAACCCTATTTTTCCCTTTCATCCCACTAGAATTTGTTGTGCAATCTCAAACATGGAGGGAGAAAATAAGACAAACAAAAAATGAGGTCATATCATCAAGTATGAGCCCACCCAATTCCAAAAAATCATAGCTTCAACTTTCGAAGATGTGGGTTTCCTAAGGTTTACATTGCACTTAGGGACAATTTTTCTTAAAAAGATGTTTATGACCACATAGAGATGAATTTTACAAACGTGAAAGAGATATTTGTCCATAATAGACCAAGTAATAAAAACCTCCTTCATTTTATACACAGTTATTATTATTTGGGAGAAATTCCAAAAATACAATTGCTATAGCAGGTTTTCTACACTTCTGGATAGCTTGTTGTCAAGATAGTTTTTCATGGGTTTGGATAAGGTGTTTGTAGTGCTTGATGACTCTATTGTGTATCTAAAATCCTAAGATTTCCAATGGTACCTTCAGGTCATGACTTGAAGTTGAGTACAGCATCAAAATTTCCCTGCAATATCACACTACACTTTTCCCTGGTGGCACTGCGTTTTCCCAAGTTTTGAGTGATCAAATTTAAACTTTGATTCTGACCAAATGGGGAAGTATTTTTGAAAACAAGAGGAAGTTTTTATTCATAGCATGCCAAATGAAAAAATAATATATCAATTTTTCAAAAATAGTTATGGTTATATATATATGGACCTACCTTTGAGCCCTACTTTTGCATATTTTTTTGAAATTTTTGGACTTTTTGGCAATTTTTGCATAGTTCTTGGTCCAAAAACGCAACATACCTCATGTTGTGCTTTTTCTGGGGGCCTCCAAATGACAAATTTTTTACATATTTGGGTTTCTAGTGACCTCTACATCAACTTCAACCCCTGGGACAACCATGTCAGGACTTTATGGTGGGTCAAAATGTCAAAAAACCACTTTTAAACACCTTTCTGCCCTATTTTTCAAAAGTTCGTTGCGTTTTTGTGGTTGTGGGAGAATTGAGTTTTAGAGTCCTAGAAGCCATATTTTTCAGTTCTTGAAGATTCTATGATGTATTATATAGGTAGATATTTCTCCAGCAACTTTCAGATCTTAATTTAGACCTCGGGAAGGCATCCAAAATCCACTTCTACCAATTTCATTGTGTTTTCCCCTCAAACGCTGTGTTTTTTCCTAATTTCATTACGTTTCTGCCTGCAAATAAATTTTCTCAATTAACTCAGTCACTGATGTAATTTGTCATTTTTGATGTTGTGATGATGTAATCATGTTTAATTATGCTAGTTAGAGTAAAAATGAGGTGGATACATGCTTATAAATGTCTTTTATGGTCAAATGTATCAGTTTTTCTATCTTAGGGAGAGTCTTTTTAACCTCCTTATTCTTTCGGTTATAGGTGAGAGAATCATGTGATCAGTTCCTCCACACTAGGATTCAACCCCTTAGAGAGGGGAAATGGTTTTTTGTCTATATATATGCATTTCTTAGTCATTTTAATGGTTGGACATCAAAGGTTGGAACTATAGTAACTTGTACTTCATTATTTTATCAAGAAATCAAAGGAACAGTTGTAGCTATTGTTTAGGAATTCATGTGCAGTGAGTTTTGATGTTATATTTTCTCTGTTATAGTCCTTTATAAATGATATACATGTTCTCCTTCCATGCCTTTCTTTCTTCAGTGATCTTCCTAAAAGTTTGATCAACATAATTCTTCATAAGCTATGATTTGTTTGGGAATATAATTTTGTGTTTGCTTATTTCTATTTTATTGAATTCACAACACATGCTCATTAAGATCCTCCATTTTCAAACACTACACTACACCGAAAAAACCCTAAGCCCATCACTAAAGCATTTCTACATTTATCCTTTATATATTTAGAGTTGTAACCCTTTGATATATTTGACCTAGCTACCTGGTTTTCATCCCCGATCCAGCAGAAAAACCATCAAACTTTCAAAACCCTAGAACTGACCTAACTATACTAAAATATACTCCTCATCCAGTCAAACCCTTTGGCTATGATATCATAGAGAGAGCCCTCTCTGGTTTGGTAGGACCAACTACCAAACTGAAAGCTTGGTTTGAGGTTACCTCTGTCGATATCCTTTCTCAGCCTTAAGACATTGTGGAGGCTAAAATTTCTGGCATCGTTGTCGGGGAAAGAGGTGATGGATCTTCCCCAGGAAAGCATGAAAGGATCACATCTTATTACTGATGGTGGATAGTGATCAGGCACACGAAGTTTGAAATCATCCACTTGGTGACTCCAAATCTATTCGAAATCAAATCCAAAGGCTCCACTGGAAGATGAACCTTACCAATAGAAACACGAAAGGAAAAAATGGGAAGATCAAGTATTCAACTTGGACTTTCATCCAAGACATCATGTTCTTTGTCGTGAATTATTATTTTTCTTTTCCTAAGAATGCCAAGAAGATTTTTCAAAGTATATGGTATTTGAGAAAATATCCCATACATGTATTTGATTCCTTTCCTCTGAAAATTGTGGATACAAATTCTCCTTACACTTTTGATCTTGGTCAAGATCCTTCTTCTGAAACTTATGTTGATCATCTTCAACTGGATGAGACTCAAGAGATCAAGACTGATCTTACAGCTTTTGTGCATACTCCTATATCTTCCAAAATTCCAGATAGATATAAGCCACTGATCTTACCTCCTATACTCCATGATTTCCCTTAAAACTATTACAAATATCTTCCCAGGTTTGATGGAGAATGTGGTAACATCACTACTGAGAAACAAATTCAGAGTTTTGAAAATTTTCTTGACCTTTTTGAGGTTGAAGAATATGATGTCAGTATCAGGATGTTTTCTCTATATTTGCAAAGCAAAGATAAGAAATGGTTCAAAAAATTGCAAGTTGCAAGAATTTTCGATTTCCATCAGTTTGTGAAAGTATTCCTTGATAAATGGGTGATCAAGAGGAATCCTTTTCTGATTATAGAAGAATGAAATCATTTTTAAAAAAAACCACGAGAAATAGTGCAACACTTTTCATCCAGATTCAATCAAATGTATCATTCAATGCAGGTTGATATAAAACTGCATCCGGGTTCAGCTCTCTTACACTACTCGGATGACTTTGATCCAGAAATGGAGTTTCAATTGAGAGAAAGGAACACTACAACACTTGAATAAATGAAATATAGTGTGATAGTTGCGGAAGCTAATCTGTTGGTCAAAAAGTAAAAGCTAGAAGTAGAAGTGAGGGAGAACATAGAGAAGGAGCATTTGACATCTTCAGAAGAGAAGTTTGACATTTTGGTAAGTAAAATGGAATAAATTATGCAAAAGATCATCATGAGAGATGAATTTTTTGTTCAACAACACCTTGTCCCACTTATTTTAGAACAAGAGGAGGTTAAGCCCTAACCATTTTCCTGCTAATTCCAATTACCATAGATCATAAAATGATTGTTTTATGTATTAATTTATGGATAGTCATGAAAATGGATTTGTAGATTAGCCTATGGAGAAGCAATTTGCTGATTTAATGTGTATGTTAGATGACATTACTTATATTGATGATTTACCCAAGTATGATCAGTATGATGATGACTATACGAAATCGATCCTGAATCTTCAAGGAAATAAACAACATGTCTTTGGGAAGAGGAAGTTCAATTAAAGCAACTCAAATATATCACTCATATTATACATATCAATCATGAAAACAATGAAGATAACGCAAAAAATTTCAAAGTCAGTGAAAGCTCTTTTCCCTTATGTTTCGCTTCATTTCAATTACTGAGAGAAAATTTTCCTTAGATTAGCAATCAACAGTCTTTCAGTTTTGATATGGAGCATGGAGAAAAAAATTAACTTCTTCATCAGGACACCTTACCCTTGTGTCTCTCCTCATTTTCGAAAAGAATAGAAAACTATAGGCAAGCAGATAAGTGAGTTTTCAACAGTATAAACGTGCATCCTTCTCATGAATTGGTTGAGGATGTCACTTGTGATATTGAAGCTTCTTTCACTCCAGAATCACAACCACTGAGTTACATTGAGTTTCATACCTTAGATCAAATCTTAGAACCTAAAACTTATTCTGAATTAATGTAGGGTAATTCTGTACCATTAAGTTTTGATGCATTTATGTTTTTTTGAGGAATTTTTTTTGATAATATCTCTCAAGAAAAGGATGACAAGCCTATATGAAATCATGTAGTCTCATTGGAAATAATGTATAACAAGTTGCAGTAGTCTTGTCACTTTTTTTATGATCCAATATCTGATGTTTTGGATAATATTTCTAGTTAAAGTCCTTCTCCATTAGCTATCTATGATCTTCAAAATAGAGATGATACAAATTTGATCAGGAAACCGACTTCATTGGTTTATTCAGCAAGAATCTCATTACAAAGCACATCTAAGAATTTGTGAGCATATCAGGAGAGCAACGATAAAGAAGAGGTTGTCTTAGAGCCTCTTTCACATGATGATCTTCCCCTAGGATTAGAAAACAAAAGGAGTGCTTGTATTTATACTGAGTTTCAATACAAGGATACATTTCAGATTTGTGAGGATTCTTTTACTGATTTGTTGTAGTCAACAAGGGAGATAAATTTTCTTCTATTTATGAACCAGAAGCACATATTTAGTGGATACTCAGAGTGGCCTATATTTTGTTTTCTCTACCTGCTCAAGGGAAATGTGAGCATGATTCTAGTAAGTAATCATTTACTATATTGGCTACATTGGAAGGATCATTTCACATGATTGTACATATTTCTTCAGCAAGTGAATTGTTTTCATTAGGATTTTAAGCCCTCAAGTCTCAATGATATGCTGCCATCAATAAGTTTCGTAAGTGTTGTTTCAACATTAGGGGAATTTTGAGGTCTAAAATGGGCATCCTAAGCAAATTATAAAATAATAGAGGAAAAAATAAAATAATATTAGATTACATCATCAAAATTTAGAGAGAAAAAAGAAAAAACTATTTTTTCAGCTCGTATTTTCAAGTTATCTCCCTATGGGTTTACTCAAATTTCGAGCAGAGACATTCATTGGATGAAAATTTTTATTTCTCATCCAAGGAGTACCCATGTTGCATACTTTCGATGAACTCTGCTGCACAAAAAATGTGAAATACATGAAAAATGTGATTGCAATCATGTTTTTCATGTATTTCTCATTTTTCGTGTAGAAGGGTCCATTGAAAGTATGCAACATGGGTACTCCTTCAATGAGGAATTAAATTTTGCATCCAAAGAGTACTCCCACTTGAAATTTGAGTAAAAATATAGGGAGATAAGTTGAAAATATGAGTTGAAAAAGTAGTTTTATTATTTTTTAATATTTTTAATTTTTTACTCCAAAAATGGTGAATCATCCCCCATGGTTGAAATCATCATCTCTAATCCTATTGGTTCTTATAAATTTTAATTTGGTTGTACATTTTTCATAGGAGGCCCATTTTAGACCTAAAAATTCTATTAATGGTGAGTAGTCAGTTTTTTTTTAAGTCAAAATCAGTTCAGTTTGTGTGTCAGTTTTTGGTATTGATTTTGGTATCTTGTTTTTGACTCCATACCCAATGGATAAGGCTACTTGGTCTACAATGTTCTTGAAACCTCCAAGGATCTTCTATCCCCTGTTGGAGCCAATGTTAGTGTCAATCGGTTTTTCCTGTCATCGGTGATCAAATGTGCTCTTACAAGGTTTTCGTCAGGGTATTAAGTCAATTTTTTATGGTTTCAGTAGGTCCTTTCAAATAAAACTTTGGTCAATGGATAGTGTGTCTAGGTTAGCGCTACTTCCTTCAGTATTCATGTTTATCATTATTCATCATGGTCATGTTATTTTTCAAGTGTACAGGTCATGGATTAGTTAAATTATCATATAGGTCTTGGCCTAGGTCAACACTTGTAATTGTCATCATCATGTTAGTTTCAAGTTAAAAAAACCATGTTTATGGTCTTGAGTCCACATATAAGGGGAGTTATAATTTTAGGAAAGAAAATAAAGGTGAAGATACTACTTTAGTTCATAAAGCTATTGCTGCAAAACACTTCACTTTGGTTTTTGGTTTCAAATGAAGAATGATGTCATGCCATGACATATGCCTAAACGTGATTTTGAGCTTTAAAAGACCATTCAAACACTTGAATCACTCTTTTCTTTCATATTGAGCTCTAAACTTTCAGTGAAATCCATCCAAGCACACTCATCATCGAAAGTTCACTCTCAAAAGCATTTTTCCTCTCTCACGCTACGTTTTTCAAGAGCACGCTGAGTTTTTATTGGCCATGTTGCGCTTTCACTATTTGAGGGAAAAGGTTCATTTTAAATGGTCTCCTTCAGAAGCCAAGGGTTTCAACATCTTCTTTGCAAGTAACTAATATCCTACAAACTCTTCTTTTCCTCAATTTCTTCAACATTTTGAGTGTTGAAGTCTCTCCTAGCCTCCACCCTACGTTTTCATTGTTTGGTCCTTGTGGCTGATTTCTAGCAGCAAAAACTAGTTTCCCTACACCCTACACATATCCCCAAAGCTTTCCCTATCCCTTCTCCCTCATTTCCCTAATCCCTATACCTAACCCTAGCTCCTACGTTGCGTTTTTGGCATTTTTAGGGTTAGGACTGTGTTTTAATTCCTACAACCTATCCCTCACTCTTTTGGTAATTATCCACTTCCCTAAGCTTCCAAATACCCCTACATATCTCCCAAAACTTTCCCTACCTAGATATCTCTTTCCTAACCTGTGCATTCCATCACCTAAAACAAGTAACCCTAATTCCCTGTTTTCCAAGTGAAACCTTATTTTTCCCTTTCATCCCACTAGGGTTTGTTGTGCAATCTCAAACATGGAAGGAGAAAAGAAGACATATTACAAAAAATGAGGTCGGATCATCAGATATTATTCCACAAAATTCGAAGAAATCATAGCTTCACCTTTCCAAAATGTGGGCTGCTTAAGGTTTACATTACACGTAGGGAAAATTTTTCTTAAAAATGTGTTTCTGACCACATAGAGATTCATTTTACAAAAGTGAAAGAGATTTTTGTCCATCATAGACCAAGGAACAAAAACCTCCTTTAGTTTATACACAAGTATTATTATTTGGGAGAAATACCAAAAATACAATTGCAACAGGAGGTTTTCTGCACTTATGGATAGCTTGACTTCAAGACAGATGTTCAGGGGTTTGGAGAAGGTGTTTGTAGTGGTTGATGACTCTGTTTTGTAGCCTAAATCCTAATATTTCCATTGGTACATTTAGATATTTATTTGGAGCTCAGTAAGGCATTAAAAATTTCTCTTCAAGATCACGTTGCACTTTTCCCGAGTGGTGCTGTGTTTTTCCACGTTTTGAGCGATCATCTTTAAACTTTGATTTTGACCAAATGGGAAAGAATTTTGAAAAATGGAGGAGAAATTTATTCATAACATGCAAAAGAACAAAAACCTCTATCAGTTTTTCAAAAATAGTTATGGTTAGAGAGATATGGACCTACCTTTGAGCCCTATTTTTGCATAAATGTTTTGAAATGTTTGGACTTTTTTGGCAATTTTTGCATAGTCCTTGGTCAAAAAACGCAGTGTGTCTCATGTTGCGCTTTTGCTGGGGGCCTCCAAATGCCAAAATTTTTACATATTTGGGTTTTTAGTGACCTCTAAATCAACTTCAACCACTCGGAAAACCATGTCAGCACTTTATGGTGGGTGAAAATGTTAAAAAACCACCTAAAAAACACCTTTCTGCCCTCTTTTTCAAAAGTTTGTTGCGTCTTTGGAGTAGTTGCGGGAGAATTGAGTTTTAGAGGGCTAGAAATAGTCTTTTTTAGTTCTTGAAGATTCTATTATGTAGTAGACATGTAGATATTTCTCCAAAATATTTCAGATTTTGATTTTGACCTCGGTATGGCCTCCAAAAGCCACTTCTACCAATTTTGTTGTGTTTTTCCCTCGCACGTTGCATTTTTACCTTATTTCGTTGTGTTTTTCCCTGAAAATCACTTTTCTGAGTTGACTCAGTCCAAATTCGACCTCCACTGATGTAATTTGTCATTTTTGATAATGCGATTATGTAATCATATGTAATTGTGCTAGTTAGAGTAAAATTGAGGCGGATACATGCTTCTAAATTTCTTTTATTTTCAAATGTATCAATGTTTCTATCTTGGGGAGAGTCTTATTAACCTCCCTAGTCTTTAGGTTTTAGGTGAGGGAATCATGTGATAAGTTCCTCCACACTAGGATCCGACCCCTGAGAGAGAGGAAATGGTTTTTTTGTCTATATGCATGCATTTTTTAGTCATTTTTATGGTTGGACATCAGAAGTTGGAACTATAGTAGCTTGTACTTCAACTTTTTATCAAGAAATCAAAGGAACAATTGCAAATATTGTTTATGAATTCATGTGTAGTGAGTTTTTGATGTTGTATTTTCTCTATTATAGTATTTTATAAATGATATACATGTTCTCTTTCCATGCCTTGCTTTCTTAAGTGATCTTCCTAAAAGTTTAATAAGCAAAATTCTCCATAAGATCTGTTACTTTTGGGAACATCATTTTATGCTTTCTTCCTTCTGTTTTAATGAATTCATGACACATGCTCATTAAGATCCTTCTTCATTTTCAAACCCTACACTACATCGAAAAAACCCTAAGCCCATCACTAAAGCATTGCTACCTTGCTCCTTTATATATTTACAAATGTAATCCTTTGAAATATTTGACCTAGCTACTTGGTTTTCATCCCTGATCCAGCAGAAACGCCATCAAACTTTCAAAACCCTAGATCTGACCTAACTAGCCTAAAATCTAATCCTCATCTAGGCAAACCCTTTGGTTGTGATTTCATAAAGAGATCCCTCTCTGATTTGGTAGGGCTGGATACCAAACTGAAAGATTTGTTTGAGGTTACCTCCGTCGATATCCTTTCTCAGCCTTGGGACATTGTGGAGGCTAACAGTGTAGAAACTATTTACAAAAAAAGAATTTCTTTTCTGCCAAACTAACATAAATTTATCGGTAGCTATTGATTTGAAAACTATAGCATTTATTCCTTGATAAATATACACTAAATTTTAGTGTAACCTAGTCCAAGTCAGTCATTGTTTGGTGGGTTTCTTGGTGCCAAAAATAGCAACATAAAAAAATTTATTTGATGCAGAAATGTTGTGTTGTTGAAATTGTTAAATGCATTATTAATTTAGTTACATAGGAAATTATTGTAAGTATTGAGTTTTTATAAAAGGGAGTTAATTGTAGAATTTATAGCAATGACATATAGCCTTTTTGTACCTTACCTTTTATTTATCTATAAAATAATGATTTTCATAATTAAATGATGGATTATATGGAAGACTTCAACTCCTTACAACATGACCATTCCAATTGTCTCTCTGGAGATATTAAATCTCTAGAATCTTCCATTGTTTGACTTTCAATCACCACCAATGTGAAGATATGCATCTTATCTTTGTTTGAGTATTCTCTTGGTGGTTTCATGTGCTTCCTGGTTGGTTTTGGACATGTTTTTATATTTTTCCTAATGAATGACTGATTTGGTTAATGGTAGACAAGGAGTTTTACTAATATGCATTATATATATATATATATATATATATATATACACACACACACACACACACACAAAGATTTTTAACATGTAACTTAGTTCGTTGAGCCTAATATTTTCCTCAAGGTTGAATACAAAGTTCCTAAGGTGTTTTTTTCTATGGTGACGTTTTATTTGCTTTATTTATACAGGTCATCTGGACACAGAGTGGCCATTATCAACCAATTGAAGAAAACATGTTCGAGTTTCTTGATTTTTTGGGAAAAAATGGTATTGACATCATTTATGTTAAGGTATATGTCGTATAAATCCTTTATGGTATACTTTAGTTTATATTCCAGTGTTCATTGACTTTCATGTCTTATACTCTGCATTGTATCTTCTTTCATTTTCAGAAGAGGAATTTAGTTTTGATGGTAAGAAGCAGGAATTGAAGAAAGATGAGAATAGTATTAACACTGGAGCGACAAATGTTGAAAGAGAGGGAGAAGAGAATCAATATAGCGATACCCTTAAAATCCAATATACCACATGAGACACAACAATATAGAATGATGGTCAAGTATTTAGAGTTGATGAATTCACCTGCAATGCCTTTGCAACATAATTATAATTTTTTGAAGTAATGAAACAATATTTCATGTGTAAATTGTAGTCCAACCAATATTAAGTTGGAAACTCATATTGTAATTGTTGACATTTCGTATGATATAATTTATGTGGTTGAAATTATTTATAACTGTACTTGATATTATTTAGTATTGTAATTAACATATGTACTTTTTGTGTTTTCATATTAGATGAACATGCACATTGTATGGTATTTTTTTAATTTAGTCGCAAAATCATATTAATTTATTTATGTTTGTTAATAATGAATACAAAATAAATCTAAAACCATTAAATTATTAGTTTATGTTGATTAATGATGAACATAAATAAAATGAATTTACAACAACTAAATTAGTCATCTATAATGATTATTAATGAAAGTAAATGAAACGAATTATATTAAATCAGTCATTTGTCTAATGAATATGAAACTATCAAAAAAAGATAAATGAATATTGTAAATGATTAAAACTAACGTCTAAATTTTTCATATATATAATTATTAGTAGCTAATTTATATTATCTTATAACACATTTGAAATTTAGTCATATTTTTTTGGTCATTAATTGGTTTCAAATGATGACTAAAATTTTCATATATACGACTATTAGTAGCTAATTTATAGTATCTTATAATGCAACCAACATTTTGGTCATATTTATTTGGTCATTAATTGGTTTTCTCAAGTGATCACGTAGTAGTATATTTTTTTTGTGTATTTGGTCATTAATGACTAAATTAATGACTAAATATACTACTAGACAACCAATTAACGACTAAGCTAAATACGACTAAAAGTCGGTTGCATTATAGGATGTTGTAAATTAGGCACTATTGGGCACCAACTGAAAAATGGTCATTTATATGCAAATTTTAGTCATTTTTTTAGTAACTAATTAGCCATTTTGTACTAGTGTTTGTTGGCTTGAGGGGTCCTGACCCAAGTTCGGTGTGCAAGTTTTTCCAACAAACCCCTATACTACTAGCCCTTTCGGTAGTGACCTGCTTTCGCAGGTCATAGTCTCACCCGAAGTAGTATGGGTGGGTGCTGGAACCAGGTTTCCGCACCTTGAGAAAGGAAGGGTAAGGCAAGCAGAGCTGCGTTCTATTCTATAATTCCCAAATTACCTAGTTCTTCGCAGGGTTAAGTGTATATCTAATTGCATCCACGTGCACTAGATCTATAATTATATACTCTCTATAGCATCAACACCATATTATATAAGCAGAGTGAAATAGATCTAGATCCAATCATTCAGTACACAGATATTCGAAGCAAAAAGACAGAAAATACATAACACAGCAATTATCAGCAACTCATACAACAGTACTCACAGATTCAAATCTCGCATTCATTCATTCATAAATATTTCCTTACAATTCCCTTCCCAACCTGCGCACACAGCAGCAGGGTCTGCACACAGCTAGACTAGGATCTCTGTGCACACAACCAGTAGGAGTCTGTTCCCCCAAAACCCACACAGATAGCTTAAGCAATAGATCACATCAATATCTCATCAATTCCTATCCCTTTTGATACAAAATACATCTCTATTTATAACAATCTAGCTCCTCATTTCCTATGGTCTGTAACCCATGGTTTTCAGACCCCTAGTTTACCCTTTGACCCATTACAATGCGTTCGGGGCTTTGACCTGCCCCAAAACCCCTGCGCTATACTAAATATAATCAAAATTAATCAAAATGAACTAGTTTCGTAGCTTGTTAGGAGACCCCATTCCAATAGTCCCCCAACACAATCTTGTGACTCGTCCCGAGTCACTGCACTAGTGCGACCACATAGTCTGCAGCCTGGTATGGTTTGAGTCGACTACCATTGACAAATACAGGAATTAGGTCACCACGTAGGGTAGCTAACTAGACTGTTCCACCATTCGTAACCTCCTTAACTGTGTAGGGACCAAGCCAGTGCTGCCAGAATTTTCTTGGATGTTTCAAAAATTGGCTATCATATAAAAGGACGAGATCACCTTCGACGAATGTCTTCTTGCAGATGTGTCGATCATGCCAGGCTTTATCTCGAGCCTTTTGAACCTGCTGGTTAAACTGAGCAATAAACTGATCTTCTTCCAAAGCCACCAGTTGCGCCAGGCGCTCTTCGATGATATAGGAGTCTACCATATTCGTGAATGCTACGATGCGTAGGCTAGGAACAACGTACTCTATGGGAATAATGACCTCCTTGCCATAGACCATCCAGAAGGGTGTCTAGCCTGTCAGCTTTTTGCAGGTCATTCGGTATGCCCATAGAACTGAGGGGATGTGACCATCCCAGCCACTACGATCAACATTACAAACCTTCGTTAATGCTTGCTCCAAAATTTTGCTAAAAGCTTCAACTGTCCCATTGGCCTGGGGATGATATGGTGTACTCTTGGCATGGTGGATCCATAATTCCTCATTCAGAGCTTGAATCGTTTGGTTAACAAAATGCGTACCTCGGTCACTCATTAGGATCTTCGGGTAGCCAAACCTGGTCATAATTTGCTCAAAGATGAAGTGTGCAGCAGTATCAGTAGTACAATCCTTTACTTCTTATGCCTCAGCCCATTGTGTAACATAGTCAGTAGCAGTGATAATGTAGCGCACGCCTGTTTTCTTGCCTAGTGGATTGATGGGTTCTATAAAGTCAATGGCCCATTTATCAAAAGCATGTAGTGCCATTTGAGGCTGTAATGCCATATCGTCTCATCACGAGGGCTAGCCAGTTTGCTGGCATGTATCACATGATCTGCAATTGGTGTAAGAATCCTGATGCAGGTTAGGCCACCATAAGCCATCCCTCAAAATATTTTGTGTCGTAGCCCTGCTTGCATAGTGGCCGCTTGCGACTCCATCATGTGCTTCTGTGAGGACAATGGATCGTTCATGTTCCAATACATATCTGCAGAGTATTTCATCGGCGCCTAGCTTGTATAGTTGTCCTGCAACGATAGTAAAGTCTGCAGCCCGGGTAACCAACTCCTTTTTTTGTTGTACCGAATATGCAGCAGGGGCCACGCCTGTAGTAAGGAACTCAATGATATCAACAAAGTGAGCATCAACCATCTTAATGGTAAATAATTGCGCATTAGGTAAGCCTTTGTCCAAGTTAGTGGGTTCTTCACTTGTATCCATACAAGATAGATGATCCGGGCCTGCATTCAATCTCCCCGGCTTAATGATGATCTCAAAATCATATTCCTGAAATAGCAACAGCTAGTGGTAAATATTAACCCCCAACACAGGCTTGTTGACCAGGTATTTCAAAGCCGAATGGTCTGTGAACATCTTAAAGTGGCCCCAGCAGATAGTGCCAATACGTTTGTAGTGCGTACACCATAGCCAGTCCTTCGTGCTCAGTGGTAGAGTAATTCCTTTCAGTGCTCGAGAGTTTACGACTGGCAAAGGCAACCAAGTGCTCAATATCTCCTTTTCCAGGCTGCATGAGGACCGCGCCTAGGGCGATGCCAGATGCATCAACATGTACATGAAATTCCTTTGACTAGTCTAGGAATATCAATATGGGTGCAGAAATAATCTTCTCTTTTAGCAGTTCGAAGCTCTTTTGACATTCATCATTCCAGAAAAAAGAGAAATCTTTTTTTAGTAGCTGTTCCATCGGTGCTGTGATCAGAGTGTATCCTTGAATGAATTTTCTGTAATAGCCTGTGTGACCGAGAATCAAGCGTAGTTGTTTTTCCATTGTGGGGGCTACCAAGTTGATAATCACGACTATCTTCGCAGGGTCAACCATTAATCCATGTTGATAGACTATGTGTCCAAGAAAAATTACGAAAGGTACGCAGAAGATGCACTTTTTGATGTTCAAGGAGATTTGGTGCTTCCGGCATGCATCCAACATTAATCGCATGTTTGAGACATGTTATTTCACCAAGCCAAAAAATTTCCAGTCATCGAAGTAAACCTCCAGGAGCTTATGAATAAAATCCTTGAACACAACCACTACGACCCTTGAAAAGATAGTAGTGCATTCTTGAGACCAAAGGGCATGATCATATATTGGAAGGAACCCCATTCGGTTGCAAATTTAGTCTTACTATGATCCTCAGGTGCAATTCTGATCTGCTGGTATCTAGAGAATCCATCAGTGAAGGAGTAGGCTTCCTGGCCACCCACGTTATCAAGGATTTCATCAGAGAAAGGCATAGGAAAGGGGTCATGAACGCAGGCATCGTTCAACTTTCATAGGTCCACACAGATGCGTATTTCCCCTTTTGTATTTTTCTCTTGGACGACCATTGGACTTACCCAATCTGACTATTTGACCGATTCAATGATACCGACGGTCAGCATTTTTTCCAACTCTTCTCTGACCTTTTGCTTATATTTAGGGTTCAGCTGGTAGGGTCGCTGCTTGATTGGCCGTGCCTCAGGCTTTAGAGTGATGTGCATAATGCTGAGGTCCCCAGTGATTCCTTTGAGCTCAGAAAAATTTGTAGGGAATAAGTCCTGTACTCCGTAAGTAACTCAGAAATTTTGCCCACGGTACCCTCATCCCAATAGTCCCCAATTTTAGCTAGCTTAGGGTGTTCTTCTGTCCCAATATTAACTTCACGTAGCCGAAGAGGCTGTGTTACATTGACATCCTGGAGCAATGGTCCGATAACGGTACGTTCCCCTTTAGATTCCGGAACAGAGATATTCTACGGGTTATCCTCTTCTTCGTTAATCGCCAAGCTTCGATAGTTGACTATGTCGTGCATCTGGGCCTCCCATGTTAGGATGACTGGTGGGGTGTGTGGGTGAGGCTTCTTGAAAATGAACGCATCAATGTCTTTCAGGGCTTCATCAAGCATCTATGTTCCCCCAATAAGTCTGAATGTTCCAATAAAGTCCTCTTTTAATAATTCCTAGTGGCGGGTCCGCTGATGTAACTCTGCATCTAAGTACCAAGTAGCAGGGATAGGGCTCAATGCATGTATAAATAGATGGATCCATTCATCTAGAGTTCGGTCAGCCCAATTGGTCATCCAAGTACGCAGATGCACACGGGGGTCCCTGGGCCCCAAGAATATCTTGGTGCACATATCAGCGGGGGGTGCAAACCGTAGCACCATCCTATCCCGACATGTTTCCCAGTCCAGGAACGCGTTCTTGTGGGTATCCCACTAGCACGCAGGTGTGCCCCAAAGTGCCAGATTGAGTTCCTAGAGCTGCCGATCTTTTGCCAACCTAGCCTCCAATGTTCTTAAGAAATCCTAGACAACACTAGACTCATCAAAGTGGGGAAGGTCTCTTACCTCCGAATTAATGCAGTAGAGGGTCCTTGCCACCTGAGGGCACTGTATTGCTGAAACGTTGTGTAGTTGGGTCTGCCAACTTTCAAGTTCTTCATCCAGGTCAGAAAAGTACTCCCTATTTTTCTCCCAATCGCCTGTTGTGGGGTCACCCTGGTCTTCATCCTAAGCTGTCATCTTGTAGATGTGATCTAGTTCCTCCTCTTCATATGTTGGTTCTGTATACCGCCTACCCTTAGTGAGATCCAGTGGTACTATTACATGGGTACTTTTCTTCTCAAACACCATTCTATGTCTTTTTAGATTAATGACACCTCCTACGTCGATAGCCCAATCTATTCCTAGGAGTGTAGGATAGGGGTACGTATCTTCCACAATTTCTATGACCTCAAAGTCAGCTAGTACCTTTACTCCTGTGATATCAACCATGAATTTTGGCAATATTCCCAGAGGGATGATCTTCTATTGGTTCGCCATTCACAGTTGAATAGTGGACCATTCCAACTTAGGCTCTCCCATTCGTTGCCATGTCTGTTTGGTTAACACGTTCGCATCAGATCCAAGATCAAGAATAACCTGATCTATCTCGTAGTCACCGATCTGCGTAGTCAATTGCATTTCCCTCCCGGTGCGCCTTTTGTAGCTATGTAATTTTTGTAATTCCTTAATTTCAGCTACTGAGCTGGGCCGGCCTGTGCAGTTCTATAGTACTTCTTGAAGATTTTGTCCAGCCTACGGATTGCGTAGTAGCTTCAAACATGGCCTTAAAAATGTTTCAACCTCCTCTTCCATCTAGAGGTGTGTTGGCGGCTGTTCAGGAGCTTCCAGTGACTCTTGTTTTCTGGGATTTGGCTTCCTCTGAGTAGCAAGCGCCTCCCGTGCCTCTTGGGTGACCATACTAACTTTTATACTTGGATCCTCACTTCTTAGCTCCGTTTTGACTCTCTG
Organism: Pinus albicaulis; assembly: GCA_034641835.2. Lineage (NCBI taxonomy): Eukaryota > Viridiplantae > Streptophyta > Pinopsida > Pinales > Pinaceae > Pinus > Pinus albicaulis. Next base: position 1,113,203,939 of record CM076583.1, on the reverse strand, counting down.
TACATTTTGTGTGGGGGTAGACTATTTGTCATTCATTTTTGTTAACAAGATCGGGCAGTATTCGATCTCATGGTCCAGCTGTCGACAATATTTACAGGATTTCCTAGTGAGATTTGGGCAGTCCCTGGCAAAGTGCCCTACCTCTCCACAATTGTAGCAAATTAGTTGGCCTCGTCCTCATCCTACGCTCCCTCCCTGACCCCCCTTTCCTCTTGCAAGAGAGACACCAAAGGTTGCGAGAGATCTTGGAGAGGCCGAGTTGGATTGTACCCTATAGAGGTTTCCCTGATCAACCAAAAAGTCATATGTGTGACAATTTTGTTCATTGTGGCCTATAGATCAGAAGAACCTGCACCATTGTTGCTTCAATTCACCCCTAGTTATTCAAGGGCACTGGGTTGTATCATGTATTCTCGCTACCCGAAAATATTCACACCAGAGGTCCATGCTGACTCCTTTTCGTAAGCTCTGTATTTCCATGTGCATGGCTCTGATCTGCTCCTATATTTGCTGCATTCCTTCCTCCGTGTTATCCTTAGGCACCACTTCAAGTTTCATGGCATCTTCTAAGGCTTTTTCCTGTGATTCGAAGGTCCGGTGGCCCATGGGTATACGTAAGTGAGGTAACAACATAGTGATGAACCATTCTGTGTGTTGTTTGTCATAATGCTTGAACTTACCCTCCCTGATTGCTTTTTTAACCATTTATCGGCCTCCCATACTGACTCAGACATTCCTTGCTTGAAGTCTTTTACTTCCGCCACCAGCTGGGAATCAGATTTCGGCTTTCGGAATTGTAGTTTTAGGGAATCCTTAGTATGTTGAAGCTTCACACTCTCGTTTTGAGATATATACCACATATACCAATCCAGCGCCCTCTCTTCAAAAGCCAGGGATAGTTGTGCTCTCTTCATAGTATCGCTTACCACCCCTTGCACCGTCCATACCGAGTCGGCCACGAACCAAAACCATTCCATGTCCTCATCGGCTGTGCCTCTAAAGGTGGGTAACTTTAAGTGTGCTACCATGGGTTCCTATGGTTTATCTTCCCGGGGCCCTAACGTTGGTGTAGGGTGCAACAGACTATGAGAAGAGCGATCCTCTTCTCGACTGTCTCGATAGTTCTTACCGCTCTATGTTGTGCTTCTGCCCATAGTATCACTCATTCAACCCTATGTTATATCTCCAATGCTATTACCTGATTCCTCTCTCAGACTTCTTCAAGTCCCGACAACGGAACCATTTGTTGGTTTGAGGGGTCTTGACCCAGGTTCAATGTGTAAGGTTTGCCAACAAACCCTTATACTACTGGCCCTTTCGGCAGTGACCTGCTTTCGCAAGTCACAGTCTCACCCGAAGTAGTATGGGTGGGTGCTGGAACCAGGTTTCCGCACCCTGAGAAAGGAAGGGTAAGGCAAGCAGAGCTGCATTTTGTTCTGTAATTCCCAGATTACCTAGTTCTTCACAGGGTTAAGTGTATATCTAATTGCATCCACGTGCACTAGATCTATAGTTATGTACTCTCTATAGAATCAACACTATATTATTAAGTAGAGTGAAACAGATCTAGATCCAATCATTCAGTACACAGATCTTCGCAGCGAAAAGACAGAAAATACATAACACAACAATTATCAGCAACTCATACAACAGTACTCACAGATTCAGATCTCTAACATTGCTTCGCATTCATTCATTCATAAATCTTTCCTTACAATTCCCTTCCCAACTTACGCACACAACAACAGGGTCCGCATACAGCTGGACTAGGATCTGCGCGCACACAGCCAGTAGGAGTCTGTTCCCCAAAAACCCACACAGATAGCTTAAGCAATAGATCACATCAATATCTCATCAATTCCTATCCCTTTCGATACAAAATACATCTCTATTTATAACAATCTAGCTCCGCCTTTCCTATGGTCCGCAACCCATGGTTTTCGAACCGCTAGTTTAGCCTTTGACCCATTACAATGCATTCGGGGCTTTGACCCGCCCCAAAACCCCTGCGCTATACTAAATATAACCAAAATTAATCAAAATGGACCAGTTTTGTAGCTTTTTAGGAGACCCCGTTCCAACAGTGATGACCAAATTGAATGAATTTTCAAGAGCCAATATTTGTGTCCCAGATTAATTTTGAGAAGCCCATTTCGCATATACATTTTTAACCACCACGTATCATTTATTTTAATCATGAAGACTTGGTAATTTAATGGAGTTATCTAGGTGAGGTCTATGATCAAATCTAGCAGCTACCATTATAACATGAAGAGCCTACTGAGTAGCTCGTAAACCATATATACCATAAATTTATGACTTATAAAGAGCTTAGGCTCCATGAAGATATGCCCCCATGTATCAAATTAGTGTGTGACATTTTTTTGTTTGTGGGGAAGGGACTTGCCTCCCTATAACAATTTGACTATTAAAATATAAGGAGGTGTATATGCCCTACATCCTTTGGATTTGGAAATTTTGACCTCTTACACAAAAAAAAACATCTTCTTAATCATTAAACCCACTATAAATTATAATTTTTAATTGTTAAAATCACATTTTTACTTCAAACTAAAAAACTAAAAGACGAAGACCACCAAAATTATAAAACAACATGATGGCTCTATATACCATCCTAAATTTTCCCTCAACTCATGTGGATGAATAATTTGCGTCAAATTTCATTGAAGGATGGTTCAACAACCACAATGTGTAAATATGGCTTCCCAATTTGATCGCTTTCTTTCACTATGACATTTTCACACTAAATGTTATTGGACAAATTTATTCATAAGAGGATAAAACTAAATATTTCCACATGTATTATGTGTATTTTCAAATGCCCAATTAATATCAATGACCCTCGCTAATTGTGAATCATGTCATTATCTTCTCATACAAATTAAAAATAAGTTATCATTGAAATTAATGCTCTAATACTACACTATAATGTCCCCACCAAATGATATTGATATGTGAATCAATAGTCACTATACATGTTTCCAAATTTTAGTTTTCAAACTCCTTATCTTTGCAGTAACAGTAGAATAAGCTATTCAAGAAGGACTATAATTAATTACTAGCTTAGATCTATCTTAATTTTGGATCAACCATGTGTTGAGCGAGATCAAATCTATTTTCACTCTAAAATATATTTCCATCTGAAGAGATTTGATTGAGTTTTGGCACTCGGTAAATCTGAAGTTAAGATGGATCTAGGTTGGCTTAATTATTAGTTATAATTTTCATTATTAATATTTTCTTTTTTATATAATTTAACCAAGTCAAAATGTTTTAATTAATAATTATAATTATTACTTTTTATTTTATTTTATTTTATTTAATATTTTTATGTAATTCGATGGAGTCAAAATATTTACATAACATAACAGGACAATACATTCTAGCTTTGCTTCCATACTAAGATGAAGAGTGCCTGTCAGTGCAAAAATGTATGTATGATGTGAATAATCGATATGAAATGGAAATAAACAAGTAAGGATTCATATAAATTTATAGAAACCAAATATTTATAAGTATTATCATTTGTTTTACAAAATTTGTATGCATGGCCAGAACCATTTACAAGCCTCTATAATTTCAGAGGCTTCAATATTCTAGGATATCCAAAGCATAATTTTCTTGCCTTTGTAGGCTCTTTGAACTAAAATTTTACATTGATATATTCCATAAATTCTAAAAAACACCCCCCAAAATAGTTCATACTTGAAATACATAAGATACACATTGGAAATTTAAAAATCCTGTGAGGGCCCAACTTCTGCAACAACTACCAAATTTTATTCAAGCTTGTTGGATGCAACCTCTGAAGGCACTTCAACATCTTTAGCCTCTGTCATTTGCTCTCTAGTTCTTGATTCCCCTAATTTATGCTTGACATCGTATTCATAAACTTTCGAGGTGTCTCCATTGACGTGTAGCTTCAACACTAATAGCACAAGTTCTAGAATTGCTAATTTCTTATTCATTTTGGTATGCATCCATTCACAATGTCTATTGTCTTGAGGGGTCCTGACCCAGGTTTGGTGTGCAAGGTTTTCCAACAAACAACTATACTACTGGCCCTTTCGGCAGTGACCTGCTTTCGCAGGTCACAGTCTCACTCGAAGTAGTATGGGTGGGTGCTAGAACTAGGTTTCCGCACCCTGAGAAAGGAAGGGTAAGGGAAGCAGGGCTGCGTTCTGTTCAGATTCCCTTGCTTCTTTGCAGAGTTAACGATGTATCTATTTGCATCCACGTGCACTAGATCTATAATTATATGATTTTCATAATATCAATACAACATTATATAACTAGAGCGGAACAAATCTAGATCCAATCATTCAATACACAGACTTTCGTAGCGAGAGGATAGAAAATACATAACACAGTAATTACCAGCAATTCATTCAAAAGTACTCATAGATTTAGATCCAATAATCCTTCGTATTCATTCATTCATCAACCTTTCCTTACAATTCCCTTCCCAACCTATGCACACAGCAGCAGGGTCCACACATAGCTGGACTAGGATCTCCGCGCACACAACCAGCAGGAGTCCGTTCCCCCAAAAACCCAAACAGATAGCTTACACAATAGATCGCATCAATAGCTCATCAAATCCTATCTCCTACAATCCGTAATGCTTCTCTATTTATAAAAATCTAGCTTCAACTTTCCTATGGTCCACAACCCATGGTTTTTGGACCTCTAGTTTACCCTTTGACCCATTACAATTCGTTCGGGGCTTTGACCCGCCCTAGAACCCCTGCGCTATACTAAATATAATCAAAATTAACCAAAATGGACCAATTTCATAGCTTGTTAGGAGACCCTGTTCCAACAGTCCCCCAACACAATCTTGTGACTCATCCCGAGTCACTTTGGTGGCGCGCCTTTAATCTGCGCGCACAAGGTAGCCAAGGTGCGAAGGAGTGGTGGAAGCACTTCCTTGCTTTGGGTCGCAGCGTGTTGCACAATGTTGATCATCGTTAGAGAAGCAGGCCCATCGATATCCGCAGCAACTCGTTCTAACAACCGGTGGAGGTGTGCGATGGTGGACTGCACATCATGTGCAAGCTGGAGTACAGCATCAGACCATGGTTTCAACTTTTTGTATACAACCTTCTTGGAGTGACAAAGGTCCTCAATCCTGTATATGGCGGTGAGGTGCTGTGCGGGGACGGGTGAAGGTGTGGAGGCCCGGACTTGATCTAGAACATCTTCTACCTGTTGTAATTCCCATTGGGCATGTTGAAGCGTGGGGTGGTGTTGTACTATCGTCCATAGCTGCATAGCCGCTTCAAGCAATTGGGCTCCCTACACCAGCTATTCCTTAATGATGCATGTTGCATTAGTGACCATGGAAATTCGCTGGGCTCATTATTCCGGGGGCATGACATACGGTTGTCGCCTTTCTCGGTCATGGCGGTGGACTTATTGCATCACTCTGGAAGACAATATTCATAACTCTATAGTAGATATCTACACTAAGTCTACTTGAATTTCCCCAGTAATTGGTTCATAAGTGTGAACTATGGCAGTGCGAGGGAGTAAACATACGTTGCTTCTAGCAGGCGGGGTTTGGAAATGGCAGAGACGTCGCCATAGGTCCCAGTACCATAGCATTCTTGCTGAGTTTGGTTCACAGATAATCCTTTCGAGTGGAAGCCCATGCGCACTCCATTTACTATACTCAGTGTTCCTAGGTCCTCCTAACAGTTCCTTTGGCGATTTGGGGTCCATAACAGAGAGACGAGCGTTACATAAAGTATGAATGAGTATAAAAAACCAGAATGTGGATAACCAATGCTTCTTGAAGGGTGCATAAATAGCCCGACCCAACATCTTCTAGCCATCCACGCCCCCACTGAAGCTTCTTAATGGTGAGGTAGTTCGCGTGTGGCGCGTACCCTCGATCTTGTGGACCGTGCTTATCATAAATGGTGATATTGATGATCTGCCGCCCATTTTTCGTCTTTGTAAGTGTCTTTTCTTATTAATTCAGGATGTAATGATGGTCCTCCTTCGTTCCCAAGGTCGTGTCCCTGAAATCTCAGCGCATAGGTGACGTTTGGAGTTATCTTTCGTATCTTGACAAGGGGTTGACACAGGGTGATCCTGCAAGGCGATCAGGAGTCTTTTCGAGGTCTTTATGTTGTTCGCAGGCAGAACGTCCTTGTGTAAGAAGGTTGTGTCACACGTCCGTATGTTATTTATTTCTTGAGATGTTCGTAGATTCTCCCAAGTACAGATGATTGTAGCTAGGTTCGTAATCTTACGCGTGCTGAGGTCAGTGGTACCCTGGTAAGTCTGTTGGGAAAATGGCCGATCGTACCCCTGTATCAGTAGACATTCACGTAGGTCAACTGACCTTGGGTCCCACCCAGCCACTGGGATGTCTATCCGCATCATCACCCTAATCCAATACCCCCTCTGAATTAAGAATACCGGTCCTTGCGTAGGTGCTTTATATCGGGTTAGTGGTAGTGCTTCTTTCCTGCATTCTGGGAGAGTCTTAGGCTTCGTAGGCTGTTGATAATTACCTGTATCCTCTTCGTAGGGCAAGTTTCTTTCTGTGGTAGAAATACGGTAGAAATTCCAGATGGTTTGAAGGTTGCGAAGCACTGACACCTCATGCAACTAGCTTTGCCAATTCTCCAGCTCCTCATCAGAGTTGGAAAAGCATTCAATGTCCTTTTCCCAACAGAGCATTCCTTCATCAATGGGGTTAACCTGATCTCCATCCTGCGTAGTTATCTTGTAGATGTGATCTAATTCTTCCTTTGCACAGGCTGGCTCGGTATACCGCACACCTTCTGTGGGATCCAGGGGTACCATGACACACGTACGTTCGTTTTTGAACACCATGTTGCATTTCTTTATATTTATAATCCCCCCCATGTCTATCACCCAATCCAGTCCAAGGAGCACAGGGTAGGGGTCTGCATCTTCAACTATTTCTATTACTTTGAAATTAGCTAGGACCTTTATGCCTGCGATGTCCACCATGACTTTTGGTAACCTACCCAGAGGGATGATATTTTGTTGATTCACCATTCGTAGCTGGATAGTAGACCATTCCAACTTAGGTTCTCCCATTCATTGCCATGTTGTTTTTGGTAAGACGTTGGCATCTGATCCCAGATCTAAGATAACTTGATCCATTTCATAGTCTCTGATTTGTGCGGTTAATCGCATCTCACTCTTGATGCATTTCCTATCCAATTTGTGTACGTCCTTGGTGTGAGGGATCAAGGTGAGCCGAGATGCGCAGGCATTCAGATTCCCTACTGCCTGTGGATTCCTTAGCAACTTTAGACATGCCTTTAAAAAGGTCTCAATTCCTTATTCAACCGGAGGCTGTGCATGGGTTGTTGATGGTGCCTGTTCGTTGCAAGATACTTCATTTCGAGAGTCAAGCCCTCCTTTGTTTCCCTGGGTATCCAACCCACTATGTGTCATGACCTTTACACTTAGATCCACTTCTTGCAACTTAGTTTTAACCTCTGTACATTCTGCGTGGGGGTAGGCTGCTTTTCCTGCATTTTGGCTATTAAAATTGGGCAGTATTCTACCTCATGATCCAGTTGTTTGCAATATTTACACGACGGCCTGGTGGGATTAGGGCATTCTCTGGAAAAGTGTCCTATTTCCACACATTTATAACAAATTATCTAACCTCGTCCTTGGCCCGCGCTTCCTCCCTGACCTCCTCTGCCTCCAGCCGGTGATCCTCCAAAGTGTGCAACTATTCTTCGCAATGCAGGGTCTGATTGCACCCGATATAGGTTCCCGCGATCCATCAGTAAGTCATATGTTTGGCAGTTTTTCTCATCATGTCCTACTGATTGGCAGAATCGGCACCATTGTTGTTTTATTTATAGGACATACGCACCCAACCGAGGGCAATGGTTCATATCATGTAGGCCTGCTACCCGATAGTCATCACACCATAGCGCAGATCCACTTGATCCTGGTCGTAATAGGACAGATTCTCTACTTGCCCATGGATGTATCGGACTAGGCCCTCCGGCTTGCATATAATCAGTTAGTAGAGGGCACTGATCCTTTATATGGCCAGATGCCCAGCAACGTATACACCAAAGAGCTACGCAGATGTCTTTTCCTCGCTCTTTTCGCAAGTTTTGTATCTCCATGTTCATAGCCCCAACATTTTCTTGGATTTGTTGTACCCCTGCTGAGGTATCCTCCTGGGGAGGAGCTTCTAACTTCATAGTGACTTCTACAGCTTTCTCCTGTGATTCAAAGGTCTGATGACTCATTAGCGTACACAGGTGAGGTAACAACATGGCGATGAACCACTCCGTATGTTGTCTATCATCATACTCGAACCCTCGTTCCCTAATTGCCTTCTTTAACCGTTGATTCACCTCCCATATTGATTCAAACACACCTTGTTTGAAGTCCTTAACTTCTACTACTAGCTGGGAATAATATTTCAGCTTTTGGAATTGTTGCTTTAGAGCATCCTTAATATCCTGGATGGAAGCAGTTCCATTCTAGGAAACGTATCGCATATACCAGTCCAAAGCTCTGTCTTCGAATGCTAAAGACAGCTGCGCCCTCTTTATCGTGTCACTCGCCACATTCTGCGCAGTCCAGATAGAGTCCGTAATGAACCAAAATCGGTCCATGTCCTCATCTCCTACCCCCTTGAAGGTTTGTAGTTTTAAATGCGCAGCCATATCACTGTCTAGGGACGTCGTTATAGGCGAATTATTACCTTTACATGCCCTAGGTGGCGACGTAGCTGGTTCCTGTACTGGATTGTAGGCGACCCTTCCTCCATCAAGGTTGGTCCGATAGTATTTACCGCTGCGTGTCGCGCTCCCATCCAGATCTGAGGTCATTCAGTCGGAATGGATACACAGAATGCTCTTCTCGCACAGTAACTTCTTGATCAGCAATGGTAACGTCCTCAAAAACTTTCCTCGGAATCCCTTGAAGAATCATCGCTCAGCCTCTAAGTATGATACAAACTAATCAATGGAAAATTCTGTCACAAATCCTCCCAGCACACTATCCACCCAATGATCTACCATGCGGGTAATAGTATTATCAGATTTTTCCAACTGTTCAAGCAGCTCTAGGGTCCACCGAGTGACTCGCTCATCCTTCCAACACTTCTGGAATTCTACAAGCTTGGCCAGCCACTCCTGAAGTTCAATTTCAAAAGTTACAAAGAATATTTCGTAGCTTTCAGTAAGAATGTACCTATTTTTCCACCTCTCTACCGTTAGTTTTTCACTTTGGTTTTATTTTATTGCAAACTCCTGGATCTACCTTTCAAACCAGTCCTCGATCTCTTTTCTTTCAGGTTTCCAGTATTCTCTTGTCATTACCTGATTCCTCTCTCAGACTTCTTCTGGTCCCGGAAACGAAACGATTTGTTGGCTTGAGGGGTCCTGACCCAGGTTTGATGTGCAAGGTTTGCCAACAAACCCCTATACTACTGGCCCTTTCGGCAGTGACTTTCTTTCACAGGTCACAGTCTCACCCGAAGTAGTATCGGTGGGTGTTGGAACCAGGTTTTCGCACCCTGAGAAAGGAAGGGTAAGGGAAGCAGGGCTGCATTCTATTCAAATTCCCTTGCTTCTTCGTAGATTTAACTATGTATATATTTTCATCCACGTGCACTAGATATACAATTATATGATTTTCATAATATCAACACAACATTATAAAACCAGAGTAGAACAAATCTAGATCCAATCATTCAATACTCAAAATTTCACAGTGAGATGACAGAAAATACATAACACAGTAATTACCAGCAATTCATTCAACAGTACTCACAAATTTAGATTCAATAATTCTTCGTATTCATTCATTCATCAACCTTTCCTTACAATTCCCTTCCCAACCTGTGCACACAGCAGCAGGGTCCGCACATAGCTGGACTAGGATCTCCGCGCACATAGCCAGTAGGAGTCTGTTCCCCCAAAAACCCAAACAGATAACTTACACAACAGATAGCATCAATAGCTCATCAAATCCTATCTCCTACAGTCTGAAATGCCTCTCTATTTATAACAATCTATCTTCAACATTCCTATGGTCCGCAACCCATGGTTTTCAGACCCCTAGTTTACCCTTTGACCCATTACAATTCGATCGAGGCTTTGACCCGCCCCAAAACCCCTGTGCTATACTAAATATAATCAAAATTAACCAAAATGGACCAGTTTCATAGCTTTTTAGGAGACCCCATTCCAACAATGTCTTTCGAGTAACAGGAACCTAGCTTCCTTTTATTTCTCTACTAGTTCCATTCTTCTATTGGATACTTCCATCATCCCCAGTATTTCCTTGGACAAGTTAACCACATACTACCTCCAGAACTACTGATCATTTGGGCCACAAATTTCTCATCAGAGATTGTTGATTCCTTCATTTTCAAACTCATCTGAAAGGATCACCAAGGTAGCCTCAAAGCTATTGAAATTGGAAAGATTCCCCCATGATTCCATCCATTTAACATATCGATGATTCATTAAACCAAAAGTGTCGATGCCTTAAAGAAGAATTAACTTTTGAATATCCCTGAATTTGGAGCCCTGCGGAACAGATAGGATCTTCCATGGAATTTAAGCCTTAGCCTAGATTGTAGTGATTTTCATTTAAAACCATAGTGTAGAACTGTAGTGATCGGATCGTCAACAAGTTATACTAGTTCACATCCCATTTAATCCTTGTATTATTCCCCCACAATTTTTGAATTGACACATTCATGTATTCAAGGAGCAAGGAATGTTGTACACACCACCTCGATGTGTTGATGCACATCTACAAAATTTTCCATATGTGTAGTTCTCAAATCCAACATCACCTCCATTGGCGAGGCCTTCAAACACATTAATTTTCTTGTTTTCAAGGAAAGTCTAGATTGACTATCTAATTCATTTGAGATTGGATGTGAAAAACTAATGGGAGAGGAGAGAGAAAAATCTAATTTTGGTTTATTTTTAGAATTCCTTCCCTCAATTTTTCCCCATAGTTACAAATTTTATCCGCGGTTGCATTCAAATTCCTATATATGTGATAGAGGGAAATATCCTCTCCAACTGCAAATTAATTGCAACCACCCCTCCCACAATTACCCAGTTTCATCAGCCTTCCAGGCTAAAAATGAGACAAGGAGTTACTATAACATGACCTAGCCTCCAAGATTCAGTTATGGAAGTGGGTCAACAATTGGAACTTACTGACCTCAAACTAAAATCCTACAAGGCTTACAAGACAGTTAGGGGCCAAAGAACCACCCTAGGTGATCTAACCCTAAGCTAGATTGTTGTTTCAGTGACTTAACACCCCAATCACATGCATAAGCCTACAAGAGTGTGGTTTTGACCATCCAACTGCATGCAAAATTCTACTTGAGTATGGTTTTTATCAAAACTTCTTAGTTCGATGCCATCGGCCTCAAGAACCGAGCCACAATTTTAGGAAAACCTACAGACCACTACCCAAAACTTCCTAGAACTTTATAGAATGATAAATAATGTAGAAATTATACAAAAAATATGTATATCATGAATTCAATCCGATCTAATAATATTCTAAAGTTGGATACCGAATCACTTCTACAAATCAATTGCGGAAATTAAAACAAAATCGCCAATCACATGAAGCAAAGAAGAATCAATCAAACCACAACACAGATAATTTCCCCAGGAAATATTGCTGCTAAGAACCCCACTATCTTCTATTGTATATTTAGCATGGATACATGAAACAATTACAATACAACTCTTCTCACAAGAGCCTCCTGTATTGAGCTAATTTTCACTATCCTGGACAAAATTGGCCAACACTTAGCCAATTCTCATCCTCTAAACAGCCTGCCTTTCTCGCGCAATCCCTGATGAATGCAATCCCTATTATTTAGGAGTTTTGGCCTTCCTTGACTGCGCAAGGATAAGGGCAATACAATGAGTGTTTGGTTGCATGGGTGCAACCCAATAATCCTACAGCTGATAGTTAACATCCCTTTCACCTAGATCTCAACTGGGTCTCCATTGGAACTAACATGCATGCAGCTAATAATAGTAAATCATCAGTTGCATGTTAGATCACTTATTGTGAATTAAATAATATTTGTTCGCTTGATCTCTCACTCGTGAAACAAATAGTTACAACTAGCACAACTAACTTTAAACCACTTAACTGAGTTAAACTGATTACAACATGCATTAACTAATGCACCAACTGCACTTTGAAATCTATTACAACTAGAATTACTCTGCATGCTTCACCAACTACCCTCAACTCGAAATTCAACAGCTAACTGAGTTTATCACACTCAATTAACTATTACAAGTGATTTTGAGATAAGATTACATTTTATTGTCCATTTTAATTAATGGAAAATTAAAATGGACATGCACCAAATTTATCCCACACCAGTGTAGGTGCTGCTAAGACCTGTGGTCCCACACTAGTGTATTTGATGCTTGGACCTCCTGGTCCCACACTACTGTAGGTGCTACAATTTCTTGTTGGAATTCAACACCCCCTCTCAACAAGAAAGGAATTATTCTTCACCCCGATCCTGCCTCTATGGTATTCGAATTTTCTCCTCGTGAACTTCCTCGTTAGAATATTTACATCCTGATCTTCAGTGGGAATGCACTGAAGTAACATTATGCACCTTTGCACACAATATTTGAGATCGTGGTATCGGATGTCTATGTGCTTGGATCTGTCATGAAACACAGGTTTAAATGAGAGTTTAATACAACTCTGGTTATCACAATGTATCACTATTGGATCCATCTAAGAACCAAACAAACCAACCATATCTTTCTCATCCATATGGCCTCACATGCATCTTGACTTGCTTCCATGTAATCTTCCTCCGTTGAGCTGAGTGCCACGGATCGCTGCTTCCTGCTATACCAAGAAACTGTTGTCGATCCTATGTTGAATATCCCTCCTAATGCGCTATTTCTGTCTGATGGAATGTTTTTCCAATCTGCATCCATGAAGCCTTGAAGCTTCACTCCTTCTGTCCATATGTACCATAATCCATACTATGTTTTTCCCCTCGGGTATCTCAAGGCATGATTCCCTTCCTTTCATTAGATCTTGGTAGGCTTAACCATCGCTTGACTCAGTTGGTTAACTCTGTAGAAAATGTTTGGTCTGGTGTTCACTAAGTACATCAATGAACCTAATAATTTCCTATAGATAGTAGCATCCACTACCTCTCTTGAAGTAACATCCTATTTCCTTGAATTTCCTGGAAGAGGAGTGTCCATGGGTTTACAACTCTCCATGTGAAACTTACCGAGTATATCTTTGGAATACTTGCCTTGAGAAACAAAAATTTCACCATCCTGTTTCCATATTTCCAAACCAAGGAAATAATGAAGGAGTCCCATGCCCTTCATTTCAAACTCCCTTGCAAGATCCTCCTTGCATGACTGCATCAGTTGCTCATCACCAGTCAGAATTTCGTCATCAACATAAAATACAATAATCAATAGCTTACCCTCAACCACAATCTAGTATAGGTTTTCATCAGCTTCACTTTTGGTGAAGCCCAATCCAATTAAATAGATGTCGATTTGAGTGTACCAAGCACGAGGTGCTTGCTTCATCCCATACAGTGCTCTCTTGAGTCGACACACATGCGACTCACTGTCAAATACCTCGAAACCTTCTGGCTTCTCTATGTACACTTCTTCCTCAATAACTCCATTTATAAACACAATTTTCACATCCATCTGATGAATGTGCCACCCCATATGCACTGAGAGTGAAAGGATAGATCTAATGGAAGAGTACCTTGCAACTGGTGCAAAAGTCTCATCATAGTTGATCCCCTCAATTTGTGAGAATCCATGGGCCACAAATTTGGCCTTGTACTTCTCCACACTCCCATCAACAGCTTTCTTTACCTTTTAGGTCCATCTATATCCAACCACTGATTTACTGACTGGTATTGAGAAAATCTCCCATGCACTGTTCTTGACAATGGAGTCATAATCCTCCACCATTGCATCAACCCAAAATTGGTTGTTGCACTGCCCCCTGAAATAAATATGGTTCTATCACAATACACTTTCTCATAAGAGCCATATATCTAGTAAACCTATTTGGAGGTTGTCTCGACATGTGCAATGAAGTTGGGGCTCCTACATTCTTTGTTGCATCAAGTCTCAATCTATCAGCGTCCATGGTGCACCTTCTACCATTTCTAGTGGATGGATCTACATGATTTTTTTCTACCACTCCATTATCCTCCACATGTGGCTGCTCCACATATTGAGGTTCATTCTTTGGAACCAAGAGTTCATCCTCTGCATGAAAATCTAGCTCCCTCTCAAGGGATAATCGCATGGATTTCTCCTCGTCAAATTTTATATCCTGTCGCACAATAGTCATTTTGTTGTTTGGAAAATACACTCGATAGTTATGGGGAGTATTAGTGTACCCCACAAAAATCCCAATCTCAGTTGTTGGTTCCAAATTCTTCCTGGCGTCTTTGGTCACATGCACATAAACATATAAGCCAATAATCTTAAAATGTGAAACATTAGGTTTCTTACCAGTAAAATCCTCTTCTGGTGTACTCATGCCAAGTATCCTATGAGGGCAATGGTTCTGAACAAATACCGTTATGTTGCATGCCTCCACCCACAGATGCAATAGTAAGCCTTGATCATGCAACATCGCTCTTGTTGCATCCGCAATCATTTTTTTCTTTCTCTCAGTGACCCCATTCTGCTATGGGTTATGAGGTGCTATCAGTTCTCTCTAAATTCATTCTTTGCTGCAGAAGTTCTTGAATTCATTGGAGATTTACTCAATACCATTGTTTCTCCTAAGAGCCTTCACATGCTTCCCTGTGTCTGTCTCCACCTGTGCTTTGAACTCAAGAAACTTTGAGCACGTCTGATATTTCTTCTACATGAAGTAGATCCAACACTTCCAAGAAAATTCATCAACAAATATGACATAGTACTTATTATTTATTTTCGAAGCAACATAGAATGGTCCACACATGTCTGAGAGAACTCTCTCAAGGATTTCCAAAGCTCAGTTCTCCTTCTCATGAAAGGTGGCCTTTACATAATTTCCCATAGTACATCCCTCACATGTGTCTGAATATGCAACCGTACCCTTGGGAAGACCCGTAGAAATCTGTTGCATGAATTTTAAGGCTCCTTGGTGAAGATGGCCCAATCTCTTGTGCCATAACTCATCCTCATCCCAGATCACCACTTTTTCCACCTTACCCATCAATGTTGTGCAATCATCTACATCCAGTTTATATATATTCTTCACTCGAATCCAAATATTCTTGTCTTTTCCTACTATTTTGTGTCGCAGGAAAGCTTTTCCTTCACTGAAAACAACATCATAGCCTCTATCCTCCAACATTGCAACAAAGAATAAATTTTTCTTCAAGCCTGGTACATGCATTACATATTTTAATTGAAAGGGTTTACCTAACTATCCCTGGAATGTAATGGTACCAATCCCTATAGCACTATACCGCCCATCATCAACCATTTTGATATGCATCTAAAGGTCCTTATCCTCCAAGCTACTGAAAAGTTATTTGTCTCCCGTCATGTGAAAGGATGCACCACTATCCAAATACCACATTGATCCCATTGCACTTGACACCATGCATGTAATGAGTGAGAATTCAAGCTCAAATTGCAAGGCCAAAGCCTTACCAGCTGCAGATCCTGAAGCCTTATTTTTCTTCTTATTTTGTGGACAGTTAGTGGCATAATTCCCATGCTCTTGACAATGAAAACACTTCACTCTGGACATGTCACACTTCTTGCCATATTTAACGGACTTGGATTTGGAATGGAATTTCTTTCCTTTCCACTTCTTCGCCTTTGTAGCCAAACCACAATATTCTTCATCTTCATTCTTAGATGAATATCCATCTCTGGTATTCTGTCTGAACTCCTCTTACACCAAATCTGACCAAAGTCATTCCCAATCTGGCAACTTTTCCCTTCCATTGACAGAGTGCTGATAACTATGCCAACTCTTGGGAATTACTGTAAGAGCTAGGATCACCAAATAATCATCAGCGACAGTAATGCCAACACTCCCCAACTCATCCCAACATTGGACAAACTTTGTTAAATATTTTGGCATGGAATCACCTTTCTCCATCTTGATCTTTTTGAGTTTATCTTTCAATTCCAATTTCCTATGGTCACTGCTACTCTGAAATAGAGCTGTCAAGATTTACATATTGCATATGGTGTGGCTTTTCCATGGATACTTGAGACAACATGGTCTCATACTCCCTCTAGAAAGATCCTCCTCGCCTTTTCCACTTTCTTTTGCCATGCATCAAGATTTGCAGCATCTGTCACAGCGGATTTGGGAACATCATTGTTAATGAATTCCTTCAAGTCATTTTTTTCGAGTACTGCCTCCATCCTGTCATTCCAAGAAATATATTTATAGTTTCCCTCAAGTGCATACTCCAATCTAAAGCCATTGAAAGCCATTTAAATCATGAATCACATGTAGCACCAAGAACTCAGCTCCTCCTCCACTATTGTGATTTCTTGTGCTTTTATACCATGTATAAATTATACAAAAAATATCTATATCATGGATTCAATCTGATCTAAAAATTTTCTAAAGCTAGATACTGAATCACTTCTACAAATCAATTGTGGAAATTAAAACACAATCGCCAATCACTTGAAGCAAAGAAGAATCAAGCAAACCACAACACAGATAATTTCCCCAGGAAATATTTCTACTCAAAACCCCACTATCTTCTATTGTATATTCAACATGGATACATGAAACAATTACAATACAGATATTCTCAAAAGAGCCTCCTGTACTCATCTAATTGTCTCACACTATCCTGGACAAAACTGACCAACACCTAGCCAATTCTCAACCTCTAAACAACATGCCTTTCTTACACAATCCCTGATGAATGCAATCCATATTCTTTAGGAATTTTGGCCTTCCTTGACTACGCAAGGATCATGGGAAATCCAATGAGTGTTTGGCTGCATGGGTACAACCCAATAATCCTACAACTGATATTTAACATCCCTTTCACCTAGATCTCAACTAGGTCTCCACTAGAACTGACATGCATGCAACTAATAATAGTAAATAATCAACTATATGTTAGATCACTTATTGTGAATTAAATAATATTTAATTCACTTGATCTCTCACTAGTGCAACAAACAGTTACAACTAGCACAACTGACTTTAACTCACTTAACTGAGTTAAGCTGATTACAACATGCATTAACTAATGCACCAACTGCACTTCAAACTCTGTTACAACTAGAATTACTCTGCATGCCTCACCAACTACCCTCAACTCGAAATTCATGAGCTAATTGAGTTTATCACACTCAGTTAACTATTACAAGTGATTTTGAGATAATATTACATTTTATTGTCCATTTTAATTAAGGGAAAACTAAAATAGACATGCGCAAAATTTAGGCCACACCAGTGTAGGTGATGTTAAGACCTGTGGTCCCACACTAGTGTAGGTGCTACAATTTATTGTTGGACTTCAAAAAATAACTTAATTACAATGCTAAACACACAAAAATTTAACAAATACTTGACCTAACGAGGCCTAATCATGATAGTCATTTCGTCAAGCATATGATGAACATGTACCATATAGGTCATGAATGCATATATGAACATAAGAGTCTAAAAATTATCTGAGAATCACCAAAAAGGTCTAATTCCCTCTCATAATAGCAACAATAATTTATTTTATCCCATGCATTAATTAACCATCAAATACCTATCAAATCCTGAACAAGACATAGCTAGTGTAAATTTCAAATCCATGCTTATAACGAACATATAACCAAATTATTAACGATGACATAATAACCATCAAATCTTCATAATAGTAAGTAAAAATTCTCTTAGATTATAATAATAAAATAATCCTTATTAACTGATGCAAAATCCAACCAAGTTAGGGACTTTCACGTACCACTCAACCATATATTGAGCTAAACCAAATATTTCTTTCAATCAATCACCATTGTGCCATATTCCAAGCTTGAATTTGGGAACTCAAGACATAAAAAACGAGGTCTTCCCTGATATTAAACCACCTACACCCTCAGGCTACCGCAATCCCACCAAAACTAGTCAAGAGATATCTAAGCCCAAAAACAAGCACATAAACAACTAGGGCTCCCCGAATATTAAACCACCTCCACCCTTAGGCTACCGTGATCCTGCCAAAACCGGTCAAGAGATGACAATTCCCAAAACAAGCTTGGATGCCTTAAAATTTCTTCACCAAAATCTTTCAGGAATTTTCCTATATCCACCCACATGTTGATGGATTCTCGTATATTAAACCACCTCCACCCTCAACCCTTGGGAATTTTCCTGAGACTACCTCACCTAGTTCCAAAACCTTTCAGAAATCCAAATATCAATTGAGAAAATAATCCCATAACACCATGGCTATCCGAAAATGACAAGGCAAGGTTGAAACCATTGCCAGAGCCTACAAAACCCCTGTTAATGACAACAAAAGAACCAAATACACAAATTCATGTACCGTGCATTCAAAAACCAGCTAGGAAATAACACATGCAACCTGTTACCTACAAGTATTCCTGCTAAATCTTCTTTATCCAACCTTGCTTTCTTGCCCTTTTCTTTCCTTTTCTTTCCTCACCTTCCTTTCTCAAACGCTAGAATGCTCCAAGAATTCTCTAAGTGTGCAATAGTATGAGAGAATAGAAGAGAGCTCCAAAACTGAACTAAGAAAAGGTTAACCAACAAAAGCTCAACTGAAAAAAGGTGTGAATTGATCATCATAAGCCTTTTAATTATGGAGGCCTCTACTTTCTTCAATTGCCTCTATTTTTCTTTCAATTTTTCTCTCATGCACCTGTGACCTTTCATCTCCCTTTTCTCCTATTTTCCTTTATTTTCATAAATAAATGCCAATTAATGCCTCTTTGCCTTTACCATTTCCTTTGTCAATTTCCTTGGCCATAATAAACCAAAAGTGACACCCATAATCATGATTTTCCAAAAATTAAACTTGGAATACGTGTCGCATGAACTTGATCTTATTTTGTCTTTATTAACTTCATTACATGAACTTTTGTTTGACACCTAATCCTCTATGGGTAGGTGTGGAAGATGAATGGACAAAGAGGAGTCCAAGTGACCTTGGAATGTGGAATCCAAGAGGCATGCTCATGAGCATCCGTGTCTCTGGCTACAACTCTGAATCTGGAATGACAAGTTGTGGCTCAGGCTCTCTTGAACTGATGTGTCTCTGGCTACAACTTTGAATATGAGATGATAGGTTTTGGCTCTGACTCGCTTGATATGGCTTTAAAGCTTGTAGATGACCACCATTTCCCCCTTATCAGGTACAAGGTGATATGATGGCGAAAACTCAACTGCAAGATTGTTCAATATTCTAGAACAGGGTTTGACATATGTCTTAAACATCTTCTTGGTTGTTGATTCCCATTGCCAAGAAGTGATCCATCGAAGATGAATATTTGTTCTTGTAGGAGGCTTGTTTTTGAAGCATCTGTGTGAATAATGGGTGTGCCGACCACAGTTCTTGCATGGATCTGGAATAGCTGAAGGTGAACTCTCATGAAGAAATCTAACACTATGAAATTTTATGGGTTTGGAGTAGTTCGGAATATGAAAGGACAACTCCTTGTCATATCCGAGACCTATTCAGTGCTTTTTTATGGACAAGCTCTTCCCAAGGTCTGATGATGGGCTTGGAAGGTGTTGGCTAGATTTTTCCTTCTTTTTGCAAATCTATGCTTAAAATGGGTACTACATTTGAAATTTCTTGTTACTAATGGGAGTGTGTCTCAATGTTCTGAACAAAATCAAGTTCAGAATGATGAATCCATTGTTGTAATTCTTCTTGTTGTAGTTGAGATTCAAGCTGAAAAAAATCAATTTGTTCTTGTGCATTTTGCACGGAGATTTGAATATATGTGAGAGTGTCTTTGTTGATTTTAACTGTATCTTCAGTAGAGCATAGGATAAAAGTATTTAATAACTCCAATACTTCAAGAAATTTAGCCATTTTCTGATCACAACTATGATGAAGATGATCAATAATCCTAATGCACAAACCCTAGCTTTTGAAGATTTCAAAAAAACTTAATAATACCAACTGTCTATCACACTATCGTTAAATATATAATGCAAACATAAACATTTCTTGAATCATCTATTGTTGCCATCTAGAACATGTCATTCTTCATATCCTGTTAAATGTGCCTCAGTCATCTACACTTTGTATAACTCCAGCAAAACTAAATTATAACTCTGTGTAAAAACAATTTGGTTGTCTTCAAAATTCTTCAACTAAGCTTGTATTTTCTCAAGGAAGGTAAAAGTGGGAAATACTCTCCTATACTGGAAAGAATATTAGTCCAAGGCAAATTCATTTCTCTGTGCTTTTCTCAAGACCACAGTAAACAAATTTACATCGTGTTTACTAGTACTACTTTAATCCAGACCCTTTTAAAAAAAGGAGCTCAACACATCACGTTGACAATGCATACACAATATTAGTTTCGCCTTCTCTCATTCCACAAGCATAGGACTTGAACACACATTCAATTCATGAATTCCATCTATCCACTGACTTCAACAACGAATTTCAAACCTCCAATTTTCTACTGGAATAAATTTCACAACACCTTCCTTATCGTGCACTATGCCAGAGGAAGTAACCTTATTTCTTGAGGTTGTGCAAGCAATTTTTTGTATGATTCAACTGATTCAACATAATACCATACTATGGGTGTGGAATGACTGGTGAGAGGTATGAACAGTGCATATTAATGATGGGAGGAGAAACCGATGGAGTGATTAACACAAAGTAGAGTTTTGGTATTAAATGTATGTATGGAGGGACCGAGTCGTAAGGCCAACTATGTGAATGACAAAGTGGAGGGTCATGGTTCTGCTGCGCAGTGGGGAGATCAATTCACACAGTCACAAACACCATGATGTCGTAACACTGAGAGGGGAGGTGTTATGCCTCTAGTTTGAATCCAAGAGGTTCGATCCTCCGAGTTCTGAGATATGGCACAATGGTGTGATGGGTGGTATTATGCGAGAGGAGAGCAGTGGTAATGAGAGATATACCAATGGCACGATGGTGTGACAATCAAAGTAAGAGTAATATACCAATAATAAATAGTTACAAAGAGTAATCTGCAGTTAACACCAATATACAGTCACAATCGCCATTTAACAAAATAAACTCCAAGCTTACCACTCTTCCACTGTGCAACATTAACATAGGTTATTGTTCTTCCATGAAGTGAAACAACCCGTTCCAGACTTAGTTCAATGCAGGAAAACAACCATCACAAAATTTGAAGAGGAATCACAACCATTTTTCTCATATTCTTATCATTTCCTCTTCATCGAAATTTATTTGCGTCCAAGTATATTTTCTAGAGACAACATGCCCAATGAAATAATTAAACTAGTGAATATCACGGATGATTTATTGCAGTCCAGGACATCAAGGATCCTTTCCTTGCACAAATTGTTAACAATATTTGGCCTTGTCCACCATAGGATGGGCCATCGTCATCATTTCCTTCTGAATGTTCAATGATTCAACCATCGAGAGTCTAAAGGTATGGAAAAGGTGGGGTCCAAGGGTTGAGCACCGAAAGTAGGAGGCCTGGTGCAGAGGAGGTAGCGTGCAATAGTAAAATATAGGTGTGGGAAGAGTGGTATGGCGGTCGATGGCCGAGAGGACTGTGCGTTGAGTATGGAGGGCTGATTGTAGGATATGAGCCGAGTTTGGAGGGTCTCTTTTAGAAGCCTCTCAAATGGGTCTTCAATCCCACCGAATTCTTGGATATGCATGGATATGCATGTACAAATGCCAAGGAAAATGTAGGTTGTGTAATGAACTATCTGGCAGGCTGTCCAACCTGCAAACTTCAAAATACAAAGAAACGCTCAATCAAATAAATGGGTTTGTCATTTACGCAGAGAAACATTCAACTAATGTAGTGTAGTTTGGATAACAACTTAGATAGCGTTAAGAAGAGGAGCGTTTCTATGTCTAAATTCAGGTAAAAATGGACAACGTCTTAGGCAAATGAACTGTCAGGCAAGAAAGGCTACAACAAGTGGCTCAAAATTAGGCAGGGCAAGAGTACGTCTGCTCTAATACCATGTTAAACATAAGCATGGTGAAACACACATAAAGGGAAATATACACATTTATTGCCTTTCTATTAACCATAGATGTCTATTTATAGTAAAATGTGTGTAGGTTTTAACCTTGTGCAGAAATTATCTGCAAACGAATCTTAAAAACAGAAAATAAATAATAGCGAGAGCATAAAACATAAAACAAATATACACAGATATTTTCCCCTAGATCCCAAATCAGGACAACCAGCTTGATTTTTCATTATATTCCTTTTAGTGCTACAACACATATATATACATGCCGAAGCATACATAAACCCCAATCCATTAACCCTGGATTAGAACATAACCGTAGTTCCCTTGACCAGATCTACAAAATACCAGGGGCCGAAAACCATCATGCCCCGAAAACATGTGCAAACCCATGCACAAAACCATAGGTGGGTTCGCCCATTGAAAAATAAAGTCCAAAAAAAATTTCCTGGGGCACTACCACCCCCCCTGTAACACCCTTGTTGTGCTCGATGCAACGTACAAAAAGCCCTTTCGCCCCCCCTGTAACCCCCCCACGCGTCATTAGTCGTGGAAAGAATATAACACATACCCAACATTCTCCCACTTGTTGTTTTCTTTCCGCAGGGGGCCACAAGAGAGCTTAGTCATTAGCCCAGCTCTGCAACACCCATTGTTTCTCTACACCAAGAGAACTTCTGAGTGCTCACAGACGTCGTCAATGCATCTGCAACATTCTTCAAGGTGTCCACCTCTACCAACAACAACCTTTTAGCCTCAACCATATCTCTCACAAAGTGATATTGAACATCAATGTGCTTTGTCTTTGAATGATAAGCAGGGTTCTTAGCCAAGAAAATTACACTTTGGCTATCACAGTCTATCCTTATAGCTTGTTGCACCAACACAATCTCTGCAACCAAACTTCTTCTTTGCTTGCATGAGTGGCTACTATGTATTCTGCCTCTGTAGTTGAAAAAGCCACTACAGAATGTATTTTACTCATCCAACTGACTGCACCTCCAAATAGGCTAAACACATACCCACTTGTAGATCTTCTTTGGTCCAGATCTCCAGCCCAGTCTGCATCAACAAAATCGTGAATGTCCAACACTCTTTCCAATCCTGGTCTTCCCTAGTAGCACAAGCCATAATCACTATGCCACGCAAATATCTGAAAACCCGCTTCACTTCTATCCAATGCTCCTTCCCTGGATTTGACACAAACTTGCTCAGTACTCCCACTGCATGTGCAATGTCTGGTCTAGTACAAACCATTGCATACATCAGGCTACCCACTGCACTTGAATATGGAATGGTACATATCCTCCTCTTCTTCTTGTGTTTTGGGACACTGTTCAGCAGACAACTTTGTACCTATAGGAATCAGAACATTCACTGATTTACTATCCTGCATATTGAACCTCTGCAATATAGTCTCGACATATTTCCTCTAGTTTAACCAGAGCTTCCTCTTTGCCTGATCTCTCTTAATTTCCATGCCCAAAATATAGTTTGCAGCACCAAGTTCCTTCATGTCAAATTTGGAGAAAAGTTGGGTCTTCAAATCTTGGATAATTTCTTTGTCATTTCCGATAAACAACATATCATATACATATAAGACCAGATAAATAACATGGTCACCAATTAATTTAAAATATACACAGTGATCCTCCTTGCTTATGGTGAAGCCAAGTCCTCGTATATAGGTATCAAATTTCTGATACCACATCCTTGGTGACTGTTTTAACCCATACAGACACTTCTTTAACCTGCATACCAATTATTTCTTCCCCTTCACCATAAAGCCTTCAGGTTGTTTCATGTAGATCTCCTCTTCCAGATCTCCATGAAGAAATTTTGTCTTCACATCCATCTGTTCTACCTCAAAATCAAACGCAGTAGCAACAGATAAAAGTAATCTAATAGAAGTAACTTTGGCAACAAGAGAAAAAATATCTCCAAAATAAATCCCCGGCACCTAGGAATAACCTTTTTCTACCAACCTAGCTTTGCATTTCTCCACCTTGCCTTCTACATTCATCTTCTTCTTAAACACCCATTTGCTCCCGATGGGCTTCCTTCCAGCCAGAAACTCCACCAAATCCTATGCCTCATTTTTATGCAAGGATGCCATTTCATCAACCATGGCCTCCTTCCAGACTTTTCCATCCTCTGAATCTACTGCCTCCCTGATGGTTCTGGGATCATCATCAGTTATAGTTAAAGAAAAATTTGAACAAAAAGCAGATGGAATATCCCTTTATGGTTGTCTTCTTTCCCGAACTGATCTTCTCACAGCTGGAGTTTGTGGCTTTTCCTCTTCTGATTCTTCTTCTGTTATAGAGTCTGATTCATCCTCATTTAGCTCAAACTCTATCTTCTTAGGTTCCTTTGGTAGGACTTCATGTTTAACAACATCTTTCACCTCTCTAAACACATCTCGTTTGTACACAACCTTCCTTATTTCCGGGTTCCAAATCTTGTAACCCTTTAAACCATCCTTATACCCAATAAAGATTCACATTTCAGATTTATTATTCAACTTGGTCCTTTTATCCTTTGTAACATGTACATATGCATCACATCCAAATATCCTCAGATGTGAAAGAGAGGGTTTCTTACCAGTCCATACCTCACGTGGAGTCTTATCCTACAACACTAATGAAGGTGATCTGTTAACCAAGTAACATGCAGTCTCCACTGCCTCTACCCAAAATTCTTGTCCTAACCCAGTACCACTGAGCATGCTTCTTTCATTTTCCATCAACATTTTGTTCATTCTTTTCGAAACTTTGTTTTGCTGAGGTGTGTATGGAGTAGTCTTCTGTCGTGCTATACCACACTTCTTACAAAACTCTTCAAAGTCCTTCTTGCAAAACTCCCCACCATTTTCTGTCCTCAACACCTTTATCTTCTTCTCTGTCTGGTTTTCCACCAGAGCCTTAAATTCTTTAAATATATCAAAGACTTCATATTTTTTGCTCAAGAAATATATCCATGTATTCCTTGAGAAGTCATCTATGAATGAAACATAGTACATAGACTTACCCAATGATGGAACTGACATAGGTCCAAACACATCACTGTGCACAAGCTCTAATATCTTGTTCACCCTCTTAGCACTAGAAGGAAAAATCACCCGATTGTGCTTCCCATATACACAATGTTCATAGAAATCGAAATCCAGAGAGCTATTAGACATACCATTTCCATGTAGTATCTGAAGGCCCTTCTCTCCAATATGTCCAAGCCTTTGATGCCATAGCATGGTATTTTCTCCAGAGACCGCTAGGATTTTCGCTCCACTTTCAGGAACCACAAAACTGTTGCACCCATCAATAAAAGTGTTGCCCTGAAGCTTGTACAGAGTTCCAATCCAAACTCCCCACATTAATACTAGTGCTTCCCGAACCATCTTACAGGTATCTTTCTCGAACACTGTTTTTACACCTACATCATCCATATTTCTTATAGAAATTAGATTTCTGGCCAATGCAAGAATGTGCAGAACACCAAGAAGTTTTCTAATCCTTCCACCTTGCACCTTCAGCTTGAATTTTCCATGTTCAACGATTCTGGCCTTCCTATCATCACCTAAGAAGACATCACCGCCATCATATTTCTCATACTCGCAGAACCACTCCCTATGGGGAGTGAAGTGAAAGGATGCACCTAAGTCAATCAACCATGACTCATGATCTACATGTGTATTTGAAGGAGAAGCCAAATACACATCCCCACCTTCATCCGAGGTGGTTTTTTCCTCTACAAAAGGAGCATCATCAGATCCCTTTCCTTTCTTAGGAGCTTTAGATCTGTAGTCCTTTTTGTAGTGCCATTCCTTTCCGCATTTCCAGCACACCTTTACAAACTTTCTAGGAGATTTATATCTCCCTCTAGATTTAGATCTCCCACTCGATGTTGAAAATGCAACAAGATGATGGAGCTTAGTGAAATGAAGTCGCCTTCACTAAGTGGGCCCGCAGGCCATTTTTTGGCGCAAAGTCTATTTTTAGACATATGGATCATGGTCTGTGAGTTGCAGGATGCTATTTATGGATGATTGGTTGAGTTGGTAAAAATAGATTGACCTCTATTTTTAGACATTGGGTGGTTTCTATTTTTAGACTGCCGGGTTAAAAATAGAACAGTCAAATATTATTAACCCTTAATAATATTTAGACTATAAAAATTATCTTTTCCTCTTGGAGCACTTCAGTTTGATGCTTAGATGTGGCACATGCAACTGACAGAAGGAAATACACTTTTCCTATGGGTTAGTTGAGCTATTTCATGGTTGACTTCAGTTAGAACTCATGTGGCAGAGTTTGGTGGAGTTGATGAGACAGTTGGTGGAGTTGTGTTCAGTTTAACTTAGTTGAACTAGTTGTATTTATTATAACTGAAAAATACACTAGCGATGAGTGGTGTGAATTAATTATTAATTAATTCACTAATTATTAACTCATAAATCAACTAAAGAACACATCAGTTAACTGCAATGCATGGACAGTTCAGTGGAGACCAGTGTTAGAGGTGGGTGAAAGGGTGAGTGTGACTATCAGTTGTGACCATGGCTGTGCATGAGATTTGCACACACATTGATGGATATTTCCAATGAGAATTGCGCAGTTGAAGCTAGTGGGATTCGAACTTGGATCTCATCATTACTCATCTTGGATTGCGCAGTAGAGGCAGGCAGACTTGTGGAGGAGATTTGAACCCGTGACTTGTTCAGATCTGAGCTAGTTTGTGTGTAACTTTTGGAGATAGTACTGAGTACTTGTGAGGAGTATTGTAGTATGATTGTTACATGTTCTCTATCATTATAATATATAGATAGTTGGGGGTTTTCAATGCTTTCCCCATTACATACTGTGTTATATGTGTGCTTGATTATGTTTTAATGTGTGCATGCGACTGCTTCTATTTCCGCATATTGATGATCAATTGTAGAAGAGGTTATGTATTATGTATGAAGCTTAAATAGTGTGTAATCAGGATAATCTCGGTGAATAAGTCAGCTATTATTCAAATTTCTACATGGTATCAGAGCGAAATTGATCATCGGATCTATTACAGTGATTACAATTTATTTCGGTAGACAGTCCGTAAGCAAAGCCGTAGCCTCCGATCCATCCTTTCTCTCGAAAGGTGATATATCCAAGAAATGCCCCTTACAGTCGATTTCTGTGCTAGAAATACTTTGTTCTCACAGATCGGAAGCAGTTGAGTTTTGAGCTGGTGGAATTCGAATTTGCAGCAGAATTTGGAATTCGAATTTGCAGCAGTTTTCTTGGTGCCAAAGTTGAAATGTCTTTCAACGGATTGCGACTGGAGTATGCCCTTGAGGGTAGTTCGAATTATGTTGCATGGAAGGACAGAATGGAGGCGGTATTAGATGATAACGGGCTGAAGGAGTTCATAGATGTTGAGATCCCAAAGCCTACTGATGCTGCTCAAGTTGAAGCTTGGTAAAAGAAGATGGCAAAATGTCGAAGGATTCTGTTGGAGGGCGCGAAGGATCACATTGTATCCAGCCTGCATGGAAAAGCTTCTCCATACTTGATGTGGAAAGCGTTGACAGATCTATTCCAAAGCAAGAGCGACCAGAGGAAGTTGGCGCTCAAGGATAAACTCAGAAACATTTAGATGGAGAAAGGCGACAGTATCGCCAAGTACCTCATGAAGTTCACCCAATGTAGGGATGAGCTGGGAAGTGTGGGGGTGACTGTCGATGATGAGGAATTGGTGGACCTGGCTCTCCTTGTTCTTCCGAAGAGTTGGCATTCCTATCAGGACTCTTTCAATGGTCGGGAGAAATTGCCAGGATGGGAGCAACTTTGGTCGGATCTCATGCAAGAAGAGATAAGGCGGACTACCAGGGATGGATCTTCATCAAAGGTATCTGATGAAGAAAATTGTGCTTTGGTTGCCAAAGAAAATAAGGGGAAGAGCAAGAAAGGTTCTCAGTCTGGTGCGAAAGGAAAGAAGAAAGACATGTCCAAGGTGAAGTGATTTCACTGTCACCAGCACGGACATTATGCCACAAATTGTCCGCAGAATAAGAAAAATAAGCATGCTACTAGATCTGCAGTGGGAGAGGTATTAGCCTCCCAGTTTGAGCTAGATTTTTCACTGATCGCATGCTTGGTATCAAGTGTGATGGGATCAGTATGGTTCTTCGACAGTGGTGCGTATTTTTACATGACTGGAGATCGAGATTTGTTTTCAGATTTGGATGAGAAAGATCTTGGAGTGCACATCGAGATGGGCGATGATGGTAGATACAGTGCGACCGGTATCGGTACCATTTCCTTTGAGAGGGAGTCTGGTAAACCCTTCGTATTGAAGGAAGTGATGCATGTTCCAGGATTGAAGAAGAATCTGATCTCTGTGGCGATGTTAGAAGACAAGGGGCATGATGTTGTCTTCAGCGAGGGAAAGGCTTTCCTGCGCAGTAAGACAACTGGAGAAACCCGGAAGATAGGGGTTCGAATCAAGAACCTTTATCAGTTGCAATTTGATGGCTGTGCAGCAATGGCATGCAAGGCGGAAGGAGTGGTGAGTCGGGATGATGGCGAGTTGTGGCACCGGAGATTGGGCCACCTTCACCATGGAGCTTTGAAGATACTACAGCAGATTTCTACTTGGCTTCCCAAGGGCACTCCGTAGTCGCACCGTGCAAGGGGTGTACCTGGGAAAATTGAAGCCACCTTTCACGAAGGATATCATGCCACGACGACCTGAGAGAATTCACACGTACGTGTGTGGACCTTTCTGATTAGCTTCATAAAGAAAGCACAAGTACTATGTGATCTTTGTTGTAGATTTTCTCGAAAGGCCGGAGCTTCTTCAGTGCAAGTAAGAAGAGAAAGACATACTCTAAGTTCCCGTGAGTTCAAGGCGTTTGGCTGAGGCTGAATCAGGAAGCATGTAAAGGCTCTTAGAGCTATAATGGTAGGAATTGGTCTCATGGAATTCAAGGACTTTTGCAGCGCAGAAGGAATTCGGAGAGAGCTCATAGCACCTCATAACCCAAAGCAAAATGGGGTTGCTGAGCGGAAGAACATAACGATCGTGGATGTTGCACGGGCGATGTTGCATGATCAGGGCCTACCCCTTCACTTGTGGGCAGAGGCATGAAATATTGCAGTATATGTGCATAACCGTTGTCCTCACAAGATACTTGGCATGAGTACACTGGAAGAGGCGTTTTCTGGTAAGAGACATGATATTTCCTATTTGAGGATTTTTGGTTCACTTGTCTACATGCATGTGACGAAGGATGCCAGGAAGAAGCTGGATCTGACCGCAGAGGTTGGGATATTTGTGGGGTACACTGATACACCCCACAACTATCGTGTATTTTCCGCATACGCAAGACTATCAGGCGACGGGATATCAAATTTCATGAGGATAAAGCCATGAAGTGTTCGCTTCAGAGGGAGCCACACTTGCATGCAGATGAGGAGCTATTAGTTCCTAAGGATGAGCTTTAGGATGTGGATCAACCACAAGAGGAAGTTCATGGAGTGGAAGAGACCACTCATGCAGCGCCAACCATCAGAGGGCGCAAGCGCACTACAGAAGATGAGTGACTGGCTCAAGATGCAGAGAAGGTTGTAGGACCACCTATAGCACAGCGCAGACAAAGACAGTTACCGGACCGGTACACTGGATACATGGCTCTTGTGATCAAATGTGTCGTGACAGAGCCATCCTCTTTCGAGGAAGCTGTGGAGGACCCCGCATTGGTAGATGCCATGGTGGAAGAGTATGATTCGATTGTCAGAAATAGTGCATGGGAGATTGTCCCAAGGCTGGAAGGGAAATTAGTGGTGAGTTCGAGATGGATCTACAAAGTGAAGCAGGTGGCTGACGAGAGTGTGGAGAAGTACAAGGCAATATTTGTTTCCCGAGGCTTCTCACAGATAGAGGGGATCGATTATGAGGAGACCTTTGCACCTGTCGCAAGGTACTCTTCCATATGGACGATTCTAGCTCTCTCAGTGCAGATGGGGGGGCACATCCATCAGATGGATGTGAAGACTGCGTTCCTCATTGGAGTCATTGAGGAGGAGGTGTACATAGAGTAGCCCGAAGGTTTCGAGATCATCAACAGTGAGTCGCATGTGTGCAGACTCAAGAGAGCACTGTATGGGTTGAAAAAAGCACCTCGTGCTTGGTACACACGGATAGAAAGTTATTTCACCGGACTTGGATTCTCCAAGAGTGAGGCGGATCCTAACCTGTACCAGATTGTGGTGGAGGGGAAGTTGCTGATCATTGTACTGTATGTAGATGATCTGATTTTGATGGGTGATGAGCTATTGATACTTTCATGCAAGGAGGATCTTGCTAGAGAGTTTGAGATGAAGGACTTGGGCCTCCTTCATTATTTCCTGGGATTGGAAATTTGGCAGCGCAGTGATGGACTATTTGTTTCTCAGGGTAAGTATGTCCGGGAGATACTGGAGAAGTTCAACATGCATGGCTGCAAGCCTGTTGATACTCCTCTTTCTGGAGGTTGGAGGAAGGAGGATGCTACTTCAGCGGAGGTAGTGGATGCCACTGTTTATCGACAGTTGGTGGGGTCGCTTATGTATCTGGTCAATACATGACCCGATATATGCTATACTGTTAACCAGCTTTCGCAAGCTATGGTTAAGCCTACCAAGCTCTTCTGGAAGGCAGGCAAGCATGTATTGCGTTATCTTAGAGGCACATCGGGATATGGCTTGTGGTACAGACAGGAGGATGGGGTGAAGCTATGTGGCTTCACGGATGCAGATTGGGCAGGGAGCCCAACGGACAGAAAGAGCACATCTGGAG
Organism: Pinus albicaulis; assembly: GCA_034641835.2. NCBI lineage: Eukaryota > Viridiplantae > Streptophyta > Pinopsida > Pinales > Pinaceae > Pinus > Pinus albicaulis. The sequence goes on along the minus strand of CM076583.1, from coordinate 1,113,172,883 downwards.
GGATCTTCAGTATCGGGTCGATAGCAGTTTCTTGGTACAGCAGGAAGCAGAGATCTGTGTCACTCAGTTCAGCAGAGGCTGAGTATATGGTAGCAAGCTTGGCTGCATGCGAGGCCATATGGATGAGGAAGATCTTGGTCGGGTTATTCGGGTCACACTTGGATCCTACTGTGATTTATTGCGATAACCAGAGTTGCATTAAACTCTCGGCTAATCCATTATTTCATGATAGATCCAAACACATCGACATCAGGTACCATCATATCAGAGATTGTGTGCAGCGAAGAATCATGTTACTTTCATATATTCCCACGGAGGATCAGGATGTTGACATCTTGACGAAGGCGCTCACCAGGAGAAAATTCGAATACCACAGAGGCAGGATAGGGGTTGCAGATAATCCATATCTTGTTGAGAGGAAGTGTTGAAAATGCAACAAGATGATGGAGCTTAGTGAAATGAAGTCGCCTTCACTAAGTGGGCCTGCAGGCTATTTTTGGCGCAAAGTCTATTTTTAGACTATGTCTATTTTTAGACATAGGGATCATGGTCTATGAGTTGCAGGATGATATTTATGGATGATTGGTCGAGTTGGTAAAAATAGATGGACCTCTATTTATAGACATTGGGCGGTTTCTATTTTTAGACTGCCGGGCTAAAAATAGAACAGTCAAATATTATTAACCCTTAATAATATTTAGACTATAAACATTATCTTTTCCCCTTGGAGCACTTCAGTTTGATGCTTGGATGTGGCACATGCAGCTGACAGAAGGAAATACGCTTTTCCTAAGGGTTAGTTGAGCTATTGCATGGTTGACTTCAATTAGAACTCATGTGGCAGAGTTTGGTGGAGTTGATGAGACAGTTGGTGGAGTTGTGTTATGTTTAACTTAGTTGAACTAGTTGTATTTAGTCTAACTGAAAAATACACTAGTGATGAGTGGTGTGAATTAATTATTAATTAATTCACTAATTATTAACTCATAAATCAACTAAATAACACATCAGTTAACTGCAATGCATGGATAGTTCAATGGAGACCAGTGTTAGAGGTGGGTGAAAGGGTGAGTGTGACTATCAGTTGTGACCATGGTTGTGCATGAGATTTGCACACACATTGATTGAGATTTCCAATGAGGATTGCGCAGTTAAAGCTAGTGGGATTCGAACTTGGATCTCATCATTACTCATCTTGGATTGCGCAGTAGAGGCAGGCAGACTTGTGGGGGAGATTTGAACCTGTGACTTGTTCATCTTCCGCGCTAGTTTGTGTGTAGAATGTGAGATAGTGCTGACAGCTGTCAGAGCTTTGTGCTATGTATTGTTACATGTTCTCTATCATCATAATATACAGATAGTTGGGGGTTTTCAGCTATTGCTTTCCCCATTACATACTGTGTTCTATGTGTGCTTGATTATGTTTTAATGTGCGCATGCGACTGCTTCTATTTCCGCATATTGATGATCAATTGTAGAAGAGGTTATGTATTATGCATGAAGCTTAAATAATGTGTAATCAGGATAATCTCGGTGAATAATTCAGCTATTATTCAAATTTCTACACTCGAAACCTTATTCTTATTTCTATTATGGGACCTCCCTCATACAGATAAGGCATCTCCATTCCGACCCTCCATATTTCTTCATCTCATTTCCTCCGACAGCAAGGCTGAGATAATGTCATCAAAATTCAAGGTAGTTGTATTGCTACCTATTGCAATAACTAGACTATCCCACGAGTCTGGTAGAGAACACAACAAACTAATGCACTTATCTTCATCTGATATTTTAATATCAACAGATGATAGCTAACTTACCATAGTATTGAAGGCGTTTAGATGCTTTTTCACTGAGTCTCCATCCTTCATCCTCAGTTATACATATTTTTCCGCAGGAACAATTTATTCACCAGAGACTTAGATTGGCATAATGTCCCAAGTTTGTCCCACAAATTCTTCACTGTAGCTTCCCCAAATACATTCAACAATACCGAATTTGAGACATATAACCATATTGTGCTCTTCGCCTTCCGATCCAACTTCTTCCAGTCTTCATCTAACATTGTCGTTGGTTTAGTACCTGGATTTACTGTGATCCACTGGTCTTTATCCACCAGTAGATCCTCCATCTTGAGCTTCCACAACTCAAAACTCTGACCATTAAATTTCTCAATCTCTATCTTTCCACTACTCGCCATATTCTTTCACTGCAAGAATCGATCCCGCAGATCTTCCACTGAACAGGGTCTACCACAAGCCCGAGCAAAAAATCCTCAGCAGCAAAGGCATCCCCTTGAAGCCGAAACAACTCCGATACCAAACGTAGGTTTTAACCCTGTACATAAGTTATCTGCAAATGAATCTTAAAAACAGAAAATAAACAATAGTGAGAGTATAAACATAAAACATATATACACAGAGATTTTCCCATGGATCCCAAATCGGGATGACCAGCTTGATTTTTCATTATATTCCTTTTAGTGTTACAACACATATATATACATGCCGAAGCATACATAAACTCCAATCCATTAACCCTAGATTAGAACATAACCATAGTTCCCTTGACCGGATCTACAAAATACCAGGGGCCGAAAACCATCATACCCCAAAACCTTGTGCAAACCCATGCACAAAACCATGGGTGGGTCCGCCCACCGAGAAAATATGGTCCAAAAAAAATTCCACGAGGTGCTGCCCTGGACCCCAAACAAGGGGGGCTGTCGCCCCCCCTGTGACCCGCCTGCTGCTCCTGACGCAAAGTACAAGGAATGCTCTCGCCCCCCTTGTGACCCCCCGGCGCGTTACTAGTCATGGAAAAAATATAACACATACCCAACAATGGGGTGACTCTTGGATTCCACATTCCAAGGTCACTTGGACTCCTTTATGACTATTCGGCTTCCACACCTACCCGTTGAGGATTAGTTGTCCAACAACTTTTAACCCAGCGAAATTACATTAATCTTGTTCAATATTTTCGAATTAGGGATTCCTTGCCTAGTCTTTAATTTGAAGACTTTCTTTATGATTATCATCAAATATCCTAAAATCACCATTTTATTTATGCCTTTATTGATGGAAAGCTCCAATCCTTTCCAAAGTGCCAAATATTTAACTTGATTATTAGTTGAAATACCCAACCCCCAAGCACAATTAATCTATGTTTTTTCTTCGAGGTAGAAGATCACCCCTCCTGCTCGTACAACCCTAAAAATACATAAATTTTTATAACAAAGAATAAATATTTTTTATTTATTTTTCATAAACAATGATAATGAATTTATCTTTTAACAAAATTTGGTTCAAGAAAGTGGATATGTATGAGCAATTTACCACCCAATCATAGGTATTTAATGTTAATATCATTTCCAAGTGAGCTATAAAGCTACTAAAGCAAAGAGACCAAACCACAAGCCTCTGTCTCTCTAAGCCCAACCCATATACTCTCATCCTCAAATAATCTTCTCACTACAGAGCATTGCAAGCATCTCTTCTAGTCATCAAACAACAATGACACTGCATAACACAGAAGATCTTCTCTATATTTTTTCAACAATCCCTTTGAAATTTTCTTCTCTCATTTACTCTTCAATGTGGGAAAAAAGAGCCCAATTCATGGTATGTTTTATTGACATGCTTGCAAGAATGATATTTGAGTCTTAAACTTCAAAGGCTCAAGAAATACTTAAGTGGGTGATAATTTCTTAACTTTCCCAGCTCGAGAAATACTTAAGTGGGTAATAGTTTCATAACTTTCCCATCATATATGCTCACTTACAATCATCTATCTTTCATCCAATATCTGTGATGTCATCTTTATAGTGTTTCGTTTATTAAATTTTGAACTAGGTAATGGTTTACCATGGAGAAGAAAACAAATCTATAGCATAAATCTGAGAATGATGGAGCAAATGATAGAGGCAATGGAAATGAAAGGATTGGTTGAAATTATCACTAGCATTTTTTCTAATAGATTATGATGTTATACTCTTACAATTCCCATAATGATTGTACTCCATGCATACTCCCATAATTACATGAGAATGTTTTTCCACCAACCTCTTGCATGTATTCAATGAGTAATTGATAAGTCAAATGAGGTAGATGGCTTTAGCACATGGAGGAAAAGAGATTACTTTTAATGTTGAGACTTAGCAATAGAGTATTTTCTTTCCCATAACCCTACATTTCCTCTTCCTCTCCAATTAAATCATAGCTCTTCTCTCGTAACCGTATAGGACCCTTATATATTTTATTTCAACATTTATATTTACGTACCTTTAGTTAATCTATGATCCATATAAATATGTTTACATTATACATGTCTATCCTTTCACTAGTTAAGGCTTGATATTTGAACTCCAAATTAAGAATCCAACCAAGCATATTTACATCGTTTTAATAATATGATTCAATTTATTCCAAAGATCAAAATTATAGTAGTACAATGATTTCATTGACATCATTATTGAGGTAAGTGAAAACTAAGGTTCAGGGACATTGTTCAATTTAAAAATTGGTTTCTCTAAAAATAAAAATAAAAATTATCTATCCTATTTACAATTTCTCATATAACCATTGTTGGCTTAAATGCCATTAGTGTCATGTTTATATAATAAAATTTTGACCTTTTGCTTTCTTTAAAAACATATTCACCATGCTTGGTAAAATCTTCAAATTGTTAGGTCCATTTTTCCTTTCAAAACAAGTAAACATTTGAAGTTAAAATTCTTATGAGTGAGTACATTTCACTAAAAATTAAGCTTCTTATCGATAAATGAATATATTTTCCTAACCTGTTAAGGTTATTGTGACACTTACTCCATGTTTTTATGTGTTTGAGTAGAAAACAACCTAACAATATCCATGATGCTACAAGTATAACTAATATTAAATGTTTATTTTTTGTGATATCTTTTTTCCAAAATATTAAAACTATAAAATTTAAATATAAATGGTTTATCAATTTCTAGATCGAAAGAAAGTATATATAAGAGAAATTGAAGAAAACATACGTATTATTGATAAGATATTTTAAGCAATAAATTTTGTTTATATAAATCCTAAGAGTTAGTTTAATTGGCTCGTTGTTAGCACTTTTTTAATGAGATGTCTTGTTGTCAATTCTCTCTGATATCTTTAGATTTAGCTTTGCTAATAAACCAATGAGATTCTCTCAATAAATCTACATAGATATTTCCTCCCAAATTTTTTATATATATATTATAGGTCAAAACTCTAAAACTATATTGAGAAATGTAAATTAATTTTTTTAATAATAATAGTTGATTTATTTTAATTTTAATATTTAAAACCATGGTTGCTTCCATTTGCAAAGTTGTGCAGGTTGATAAATTCGCATTCTAAATCTTCCTTTTGTTCCCCGGGAAAGTCAACTCTGACGTAATTCACGTGGTGAAAAAACTAGACTACTAATGTTGACGGTATTTATCACACGGGAGAGTCTTTAGTTGTATGATATAGTCGATGAACGTGTGGCGTCTTTATATTATTAATCCTTAGTGCAAAGGGTCGGTAGGGATTTTTGTAATCGATATGTTTTAAAATTTGAGCTGGTATAAAAAAAATATATAAACTTAAATTTAAAGTTTGGTTTGCATGTTATAGTTTATTTTTTTCTCGGTCTATTAAATAGGGATAAATTTTCTTGATAGTGAATCAGACATTTAGAGATCTTATTTGACCTCTTCCCTAAACCAAGAGTTTCATAACTTAGGGTTAAAATGCAAAATATGCATAATATTAATAAGTCTTTCACACATGCTCGAGTAATGCTGGAGTTGCTCTAGCATTATTTACTTTAAATTAAATGCTTACTTCTCGCTCCCTGTGTCTTCCTTGTGTCTTGCCACGATGTGACTAAGCAGTCTTGCCACGACAATTTCCTGACCCTTTGCTACACGGGGCTCTCTCTCATGACCCTTTGCTACAAGCGGTACACGCTGCAATCTTGACTCTTTGCTACAAGTGGCATAATAATTTCGGTGTATGTTTTTTTTGTTTTTTCGTTTCTTCTGTACAAAGCTCTCCAAATTAGTTTATGAGGCAACATAATTTTTCTCGACTTCAAGAATCTCTGCAAAACAGAATCTGAGAATTCTTGGAGAACAATAAGTTCTTCTATACAACTCTCCAGTATTAGTCTCCAGCAACAAATTAAGTTCTGCAGCAACAAAAATTTTCTAAGTTCTCTGTAATTCTTGAAAAAGAGTCTCAGAAAAACATATTTCTTCTCTATAATTCTTGAAAAAGAGTCTCGGAAAAAACATATTTCTTAGATCATAGGAAGCTACACTTTACTGGGCTCTGATGTCAAACCCAAATTCTCAAAGTAGGTAGATTAGAAGCGTGGTGCTAGAATTGAAAAAAAGCAAGCATTCAGATGTCGGTCAGTTGAAGTGAATAGAGGCGGTGCCTGCAAAAGTAAAGCAATATAAGAAGAGCTAAGTTTACAACTCCTTGGTTATAATATACTATTAATCTACTGGTTTAGTTTTATTTATTTTTATTAATATTACTGAGACTGGTACAAAATATCACGGAGACTGGTACAAATGGTGTAAAATCACCCTGTCATTTTATTTATTTTTAATTTATATCACTGAGACTCGTACAAAATCAATGGTTTAATTTATTTATTTCATTGAGACTGGCTTTTTATTTGTTTAATGTGGAATTGATTATTATAAATTAGAGTTTTTTTTGTTTGGTTAATGTGGAATTTATATTATTCATTATAATGTGAAATATGTTTGGAAAATTGGTTTATAATGTAGGTGTGTGTATAGATAAATATAAAAATTCTCACAATATATACATTTAATGTAAAGTTGTTGTTAAAACAATTGTTGAGTTTTTGACAGTTTCAATGCTACAATTTTGTTTATATATATATGAATATTAGTAAGAAGTATACTCAGAATTTTTGTCGTATTGAATTTTAAGAAATAGATTTTTTCCTTACCGAATCGAATTTGAATTGTTGAAGTAACTATGCTAGTCATAAATGGACCTATAGTTAGTGTGAGGACATTTGAATGCACATCAAAAAGTAACTAATTTGAACCTCTCCTGGTCGTATTTATATAATTATGTTATTGCAATTATGTGTTGATTTTGCATATATATGTTACTACAACTATGTATGGGTATATGAGATAGATGAAAACTAAATATGGGTGGAAACGTGAACTTGGGTTACACTTTTGTGAGAATTGCGGGTTGAAAATTTTTTTCGGCAATAGTTCTACAGAATCTGTTTTTAACGTTCGGCCGAACTCGTGATTCCGTTTAGCCTGACGGCCTACTGACGGCGTGGGCAAACAGAATTGTTGTCGGAGATTGGAAAACCGGCAACTAAAGTTCGGCCAAACTTATATAAAAGTTCGGCCGAACATGGGGTTCGACCGAACTTTTACATTTAAAATAGTTCGACCGAACTATTTTCTATAAATAAATCGCCTGCGAAGTTATGTGGTTTATTGTTCCCGCGTTTTCTCCTGTCGCTATGTCTCCCGCGTTTTCTCCGTCGCAGGTGCTGTAGTTGTTTCTCGTCGCCGCACTGGGGCTGTCGCTGTTTCTCGTCACCGCCACAGTCGTCCTCGTCGCCGCGCTGGTGCTGTCGCTGTTTCTCGTTGCCGCCACGGTCGTCCTCGTCCCACGGTCGCGTAATCGGGTATTACGAATCTGTTTTATTGATATGTATGTTTAGTTTTTTTATGTAAATTGTAATTTTAATCTTATCAAAATGTAAATTCTGTAAATTTTTTTGATTATTCTGTAAATTCTGTAGATTATTCTGTAAATTTTTTTAAGACTACGACTTCCATTGCCTGTATTCCCTTAAGTTTCAAAAATCAAACAATAGATGCACACTGACTGCATAATTCATAGAACCTACCAGTGTCACAATTGGACTGCCATTGGCCTGTAAACTAACACCAAAAAAAATGATGCTCTGTTCATCTATAAACAGAGCATAAAATTGAAAGCAACTTCAGCACCAACTCAAATGAAAACTTGACATCGCCTCTTTCCCAGCGCAGAACTTTATATTTTGACATAAGCCTGCTTTGCTCCATATTTTGACTCAATAATGGGTGCATTCTTTCATGCACACCTTAGATCCATTGCTGAGGAATTGACAACAGATAAATTTGAATCGAACCTAGAATCAGCGCAGAAGCTACTAAACAGTGATGTTTACCAGTAATGCACTGATGCTATTATTCTTATTATGAAGCATAATTTGGATGCTAGAAAAGTGAATAGGTGCATCGTGAACATCAAGCCTGATATGCCGAATTCCCAAGACACACAGTGATTCGATTTTCACTGCAAGAGTTTTGTGGAGTTTGGAATTTTCTAAGGATAATCTAGTGTAGTGCTTGTGTGGCAATGGCCTAGTCTCAACTTGCAATGCACAGTAGAGATCCAACTTCAATAGACACTAAAATTTATAAAAAAATATCTCATGGTTGTGGTACAGTCTGCAAGACCCTTTCACCTTTGCCATGTAGCGTGTTAATATGGTAGTCAATTCCAAACCAACTAATACATTAATACATTATCTGTGCTGTGTAATACATTATCTGTTCTGTTCCTGTGTTGTGTAATACATTATCTGTTCTTACTGAAAAAAAGGTTTCCATTCACTTGATGTCAAATGCGGGTAATTTTTTCCTCCCTGCAACTTTAAAAGCTACATAGTGCAAATAAGTAGAGACATTTCCTAGAACTTCAAAAAAAGGCTATCTGAAGTTTATGTCACACTGTAGCATGTACATGCTCTATAGGTTGACCAAAATATGTCAATACAAAGGCCTTCCTATGCTTCTATCTCTCTCGACATGCTACATATGCATAATTTTCAATTTGAGATGGTATTTTTCAGTGTATAATTAATCTTTGGTATAGGAAATGATAACATTATAGTTGTTGTATGAGAAAAATATTATGATCATGCATGTTAAGGACAATGGATTGAATTTCTATAAAAATGCGCTGCTCTAGCCTTTTCTTACTCTTCTCTTGTATTACTCTACTCTGCTCTAGCGTTTTCTTACTCTTCTCATGTCTTACTCTACTCTGCTCTAGCGTTTTATTACTCTTCTCATGTCTTACTCTACTCTGCTCTAGCGTTTTCTTACTCTTCTCATGTCTTACTCTACTCTGCTCTAGCGTTTTCTTACTCTTCTCATGTCTTACTCTGCTTTTCCCTTGTCTTAATTTTTCATTTATATACTTCTTGTTAATCTCTTTCTCACATATGTACATTAGTTAGTTAGTCCTTGTGCAACTCATTCAAAGTTAGACCTGACATGGGATCTCCTCCTAAAACTGTTAATGTTTAAATAGATCTAGGTTACAAGGATAGAGGGATAACCATAGAATAGAAGCATGTACACTATTCTATTGTTATATTTTTATGATGTTGTTTAGTGATTCCACTAATCTTAGAAATGTTAATCTTTGAAGAATATTTAGGCACGTTATAAAATTTTGATTTTAATTTGAAATATAAATATGCAATCACATTGTCTATACTTTTGAATCCTATTGACCAACCTTGTGGTCATTCATTGGACATCAATATATATATATATATATATATGTGTGTGTGTGTGTATATATATAATTTCAGAAATAAAACATATTATTTATCGGTAATTGGAATGAAATTACATATTTCATGTTCAAAGAGAACTTCCCTGTAGTCCTACATTTTCCATAAAGTTGAAGGTCACCAAACAATTGCGGTCAATAATTTTTTGGTCCATTCCATTCTCAAGTGCTAAAATCTCTAGCATTTCAAGTTTCTAGTCATCATAGCTATTAAGGAATGAAAAAGGACACTAGTATTGATATATTGCTTCCATTATATCATTATTTTTGAAGGTTGATTCCATCTTTGTTGAAGTATATTTGTCTAAATCCTTATCTACAAGGGCACATTGTGTATTGTGGTGCATGTTGTGTATCTCTTGTTGTGAATCTCAAGTTACTTAAAAATTTGGTCACCTAGTATGCTTAATGAGCTTGGAATTACACTTTAGAAAGAATCCAATTACAATTGAGACTTAAGTTCTACCATATTAAAATAAGAATTCACGAATTTGATAGCGAGATATGTTTCAGTTTTCCATTGTGTTTACATTTGTTTTTGTGTAGCACATATATTGTTGACTATATCTTGGTTCCACAAAACAACAATGTTTTAGTTATTTGGGGACTCTTTATTTCCTTTATTTTGTTTTCTCAAGGAAGATATTTGGTGGTTATTTTTGCTTAATATTAAGCCTCTCATGCCTTCTGTAGACCTTCAGAACTTGAGTTTTTTGTTTAAGCTCTTGGACACCTACAATCTTGCAATTGTGAATCTTCTCTATTTTCATCTTGCTTCTCTTCTAAGTACAAAATGGCCTTGAGAAATATACTTTGTTTCCTTGTTGTACACCTTACGAGTTCAAGTTTTCAGTTTTTTTCATTATTTTTTATCCTTTAAGCTCTTGGACACCTAGAATCTTGTAATTGTGAATTTCTCGTGCTTTCATGTTGTAGCTTTTCTAAGGACAAACTTGACAAAGAAATATGCTTTGGTTCCTCGTTGGAGACCTTGGGAGCTAAATTATTTTTATTTTATTTTATTCCTTTTTCTTACACCTCTTGGACACCTAGAATTTCGCAATCGTGAATTTCCTTAACTTTCATCTTGCAGTTTTTCTAAGAAGTAGCACAAAGGACAACCAAATCATTTGGGTTATATGTAGATAAAATGTAATAGCCTAACCCTTGCCATCAGTGGGGATTTGGTTGGTTGGTAAATTGATGGTGCTTGTTGGTTTCCACATGTGTTATTTCCTTATTATTTAGATGGTTTCAAAGATGGATTATTAATTATTGTTTCATTAAATTGCAGAATATTCAAGACTTTATGTATATTTATATTGATATTGAAAGAAATACTTTTTGGATAGATCTCTATTTCCCATAGTATCATAGATTTAAACCCCATAGTACATTGGAGTTAAAACAAATATATATAATTTTTGTTTTCACATTTAGCTATGATTATTTCACATCCAAATTCATATTTTAAGTAATATTTAATTTTTTTGAATTTATTGAATGTTTGAGTCCTAGGTAGCTCAGAATCCTACTTGTTTTCAAAATAAGGATGCACTCCCATTTGATTCTCACGAATAGGTTGTAATCATGACGCTCTCGCTCAAGACTAGACCTTTGCAAAATCTTGTGACGTCTTGTCACAAACAAAACCATCAAACTGAAAACACATCATTTTTCTCCTTCAAAGAAAAAAAAATTCACATCATGTGAATATGTCCATGTACTCTTACATATTGGTGTACAAAACCATCAACCAAACACAAGTTGACAAAACATGCCTCTTCAAACAATTGAATTTTAAGTCAAATAATAGAGCTCATGTACAAATTTCCATATTTGTTTCATTTAAGTGTGTCTAACATAACTCTACTTTCGACATCTTGCTTCATGCAACATGCACCATACTTTGAATTTGCAAAGAAATTCATGAAACATCAAAATACATGCTAGGCCTTAATTGGATAAGAAATCTTTAACCATTTGTCAGCAAACCATTTCAATGGCGCTTCTTTTTCTTTCAACTATATTGAATTTAGTTTTTAGTTATATTTTTAATGTTGGAGAAAATAACTATTTATTTCATGTGTAATTAGATTAGTGATTTCATGTGTTAGGGTTGTGGATTCAGGCATTGAAACAACACCATTATATTTCAAATTTAAAAATGATGGTTTGAGTCCTAGGTAGCTTAGAATCCTACTTGTTTTCAAAATAAGGATGCACTCCCATTTGATTCTCACGGATAGGTTGTAATCACGAGGCTCTCGCTAATGAGTGGACCTTCGCAAAATCTTGTGACGTCTTGTCACAAACAAAACCATCAAAGTGAAAACACATCATTTTTCTCCTTCAAAAAAAAAAAAAATTCACATCATGTGAATATGTCCATGTACTCTTACATATTGGTGTACAAAACCATCAACCAAACACAAGTTGACAAAACATGCCTCTTCAAACAAATGACTCTTAAGTCAAATAATAGAGCTCATGTACTTTCAACATCTTGCTTCATGCAACATGCACCATACTTTGAATTTGCAAAGAAATTCATGAAACATCAAAATACATGCTAGGCCTTAATTGGATAAGAAATCTAACCATTTGTCATCAAACCATTTCAATGGCGCTTCTTTTTCTTTCAACTATGTTGAATTTATTTTTTAGTGATATTTTTAATTTTGGAGAAAATAACTATTTATTTCATGTGTAATTAGATTAGTGATTTCATGTGTTAGGGTTGTGGATTCAGGCATTGAAACAACACCATTATATTTCAAATTTAAAAATGATGGTTTGAGTCCTAGTTAGCTTAGAATCCGACTTGTTTTCAAAATGAGGATGCACTCCCATTTGATTCTCATGGATAGGTTGTAATCATGAGGCTCTGTCTCATGGACCAAAAGTTGGGTTGATCGATATTGACAAGTAAACCAAAACATGAAAATGCATTGTAATTTTGTTTATCATACAGATGAGGAGATTTACAACATGAATGTTGAAGATCTCTGAACATACGCAATAAATTGTCGCAATGGTCTGCAAGACCTAATTTTTCATGAGGAAGAGGGCACCGGAACGGTATGTGTTAGTGACCTTAGGGTTTGAAATTATATTTACATATACATGTACAATTTGTAATAAATACATGTGTATGTACACATGTATACATTTATTTGTATGTGTACATTAATCTAACAAAAATGTATGATTATATGTTAAAACACCATTTGCAGTTCTCGGGCATGATGCGTGATGAAAATGTTAATATTACGTTCGGGACCTCTGGCTCAAACGATGCAGCTGGGTCTGGCCATCATGATATGTTGGCACATGTATGTTAGTGTTTTTTAAGTGACTCTAAAATAAATAATTGTTGCCACACATGTACATGTATGTATATATATAATTCGATAAAATGTTTTAACAAGTACCGATTCCGTCTGATGTTTTTGGGATGGCGGTACCTTCTTCTTCCTTAGGAGATATACCTTCTACTTCATTGGGAGATGTACAAGTATGTACAATTTTTCACAAGTTCAAAATTTATGTTACCTCAAAAAGTTCCATTAAAAATTGAGATATATAGAGAGATCTATATTTTGAGTTATTTAAAAAATTTTGAATTTAGGTTCGTATAGAAGATTTTTTTAATCCGAGGACTTTAGCGACGGAGATAGGAACATCCACAGCATTTGAAGAAGTTGTCTTTAGTTCTTTTTTTTAATATTATTGTTCAAATAAGTTTATATATGTGCACGTGCATTTTCATTTGAAAGTTTTTAATTTATATAAATTATTTATGTATATATATATATTTATATTTAACTGTACATGTATATTGTACAGGTTACCACTGCAGATGTTTCTATGGCAGAACCTGTTCATCAAATGGAGAGGCAACCTTACGAGGTATTGCGTGATTCTTTTGTTATATTTTTTTTTTTACATGAAGTTCTAGATATATATATTCTCATTCATTTTTAAAACTTCAAATTTTAATGTTCAAGTACATGTGCATTGTGTATGTAGGTTTCCTATTTACAGGATAGGGAGCTAACTGAGACCCAGAGGCTAGATCCTCCATTTGATGGACAAGATTTACAGTAGATTTGATTTGATTTCAAAATTTAGATGGTTTTAAAATTTGTTAAACTTGATATAGTTTGATACTCGAGTGAGATTTACAATTTTTGGACATATTTTATTACAATAAGTTTTTTGGACATATTTTTGGACATATGTTAAATGTTTTTGTTGGATAGTTGAATTATAATTGGCATGGCATGTGATATTTAATGTTAAATGTTTTTGTTATATAGTTGAATTATAATTGGCATGGCATCTGAAGTTTTTAAAACTACATGAATGATAGAATGTGAACCTACATTTGCACATGTGGTAAATTGAAATGTTACTTATAACAAGACAATCCCCATTGATTTCATTACAGTATATGTTGATTTCTGATTTGATATAATTGCATGTATGATGGTACATTACTTGTAAAGTCATTGGATTAATAGTGTTCATTGATTTCAGTGTAAGCGCAAAAAATTATTGACAATGTAGAACGATTTTGTGTTATAATAATTAAACCTAATAATATTGGAGAGCAAGAGAGACTTGAGGTATGGTGTTTACTACAAGAGTTCGAGCTAAATATTTAAATGTTTTGTACCTATGTGTTGATTTCTGATTTGATATAATTGCATGTATGATGGTACATTACTTGTAAAGTCATTGGATTAATAGTGTTCATTGATTTTAGTGTAAGCGCAAAAAATTATTGATAATGTAGAACGATTTTTGTGTTATAATAATTAAACCTAATTACTCGAGTGAGATTTACAATTTTTGGACATATTTTATTACAATAAGTTTTTTGGACATATTTTTGGACATATATGTTAAATGTTTTTGTTGGATAGTTGAATTGTAATTGGCATGGCATCTGATATTTAATGTTAAATGTTTTTGTTAGATAGTTGAATTATAATTGGCATGGCATCTGAAGTTTTTAAAACTACATGAATGATAGAATGTGAACCTACATTTGCACATGTGGTAAATTGAAATGTTACTTGTAACAAGACAATCCCCATTGATTTCATTACGGTATATGTTGATTTCTGATTTGATATAATTGCATGTATGATGGTACATTACTTGTAAAGTCATTGGATTAATAGTGTTCATTGATTTCAGTGTAAGCGCAAAAAATTATTGACAATGTAGAACGATTTTTTTGTTATAATAATTAAACCTAATAATATTGGAGAGCAAGAGAGACTTGAGGTATGGTGTTTACTACAAGAGTTCGAGCTAAATATTTAAATGGTTTACCTATGTGTTGATTTCTGATTTGATATAATTGCATGTATGATGGTACATTACTTATAAAGTCATTGGATTAATAGTGTTCATTGATTTCAGTGTAAGCGCAAAAAATTATTGACAATGTAGAACGATTTTTGTGTTATAATAATTAAACCTAATAATATTGGAGAGCAAGAGAGACTTGAAGTATGGTGTTTACTACAAGAGTTCGAGCTAAATATTTAAATGGTTTATGATTTATGATTTATACTTTCTTTTTAATATAATCGATACGGAAAGATGACAAAACTAATAAGGGTGACAATAAGAATAGAAGTTCAGAAAATAGTTTAATATTGATCACAAGAATTAAGAGAATGTCTCGGTCCATCATTGGTATGGCTTGTGCTGCAACCATGAAGTCTCGTCCCAACACCATAGAATGATCATCCATGTCAATGACTCTTAAGTCTATCTTTCCAAAGAGATGAAGTTGCCTTTCGACTTAGGAAGCTATGGGTAGCTCCCGTGTCTATCAAAGTAGAGAACTTTTTCCCATGTACGGTTGTAGACACGAATCTCAAGTCCAAGGAACTTTCATCATCATTCCTTCTCCTTGTCTTGCGCCTTACTTCCGCAATATTCTTCAACATTTCCTCTTCCAATATGTCTTTCGAACTAGCCCTTGGCTTAACAGTCCTTTTCACATATCTCTTCTCATGAAGCTCCATAGAACAATCCGATCTTGGGTCTGCTTGAATTGGTTCAAGCTCTTTCCTTTTCGAATTTTGTCTAATTGCTCCAATGTCTTGACTTTAGCCTGCAACGTGGTGCTTCTTTCCTTCAAGTGAGCCCTTTCCATAAAGAGTTCTTGAAGTCTTTGTTCACCTTGTTGTATCTCCATGTCAAGCTTTTCAATTTCAGCAGTTTGTCCAGATAGTCCATCCTTGGAATTTCTTGGGTGAAAAACCAAGTAGGTTGAACCAACTTTTGTCTAGTGCATTGGAATTCATTAAAGAATTGGTCATTGGCGCTGCTTCAAGCTAGGAGTGAGCATCGTCACCAACCTACATTGAATATTTTACACTCCCTAAGGTGAATGATACTTTAAATTGATTGACAATCTAAGACTTTCTAATTTTTCCGAATGCCAAATGATCTTACAAAGTTAGTATTTATAATATCCTAGTAGGTCATTCGGTGACAACTTTTACCGGAAACTTGAATCAACTTTGGCATGTGATATTTAATTTGTTGAATGTTTTTGTTGGATAGTTGAATTATAATTGGCATGACATGTGAAGTTTTTAAAACTCGAGTTTTGGATGGTTTCAATCTACATTTTGCATGTGATATTTAATTAACTTTAAATGTTTAATGTTTTAATGTTGCACAATATATAATCAAAAGGGTTTTAAAACTTAAAGTTTTGGATGGTTTCAACCTACATTTGCATATATGGTAAATTGAAATTATGTTACTTGTAACAAGACAATCCCCATTGATTTCATTGTATATGTTGATTTCTAATTTGATATAATTGCATGTATGATGGTACATTACTTGTAAAGACATTGGATTAATAGTGTTCATTGATTTTAGTGTAAGCGCAAAAAATTATTGACAATGTAGAACGAATTTTGTGTTATAATAATTAAACCTAATAATATTGGAGAGCAAGAGAGATAAGGTATGGTGTTTACTACAAGAGTTCGAGCAGGTCATTCGGTGACAACTTTTACTGGAAACTTGAAACAAAGAGAATCTATCTTTGGCTAGGACATCATGTAAGATGCCTGACATAAACAGTAAAATTGTACTTGAAAGCTGAGATTCGGGCAAGTGGGGACAACCACTTGTTATCTCGTCCCTTGAAGGCTAGGCCATATGGGGACCGAATCTGACCTTACAAAATAAAGTGAAATAATTTGTACCATATGGTCGAAGAACATATACAAGAACAATTAATATACAAGAACAATTAATTTATCCAATATTGGATATATATATATCCAATACATATATAGTTCATTTTTAATCAATGCACATGTATAGAAAAACTACTTTCAGTTGATACTAGAGCACGTGCTTGTACCCAAACAATTTGTAACATGTGGAAACCACAAATAACATAAGCAACTCAATTTTTAGTTGAGTACTGGAAGTTCTAAAACATATTTAATCCAAAGATAATAAATTGTTGGACACTTCACTCAAAAAAATTCTAATGGAATTCCATCCTCAATAATTCGTTCATGATCGGATTTTGACATTTTCCATTTCTTAATTTTCGATTTTTTCTTTGATTGAACTTCTATCAACTTTATGCGTGCTGCACACACCAAGTGACTATATTGACAACTTATGGAATCGGGTTCATAGTCTTCAAAGTAAACAAAGTCTCCACTTTGATGAGTTTGTTTGAAAAAATAACCTTTCAGTATAATAGACCCTCTGTCATACTGAAATCCGTGATCATTAAAGTCTTGTAATAATTTCATTTTTCGTTCGGTGCAACGCATCAAATAATACTTCACATTTTCATCGTTGTCAATAGGTGCAATTACAGCAAAAACATCTCCTGCACAATAAAATAAATTTAACATTTAATTATGCATATTTAAATTTATTTGTAGATCTTTAAATCATTAGAAAGTAATTCAAATGTTACCTTCTCTAACAAGATCAGAAACTCGATCACCATCGGATGATATTGTAGTTTCCTCTGATTGCATTTCTTCAAACATTGCAACATACATTTTGCCCTTTGTATTTAGCTTTGTATGTTTCCAATCGTTCACGTACATTTTGTTTTCACAAACGTCATTGGATTTTGTGTTGTCTATGCAAACATCACAAAAACAAGAATATTTTCTTTTATCCAATGCAAACACATTTGTGGACAACTTTTTTTGAATTGAATGCAATTTTCGAGTCCCTTTTATTGTTTCAACGTCATTTCCAATTGATCTATCTACGTCTTCGATTCCAATATGCCAGAAAAACCTTTATATGGAAAATTAGAAAAATAATTTGTAAATATGATATCAAAATACAATTAAAAATAATCATTGCATGATAAATGTACAATGTTTAAAATTAGATTTTCAATATAAATTAAATTGAATGTACCTTCGCACTTCTCTTGATGGGTTAATCTCATGGCTTAGAGCAGTTTTGCACCATTGAACAACTTCTTCAGCGTTCACAAGTCGGCGTGCAGAGTGGTTCATTTGATATCTTCGAAGTACTCATTTTATGCATGCTCCTGCACCGTCATGTTCTCCTTTTCCATGGCCAGTCTCAAATAAATTCCAACAATGTTTAATGCAGGTTTTCTTATGAAGACAACACAACCAAAAAAATGATCGTGTAGATTTGAATTGACCTGCGCATCCGTCTGACCATATCCAATGTTCATTGAATGTTATTCCACGATTTTTCAATGAATCATAAATTCTTTCAAAACAATGTTGTACAAAAAATGTATCATGTGTACGATCATCACTGATATAAAAGTGATATTCTTTAATGATATGTCGATTTTCACTCTTGCTTTCTATATGATCGACATTTTGTTCAGCATGTCTATATAGAATATGGACGAGCATGGAGACTTGGTCAGAGTGATAGTATTCACTCTGAATTTCTTTTTGTGGAACAAATGTGTAGTTTTCTGCAAAATCAATCACTGACAAAATGGTTCCTGGTGGAAAAATTTCACGAGATTTTTTGAATTGCAAGTCTTGCCATCGAGCTCTATGGGAATGCATGGTGTATTTGTAAATTTCTGCTTCAAACTTTCTCAAAAAGTCTATTAGAAAAATTTCGTCTTCTCGTAATTCGATTCTTTTAACACTATATGCACCTTGAATCGATGTACTGGTATATTCATATCTCTTCCATTTCACTTTCATGTTGGACAATGATTGATCATTTATATCAATACGATATTTGTTTTGAAATTTAGTCAAATTTCCACAATCATCGCATTTTTTACCACTAACACATTTCTTTTTGTAAAATAGTTCATCGCTTTCTCTTTCACATAGAATTTGAGATATGAATTCACGGATAGTGGAAGGAGGAGGTGAATCCTTCCATAATGTTCTACCGAAATCAAGGAATATGTCATAATATAACTCAAATTCCACATGATAACGGCAACAACAAGTGTCGCGTACGGTGATAGGTTTTACATACCATGGTTTTTGTTGAACAAAAGCACTGAGTGAAACCTGAATTTGACGATTCTCTTCTTTGAACTTGTTGAATAACTCTATTTGAGTGGTTTCCAAGAGATGTTTTTCATGTTCTTCGTATTGATTTCATGCTATTCTTCTTCGCATCACATGTCTTGCAGTCGGTGAAACACGCGAATTGTTCTTCCAATATTCATATATATTTTTTTAACATCTTCTCCAAGTCTATCTTTGTATGGTTGCCTACAAATAGCTCTCCAACAAGTGAGTTCATCATTTACATCTATTTGCAGTCGAATTTTTCGATGTTTGTGCAGAGTTTTTCGCGAGGTTCCCAGTGTTCGTGCCATAGATGTTAGATTCAAACGATTCTCTTGAGTACTTGGTGAAACCATTGCCATTTGTATTCCTCTACGTATATTTGAAACATCTTTATCTCTAGATCTCTTAATTGAATCTATAGCACTACTCATATTTTTTATCACCTCTTCTTTCATTTTTTATCTTTGGTTGATTTTCAAATACCCAATAGTGTCGTCACTTCTTTTAATTTCCTTGATGATAGGAGACCTTTCAACATTTGAGCTTGAACTGTCACTTGCTCATTTTTGAAAAACATTTCAAAAATTTTATCGACACGATATCGTATAACATGGTCAGGTTTTTTATCTCCATATGTGTGAGTGTCAACATTTTCTAACATCTCATTATCGATAGTGATTTCATCTGTACATATTAGAAAAAATAGTACATATTCAATAAATAACTAAATTAATAAATATGTCAATAAATATTAGGAAAATTTTAAATATATCAATAGATCATAATATTTACATTTACATAACCGATTCAATTTCTGCTTGAGGTTGATTTTCTTCTTCAATATTTTGAGGAGTATCTTTGTCTGTTTACATTAAACAAAATATTTTTCAAACTAGTTCATCAAATAAAAATTAAGCTTCACATTTTACATTGGGAAAACTTTAAAAATATATTAATAGATCATAATATTTACATTTACATACCTACTTCAATTTCTGCTTGAGGTTGATTTTATTCTTCAATATTTTGAGGAATATCTCTGTCTGTTTACATCAAACAAAATATTTTTCAAACTAGTTTATCAAATAAAAATTAAGCGTTACATTTTACATTAGGAAAATTTTAAATATATATCAATAGAGCATGTAATATTGACATTTACATACCTGCTTCAATTTCTGCTTGAGGTTGATTTTCCTCTTCAATATTTGAGAGAGCTTCTAACTTTCTTTTGCGATATTGTCTCGTCTCTTCTCTACGTTCCTCGGGCTTTCTTTTTCGATCATATTTTCTCACACAAGTTCTTCGATTTCCCATGATAATAGGGTATGAGGTTCAAAAAATTTCTTTTAAAAAATTAGACAATAACTCAATTACAAACAATATCACAAAAGATTTAATTTAAAAAAATCTTTTCTAAAAAATACGTAATCCAATCCAAAACACATACTTCAACACAAAACACGTACATACCTCTAAGAAAAATCACACCGCCTCCAAGAAATGTCTTCCAAAAAAATTCTTTAAATCCAAAATTTGAAGAAAAGTTTTTGAACAAAGAAGCTCAAAAGATTTATTTCAACACAAAACACCTACATACCTCCAAGAAAAATCACGTCGCCTCCAAAAAATGTCTTCCAAAAAAGTTCTTTAAACTCAAACTTTGAACCTCCAAGAAAAATCACGCTGCCTCCAGAAAATGTCTTCCAAAAAAGTTCTTTAAACCCAAACTTTGAAGAAAATTTTTTGAATTCAAACCAAGTTGTAAAATGAAATGAAGTGCGAAATGTGCGAAAATTGTGAATCATTTCGCGGAAATTTATATTGACGCGAAATATGTGTTTTGTAGGGGGCTCCACAAAAATTTCCGGCCGACGGAGAATTGCACAATAGTTCGGCCGAACTTTTGATAAGAAGTTCGGCCGAACTATTAAGACGTTAGTTTTAACGACTCGTAAGCGGAAAACATAGTTCGGCCGAACTTTCACTAATAGTTCGGCCGAACTAACGCGTCACCAATTACGCAAAACCAGGCTCTGAAAACGGTTCTGCAACTTTGGACTGATTAAACTCCATGAAAGGTTGTTAATTAACTGTTGGAACCAAGACAAGCATTTTCAGAATTGAATCTACTTTCAGGAAATATAACTTTAATGGAATTTCATAAACGTTTATTAATTTTAATTATTTTTCTAATAAAATGGGTGCAAACAATTTCTGAGGGTCATTGTGATTCAGTGAAATCAAAATTTTGTATCTCCCAAAAAACATTGTAAAAAAAATTGAAAAAATTATGGGGCATTACATTGGTCCGTCGTCTCTAATGGGTAGCTTTTAGATTTTTATTTTATAACTTATATGTTAAGAAATTTCTTGCGACACGAAACATATCCAAAATACGCAGTTTTTCGTATTGGACCAGTTCAAAAAATTCTAGTAATTATGATATGCATCCATTGGCTTTGTAAATATGATGAAAACAAAGTAGACTTTGTCTAGATTGTTGTAACACATTTTTTTTTTTCAAAAACACAAATTTTGAATGAATACAACATTGCGACATAACATGACTTCTTATGAATTCTTTGATTGTTAAGAAACACACACTCAAAGAAACGCTAAGTTGACATATCAAATCTGCATAAAAAAATTTCAAAAAATAAGTAATAGAAAGCTAACAAAATTTCTCACAACTTTTATTTTTATCGGAAAATGAAATTCTACACAGAAAAATTGTTATAGTTTGCAGAAAGTATCACGTCTTACTTTCACTATTTCCAAGTATATATTGATTTAAATTAATATGTCATTTTATTATTCAAAATTTTAAATTGGTAAACTAAGCCCTCTGTCCATTGAATATTTGAGTTGGTGTGTTGATTTGAGATTCAATATAAAACACAAAACATTCTATTGAGATTTTATATTTTTCTTTCTTTTTCTCCTCTAAATTTAGCAAGAGTTGTGGGAGTTGTTATTATTAACAGTGTTATTTTTCATGTTATCGAGCACATTTGCAAAGTTAACATAGGAACATGGGCAAGCATGGTGGTTGTTACCATTGTGGGATTACTTGTGAGTGTATATATTCCCCCCATGTGGACTTGAAAATGAAATCTTAATTCAACGGAAAAAATGTTAGATTATTTTATCTGATGATGATGGGTTGGAGAGTGTTATATGTTTTTCTTGATTGAGGATTGGCATGGGGGGTTTGGTGTGCATATTGGGGAATCCAAAATATTCTTGTTATTGATTATGAGTAGTGTTAACAATGAATACAAATGATTTAGTGGGTGATGAAAAAAATGTAAATTAAAGTGGGATTATGGGATCCAAGTTATACTCAAATTGCACAATGTTTGAGCAATATTGTATTTTAGTATATTTTGGGTCTTTGAATCATGGAATTAGTCCCCATGAATAAACAAGAACTAATTGTAATTTCAATCACTCTAAATCCCAATTACAATTTTGAAATGTGAGGTGATACACTATACCAAAACTTCAATAAACCAATTTTTTTTTATCCCAATCTTGTAATATACCCTGGCTATGAATGGATTATATTATTTTTTATAGCAAGAACTCTCTAAATGTTGATAGTTCGATTTTGAGCTGGCGAAGCTCAGTGCTTAAATATAACTTAATGTTTATTAGGCACCCAACTAAGGAGAATTGTTCCAAATGTTGTAGGAGGCCTATATTATAACAAATGAAACAATATAGCCTGCATCAAACCAACACACTTGCAATTTGATTGTCATTTCCAAATTATGCATCAAGGTTTGTCTTGAGTACAAAATGTTAGCATATTTTTAATTCCTGGGCATAAATATAAGGTAATATGTGCGATAATTTTACTTATAGAACTTTGTACAAACCCAAAATATTACACCAAATAATGTACTACCTATTACTTTCCACATTCCTCAATCCTCTATCAGCATTCGGTGTTCCTTTGCACCTCTCAGTGCAAATGCTAGTATAAATTATTTTTCTTTATTATATTTTTGAATGACATTAATATAAAATTTTGGGCTTTGATTTATCTGTGTTAATTGGGTACTAAAATTTTAATATAATATTATAATTTTTGCAGGTGCAATGACATTTTCTGCGATTACCTCGCTCAAGGTGCTTCTAGATATGGGGTGGGAAAGTCTAGGGCCTTAAGCCAAAGATACAGAATATGGCTTTGCCACCGTGACAAGAATTGAACCTTATTTAATGGTGGAAAAATTCTAATTTTTCAGATCTAATCCCTTTAAATTTTAAAAAATAAAATATTTAAATCTCGCCATTTTAATTTAATTAATTAAAAAAAGTTAATAATTTATTTTTTAAATAAATTAAAATTTCAACTTTAAAAATTAAAAATTTTATCAATCAAATAACATATTAAATTTTAATAAATTGAAAAAACAAAGTAATAAAAAATATTAAATTGATCTCTTTTTAATATATTCCATTCTAACTCATTTCTTTATTCATTTATTAACTTAATATTAATAATTGAATTAATTTATATTTTTTCAAAATGTATTTTTTTTCAACAATAATAAGTAATTTTTTTATTAACTTCATGCTCGGACGCGGCAAACAATCGGGGGATTTACAGTTCAGTTACATCAATGGGCATCAATTTTGGCAATTGCATACTATCAAGCCATGCCCCGTTGTCACTACAACTACAAAAGGTGATGGTACTCTTTTTATTCTACTAGTGTAGACACGACAAAATTGTGACAAAAGAAATATGTAGTAGAAATTAGGCATTACAATAGAATATTACACATCAGGATCAACAGGGTGATTTAAGTCAAATCCTGAGCTAGTTTCTTCTGAAGGAGTGCTCAACTTATCCATCTGTAGTTGGAGGCCCTATATTATAATTCTCAGTGCCTCGACCTCATCCTCCAAATAATATTTTCTTTGAGTTTATATGGTATCCAAATTTTCATAGGCTGACACACTTTGTCGATGCAACATAACTTGAAGATCATATATTTCATCTCTCAACTTGGCATCCTCTCTGATGCATTGATCACAGACCAAGGGAACTGGGGATGCAAAGTTGGAATATGTCCTATCCATAGCCATATTTTTTAAGTTGATTCTCGTATTAATCTATAACGTGGCCACTTTAGGCAATTTATTAATATAAAAATAAAATTTGCATAAGCTTCTCTCATAAATGGTTACCGGACAAATGACCCTCCATGCTCTTTAAATAGAGATCATGGACCAATCAAGTGTTAAGCCACGAATCAAGTATCGTTAAACCGAGGAGAGAGTGAATCGTCGGATCACTACATATCATGACCATCAGATTATAAGTTACAAATGTACATAGTAAAGAAACACACTTTACCTAACTTTACACTAGATCAAGTTATACTTAACTATTTCCTATGTGTCAGAATATCCTAACATCCCCCCTTAAGAACAACTTGGGATAGGATTGGAGGATTTAAAAAGGTGACACAAAAGGAGACTATTTCCTATGTGTCGAAATATCTTAATAGCCCCCTTAAGAACAACTTGAGATAGGATTGAAGGATTTACAAACGTGACACAATAGGAGAAGGAAGGAGGCATTAGAGCTTATCCCCCCTTAATAGTAACTTTTCTAAACTCCAAGCATAAATCTAAGTTTGGTAAACTTTTCTTCTGTGAGATTCTTTGTAAATATATCGGCAACTTGATCATTTTTTGAACAATATTGCACTTGAAGAACACGATCATGAATAAGCTTTCTGATGAAGTGTATATGAAGCTCAATGTGTTTCATACACTGATGATGAACTGGATCTTTGCATAGCTGAATGGCACTCTGATTATCACACCAAAGTGTAGTTGGATACTGCTAATGAAGACCAAATTTAGACAGGATCTGACAAAACCACATGACTTCCTTGCTGGCTTCAACTACACCACGATACTCTGCTTCTATCAAAGAAAGAGAGATGGAAATTTTTTTCTTACAAGACCAAGTAATAGGTCTTGAAGAAAGAGTGAATACATATCCTGCAGTATAGTTTCGATCATCAGGGTCACCAGCCCAATCAGAATCAGTGAAACCAATCAACAAAGGAGATTCTCCTGCACTGTAATGAATCCTAAACTTTACTGTACCTAGAATATATCGAATTATTCTTTTAGCTTCTTTCCAGTGACTTTCATGAGGTTGGTGCATAAACTGAGCAACAAGACCGACAAAAAATGAAAGGTCAGGATGGGTATGGGTTAGATACAGACTTTTACCAACAAGTTGACCGTATAAGGTGGCATCAACTTCAGGGGTAGTACAAGTGACTGAAAGCTTGAATCCATACTGAGAAGTGGAAGGGGCTGACTTATATTCTTCCATGTGAAAGTGGAGTAGAAGATCACATGCATAATTTGGACTAAGAAAAGGTAATACCTTCTTTGGATTGCAAGACTTGAAGACCAAGGAAATAATGCAAGTGTCCTAATTCTGTCATTTCAAATTTCATTTTGACGCTAGACTTCACATGGTCTATATGGTTGGGATCACTACCAGTAAGGATAAGATCATCAACATAAAAAACAAGGATGGTGAAGGACCTACCCATGTTCTTGGTGTAGACAATGTTGTTAGAATGACACCTAGAAAAGCCATTATCTAATAGAAATCTATCCATTTTGGCATACCAAGCCCGAGGAGCTTGTTTGAGACCATAGAGAGACTTCGTAAGGTGAAAAAAAAGGCTAGATTCATTTTGGATAAAGCCGGGGGGTTGTTCCATGTACATTTCTTCATGAAAATGTCCATGTAAGAAGGTGTATTTAACATCCATTAGATGGACTTCCCATTTAAAGGAAGCGGCAAGGGAAAGAACAAGGTAGATAGAATTCATTTTTGCAACAGGGGAGAAGGTTTTAGTATAGTAAATGCCTTCAACTAGTGAAAATCCTTTAGCAACAAGACAAGCTTTATGTCTATCCACTTTTCCATCTAGTCCAAACTTTTTTTTGTAAACCCATTTGCATCTAACAAGTTTTCTTCCCTTTGAAAGATGAACAAGATCCCAAGTATTATTTGCCAATAAGGAACGATATTATTCATTCATAGCTTCATCACAATCTAGATTACCTGAAGCTTCTTCAAAGGTGTCTGGATCAGGAAAGTAAGAGGCTCTTTTGAACTGAGAACATGTACAGCGTCGATCTGCAGGGTCACTTGCAAGAGAACCTACTTCATCTCGAGTAGAGCAGACCCCTCTTGGAAGTTGTGGAGCTGAAGGAATATCTTCAAGAGGTGGAGGAGGATTTTCATCCTCCTTATCATCATCTGAACTAGAAGGAATTATATAAAAAATAGAAGAGATAGAGAGAGGTGGCACATATGCTGAATCAAGCTCGTAGGCCAAAGGTGGCACACCTGCCGAACTAAGCTCGTAGACTGATATATTTTCATCAAATTTTACATCTCTTCTAATGATTATATTTTTGGATTTTGGTTGAAGAAGTCTATATGCTTTGACATCTTCAGAATATCCAACACAAAAGAAATTTTCACTCTTAGGTTCTAAGGCTTTATGTTTCACATATGGAATATGGGCCCAAGCATCACTTCCAAAAACACAAAAGTGACTTATGTTGGGAAAAACACTGAGAGGGGGGGGGTGAATCGATGTTAGATACGTGAATACTTATTAATTTTTCCTTCTCTAAAACCCATACACTACTTTACTGAACCCAACTCGCGTATTCATGCGGATATCCTTAAGAAAAATTGCGTATTACCAGAGATATTATTATGCATGTAATTCTTTACTTATATCAGTGAATCATTCATTCATCAGTAAGTATTAAGCATGTGCATTAAGAACAGAATAAATCATCACACATAAAAAACACACATGAACACCAGGATTTAAGGTGGAAACCCAATTCAGGAGAAAACCACCGCTGCTGTCGTTTCTGTCTTCAATCTTTATTATTTAGAAAACCTTTTACAACACAGTACTGATGCAGACTCATATCTGTACGCAGGCTTCTACCTGCAGAAGGCTGCAACCTTCTCTCGTTTTCCAGCTGCAACTGGAAGGGAGATCTAACCCCCTGAACTCGTTTACTAGCCTCTAGGGAGCTTCGACCCCCTGATTTCAACAGCAGCTTCTACTGGCTGAAAGCTTCTACTTCCATACTGAAGGCTTCAACCTTCAGAACCACTGCAGACCACGTTTCATCAATTTTCATACTGGATCAAACAGCTTCAACACAACCCTTCACTTAACATCAACAAACATATTTTTCCCAAACTTCAAACAGAACAGTGAGACCACTGTAGCCAGAATATCAGAAATAACCCAGACTTCAAAAAGGATATGAAGATACAAACTCAACCCTGAACATTCATTAATTCAAATAGCATACGCTACTTTTATTTACTGAAGCCGCATACATACGCGCTTTCCTGCACACCAACCCGCGTATCCTTCTGTGTATTTAATTCTTCAGAAAACCCTATACGCGCTTTTCATTAACCAAACCCGCGTATACACGTGCTTTTGCCGAGACAAACTAGTGTATATATCTGTAAATGGAAAACTTTGCAGAACAGACCAGATCTATAAACTTAACCAGATTTCTTCATTACCTTCAGTAGACTTTGCGACAGATCTTCACCATTTCTTCTTCTGCAGATCATTTTAGAGATTCATCATCATTAGGTCTAGAGATCTTGAACCATCATCAGATCCATGGGTGCATCATAGATTCAGATCTATCAATTAAGAACAGATTTCATCCATGCAGATATTCCTTAGAGAAATTTATTCATCAACAACCCTTTCTCCTGCTCACTCTTGCACTATGATCTTCTTCTCCTTAAATAGATTTAGCCTTTACCAATACCATGAGTCAAAACCATGCAACCACAAATGTTATTCTTGGACGGGATCAATTTGACAACCCAGCGCTCAATACTGTGGGCCAATACCATGGTAATGCCCCTTGGTTTTATAAATTTAGAGCACAAATAGGCATACGCTACTTGGCACATACTTTTCCGCGTATATACGCTACTTAGCCTTTAAAAACCCGCGTATGCTTTGTGACATACTTTTTTCATCATTACTCTGGCACTTACTGGAATTTCTTTCTTCATTACATCTAAACTGCTCTGTAGATACATCAGATTTACATCATTAACAAATAGGTTGCTGTCAAAAGACAACTTCATCAAGTAGGTTTCCATCAAGGACAACACATTGCATCATATTGCCAACAACTTACATCTAGTTTGATTGAGCTCCAGGCTTCTTCTGGAGTTATATTCCTTAAAATCTTAGTAGGAGTGCGATTTACTATGTAATTTTCACAGTTAATTTCTTCTGCCCAAAAATTGAGACTGAGTCCTTTAGATTGAAGCATGCGATTAGCCATTTATTTTAAGGTACAATTCTTACTTTCAGCTACACCATTTTGTTGTGGAGTATATGGTACAGTATGTTGCAATTGAATGGCATGCTCAGTGAAAAAGTTGATAAATTTGTTGTTAACATATTCTCCTCCATTGTCTGATCTTAACTTAAGAATTTGATGTCCAGATTGTCTCTCAACAAAGACCTTAAAGGCTAAGAACATGTTAACAACTTCACTCTTGAGTTTTAAGAATTATACCCAAGTGCATCTGGAAAAATCATCAATGAAAGTTAAGTACTTGCAACCAAAGAAAGAAACAACAAGAAGTGGACCACATAAATCACCATGCACAAGCTGCAAAGGGGATGAAGCATGCCAAGAGGCACATTTGTCAGAACTATCTCGATGATGTTTTCCGAGTACACATCCGGAGCAAACACCATCTCGGAAAGATGCCATAGGAAGACCTGTCACCATATTTTGTTTACATAGATGAAAAGAGTGATAGTTTAAGTGACCAAATCGCTCATGCCAAAGTTTGCTCACTTCATCATTATGAGCGACAAAAACGGAGGGAAGACATGATGACCCAAAGTTGTCAAATTTATGCAACCCTGTGGAGTCATCAACAATGCTAGTAGCTAAAATATGTCTAGGATCTTTAAGGTCCTTGATTACAACATCAGGAGGTGAGAATTCTTCTGTTTCTCCTTCACCCGAATGAGTTATCCGATAAAATTATAGAAGGTTGTAGTACAAGGTAGGAACACATAGTACATCATTAAATTGGCCATTATATAAATGAATGGTTCCAGATCCTACAACACTAAGAGATATATCATCGCCAAAATAAATATGTTTTGTGTTACAATCATTTAAAGAATAAAACATGGATTTACTTTTGTCCACGTGCTAAGAAGCTCCAGAATCAATGAGCCACTCATGAGAATGAGAAGAAGAAGATACATCTAATGCATAAGTAGATGCTTGATAACCACAAGCAGAAAGTGTCATTCCTGAAGATGAAGTTGAAGAGTTCTCTATATTAATGTGGTGCTTCTTCATTGCTGCTTCCAAGGCTTCCATCTTCTTAAAACATTTGGACTCTATATGGCCATCACAATTACAAAATTTGGAATGTCTACCTATTTTCTTACCTTTGTTTTTATTTTCCTTTATCAATTTGGTGAGTTTCTTTTTCAGTTTACATTTTAGGATACTAATTCTTGGGATTCTTTTGATATGGTTGTTGTTGGGTCGCTAAGGCTTTCTTAGAAGCGGTTCAAGTATTGATAAGACAAAGGTGTAAGATTTTTTCTTGTTCTCTTATCAAAGAATCACAAAAGGCATCAAAAGAGGGGGACTTGTAGGTTGTTCCTTGAGAAATGAGGGTTTCTCTAGTGGAATGGAAGGTGGAAACAAATATAGATTATGCAGGTCCAAGCTTAGCAAGAACAGAATTGATAAGACTACCATATTCCTTTTTGACCTTATAACCTTCTAAAAGAAGTCTAAGGATCTTGAATTTGGACAAAAAAATTCAATAGAGGAGAAATTATTGGGGTCCAAAGTAAGCAACTCATTTTCAAGCTGGTGGGCCTTGATTTTATTCTAAATGCCAAAAACACTATTTATCATTTTCATAGTTGCATCAGGGGTGTCAATTTCTTGGATATGAAATTGAAGATCTTGAGCAATGGACATTCCTATCAACCCTCGTGCCTGATCTTGTTTATTTTCCCATTTAGTGGCTTTATCTCTATCGGTAGGTTTAGTTTCTTGCTCTGAGGATATTATATAAATCCCTTTAATTCTAAGTAAGTCTATAGTAATTCTATCATGTAGGATAGCCATTGGAAAAAATTGGTGCTGTTAAGAATAACCGGGCATGCACTTTCCATTTAAAAAAAAAAAAAAACTAAAGCTGAAAAAGGCTGAAACTAATTGCTTCAATGTAAATATCTAGAAAAATTAGGCTGGTTCAAAAAAAAAAAAGGCTTGGAAAAAAGCTTCCGGATGAAGAAGTTATGCCTTTCTGAAAACAATGTCTTGTAGATGCCGAATAGTTACGTGAAAGGTTGTAAGCTGATGATGAAGTTCTACTTAAACAAAAATCTTCTCTTTTCAAAATTAATACAAAGCTCACTTTAAAAAAAACACTACTTTATGTCACTCACTTTTATAAATAAGTGAGAGTCACTTTTACAATGTTACTTTTACATGTGCTTTTGAAATAAAACCCTGTTTTTAAAACCGACAACTTGCCAAAGGGCTTTATAAGAAAAATTAACTTAACAAAAAAACTTTTTACAAAAAGAAGCCCGAGAGAGACTTGAAACCAAGACCTCTATTATCATAAACTAACTTTGCACCAAGTGAGCTAGTAAAAGGATTTTGTAATTGTTTGAAAGGAGGAAGGTTTTTTTTCGATGTGCGTGTTTTTTCCTGCAAAAAAGAAACACAAAATCCATGCACAAAAAAAATGAAATGCAAGCCTTACGGTAGAACGTTAGATTTTCTATTAGCTTTACCAACAACTATCATTTTTCTGCTATTTTTTATTTCTCAAGATCGCACAAGGACTCAAGGAAAGAGCATATGTAGCAAAAAAAAAAAGATTTTCTGAGATCACACAAAGCACAGAGCAAAGAGCATACACAAAGAAGAGGGTATAGACCTGGAAAATAAAAATATATATAAACTGAAATAAAGAGAGGGAATCAAAATAAGCAGAACGATTACTAAATATAACTGAAAAAAGATACTTTATACATCCAGATCTAAAATTACATAACTCGAGAAACCAAAAACCTTTTCGCATGAAACGAAATGGGCTCCTCACTTAATAGACACTCTGGACACAACAAAGCAGTTCTCCCAGCCTAAAAGTGGTTAGAAATAGTAGATCTAGAAAACAACAGTTGCATGTAGTCAAACTGGCTTCAGATTTGGATCAACAATGAATGTGGCCCTCAAAATGGCTCTGATACCATGTAGGAATCTACAGGGTAAGTTCCTTAGATCAAACACCAAAGGTCACCGATCACAAACAGATCAAAAATTAGTACACCAATATATAACGTGGTTAAAACCCTCAAAGAGGGAAACAGTCCACGACCTGAGCCAACGTGGCCACTTCAAGCAATTTATTAATATGTAAAAAAAATTACATAAGATACTCTCATAAATGGCCATCAGAAAAATGACCCTCCATGCTCTTTAAATAGAGATCATGGACCAATCAGGTGTTAAGCCATGGATCAAGTGTCGTTAATATCGAGGAGAGAATGAATTGCCAAATCACTACATATCATGACCATCATATTATAAGTTACAAATGTACATAGTAAAGAAACACAGTTTATCTAACTCTACACTAGACCAAGTTATACTTAACTATTTCCTATGTATCGGAATATCCTAACACTTCTCACCACTTGGCCCAAGCGTGCTTGTCGATGACCCTAGGAACTAGAAGCCATGGAGAAAGGACGTCGCAGAGATGAGACAACAACAGAAAGAGAGAGGTTGAGGCATAATTGGACCCTAACATGGATGAAGGAATTATCTTCACTCATCGATATTTTCTTCAAAAAGCCAATGTTCTTGTAGTGGAGGGCACCACCAAGTCTGAACCAAAGAGTTGCACTACACTAAGATTGGTCTGCAACCAACTGGATGGAAAAATTTAAATGAACCCAAGTATATTTAAGGTTTGTGAAATTGAATTCAACCACCGAAATTATCTGAAATGAGTGAATGTTCCCTAAAGTAGAAGCACAACCAAGAACTAACAGGGAAGTCTCTCTAGTATGAGACACACTCGACTTCACCATAAAGAGAGAGTAAAGCCATATCCGTTCTTACTTCCATCCTGAACTTCCAACTACCAACAGAATGAAAAAATTTGAACAACCCCAAGGTGATTTAAGGAACTTAGCATGCATATTCCTCATGCGATGATGAAGAGTGGAATCCAAGCCACCAGGATACCAAGGTGGTTCCATCATCATTCTGAGAAGTGAGGGGTATTCCTCCTCATGTAACTTGGATCACAATCAGTTGAATGATCTAATATATTTTAGAGGGAGTAAATGCAACTCTTTAGTTGAGGGAATTGACATGCAAAGCCATTGAAATTTCTTGGGATGAGCCTTAATCGGTGTGGAAGACAAGAATTTTCCCACACTTATATGCAAATTCATACAGAATAATGTCACGTGAGTCCTGCTGATAATTCCTCGTGTCATGATGAAGAGGGAGGGTATCATCATATGTTCGAGAGAAGAGGTACTATGATTAAATGTCAATGAGATGCGGATAAAATTGATAGATGGGTAAGAGGAATTCATAATGGGAATAGGGGTAACGATTTTATGGTTCTTTGTAAGGATGAGTCTAGAAGGGAAGTTGATAAAGAGGATCAACGTCATGAAAACAAGTTAGGGGATGGGAGAGAAACCCTCAACACCATTGATTTTATGTTTGACAGTTTTTCATGTGGCAAGCCTTGTCTACCAGAAGATCGACCTCTAAATTTAGATTCCTTAGGATATGAAATGACTGAGAACTAGTGAATGAGAGGAGGATACCTTGGGCTCATTGAAGCATTTTGTTTATCTTGTTATCCTGAGCAGTGGATCTTGTATGTAAATTCCTTATGAGAAGAAAATAATCTCCTATGATTGAGATGTTTATGATTCCCCTCTTTTGAGCTAACATGAGTCCTAAGTAGAGACCATAAACCTTTGCTTGATTATTGGACTTTCTTCCTAATCCCCAAGCATACTTGTCAACTATTATTCTTTTGAGATTACAAATAATCTCACTCCCTCCTGCCACCCCTTTCAAAATACATTATTATATTTGCCGCAGAAATGGTATTACACATTCAGTTTTTCCTTTGACTGTGTATTGGTTTGTATTTGACCAAAAATGTATCCCGCTAATCCATAGCTTAACATTGGGAATTAATTTTTTACTTTTTATTATTATTATTTAAATTTATTTATTTTCAAGGTGATTAGTTGAATTTTTATTATGGGTTATTTAGTAACTTCCATTTCTATTATTTCCCTTTTCATGAATTATAGTATTTTCTCCATGAATTATTATTATATTTAAAACATATTTTAATAAATATGATTACAGAAAGAAAAAATGTAAAAATAAAATTATATATATATATATATATATATATATATATATATATATATATATATATATATATATATATATATATATATATATATATATATATATATATATATATATATATATATATATATAAATGAAAAATAATACACATAAATATACAAAAATGCATAAACATATATATTAAAGTGTATATATATGTTAATATAAAAAATAAAAGTTAATCATATTTCTTAATTTTTGGATGACATTCAACAATACAATATTTTATTAGTTGTTTTATTTTTGTGATGAAATCTTTGGCTTTATTATTTTTTATTTTAATTAAGCTATATTTAAGCTAAGCCACAGGTACTAGTTACTATGTAGCCCTTGTTAGTTAATTAAAAAATCATTTTATATTTATTAATATTACTCTATTATCTTAAACAATCATAATTTATTAGTATTGTGAAATACTCATTATAACTTATAATTAGATCCACCAAGTAATGGATTTGGCCACGGTGAGGTAAGGCACTTTGAGATACATCAAAGACAAGTCACAACATCATCATCGACACTTGGATTACTGTATGTTTAATTATTTTATGTTTTGAATTTTTTTTTATATATATTATTTTGTATATTAAAATTTGAGTTATGAGCTCTGCATGATCCAATTTTATGAGAGATTTTCACAACATTAAATCAATTTATGCATTCAAAAACACAATTTAAACAAAAATAAAAATCATAATACACCAAAAAAAACATAAAAATAAATAAAATAATTAGACAACAAATTTTATCATAAACATGCTCCAATTTCAACTTTCTCATAACATAAAGACAGTACAAACATAATTCATGACATAACAACCTCCTAAAAATTTCCTAGTATTTTGAACAATTGGCATTTCAACATCATCAATGCCAAGTTGGTTATCATGGTATTGCACAACATGTTCATTCTTAGGGATGGAAACCATCACAACAAGTTTACTTTTTCTATCAAAGAGTGTGCAAGTCAAATTCCTACTCAATGCATTTTTGTTTTACAATTCAATTCTTTAGTTTGTTATTCTCTTTACCTCCATTTGCTTGTCTCAATTTGGTTTCAATCTAGAGATTTCACCTTTTGTCTTAGCCTTTACTTCCATTTTTGTGTATTTACTCTCTTTTCACCTTATTTCTTATCTCTCTAACTTCTAAATTCATATTTTACTTGGTTTCTATTTGGCCTCTACATATTCTATATTGGCTTTTTCATCTTTACAACCTCTCAACTATTCTTCTCTTTTTCAAACCCTTTCAACCTTATCCTTTTTTGTTCCATCTCCCATTCCATCCTCGTTGGATATATTTAAACTCTTTGGTTTTTCCCTTTTCCATGCCCCTTTCCTTACTTTAGGTTTTTGAAGGTTCAGTACATTTTCAATGCTCTATTGAACACGGAAGCAAGCATCCTACTTTTGAGGAGGATGTTTAGCTTATTCCTACTCATGGGAATCCTTAAGTATATTGTGGATTCTCACATTTGAAAGAGATAAGAAAGCTCAATTATTTGACCTCATCCATATGCGTCAAATCTCATGTTTTGGAAATATGCAATCAACTTAAGTTCATGTCCATTCAAAATAATTTCACAAGAACTTACCAAAGTAGAGGTGGTAGCCCATGAAAGTAAAGTAGTAATACAAAATAAAAACTTGGTCGTAGATACAAAAGTAGAATTTCCACACAACAACAACTTTGAACATATTTGAAAAGAAAACAAACCAAATCAAGATAGAACTCTCTCTAATTCAATTGGATTATGAGATGGGCTCTTGGGTTAATATTTAGTTGAATATAAAAGAGATCTTTAGGTGTAACTCTCACTTAAATTGGAAAACCATGTATATATTACATATTATATTGTATTTTTCCCAAATATAAATATATATCAAACAAAAATTCATAAAGTTAATTTTGATTATATTTTATTAATTATATTAGTTTATGGGGCACATTATTGGAAATCACATCTGTATAAAGTATTATGTAAAAATTAAGATTCAAGGTTCAAATCCCCATGGATCATCCCAACAAAAAATAAATTTTGTTAACTATATGAAATAATCATGAAAACACTATTATCCTTAATAATATTAACATAAGGGGCAGTAGGAAAAGAAGGGGTACTTTCTATCCCTGATGAGTAAGTTTAGATAAGTTATGCATGTGGATTAGGTGTGGCCACCAACAATAAAGTTGAACAACTAGCCTTGTGGAAAGGTTTGTACTTAGCCATATCTCTTAGAGTAAAGAAAATTAAAGTGGTAGGGGAATTGCTGTTAGTTATAAGAATGTTCACAACCTCCAATGCTCATAAGCATGACACAAGGTCTTTTATTGTCGTAAGAATATATTACCAGATATGAAAATTTGAATAAATTGAGTTTTATCACATCCTATGGAACCTTAAAAAGATCGTCGATAAGATTTCGAATTATGGCATGACCTTGGGTGAAGGAAGGTGTGAGCTCGATAGGAGGGACATGGGCCTCCTAACCATCTTGTAACAGAATGTTGGTCAACGGAGAATTTAGTGGCCTCCACATATCCACTGATGGAGGGATGACACAAGTAAATATAATTAGAAATAAGGACATGATCCAAAATTATGCATGAACGCAATAAAATACCGAAATACACATAAACGCAGAGATGCAGTAGCAATAACACTTCATTTCCTTAATTTCAAATACTGAAAAATGCTTACAGACAAAATGGAAGAAAAACTAGCTCGGGCGATGGTAACTTATATCTGAGAAGAGACATGGTGGCTACATGCCTCTAAAATGTGCTACAATGAGGCTCAAGTGCCTTTTTATTATATAAAAATAAGATAAAACCCTAAAAAACCAAAACCCTAACCCGAGGAGATGTAACACCAAGAGTTTATGGGCCCCGTTGGGGTTAGTTGGGAAACCAACTTCCCAAGGTCGTAACTTGGTCATATAATCTCTATTTGGCGTGTATGATACCTCTTTAGAAATATATCTCTAAGGAATACAAGTTTTTTCACAGTCCCATATACACCTGCCTTCGGCTAGGGGACTGCAGCACACCTCAAAAAAATGCCATTTAGGGGGTCGAAATAGCTCCAAAATTTCAGGACCCAAAAATTTCTAAAAATGTTAAATAAGAAAACTAATAAAATTGTCTAGGTGGAATAGGCATGTGGTCACTAATATCCACCTGGATCATTCCTCCCTCCTTAGGAATAAATGGTCCCCATTGCGTGTAGAGCCTTCATGAGGTGAGGAAAATTCTGTTGAACCTGATCCTTGGTAAACCACTTGCCCTGGTGAAGGAGTTGGCCTGCTTTGAAAACTAAATATAGTTGGAACCTCTGCTGGTAGATGTTCTTGATTTTTGTGTCCATGATCTGATCAGTTGTGGCTTTTTCAATGAATTCTGGTTTTAACAATGTTGGTGTGAGTTGTTCTGCCATGTCAGATGTGTCTAGTAGAGGTGGAAAGTAGGGCCGAAGGCGGTCCACATTGAACATTGGGTGCAAACCAAGGAATAGTGGGATACTCAGCTAGAAGGAATTATCCCCTACAATCTTGGTGATGGTGTATGGCCCATATCGGAGTGGGTCAAACTTGTGGGGGGGTCGAGTGAGGCAATCCTTCTACAAATGTAGCCACACTTTGTCGTCCACTTCAAAGTTGTGTGGCACTCGATGCTGATCATGTCATTGCTTGTGCTTAGCATTGTATCTGTCCAATATGCCATGAACCTATTGGTGGTTGTGATGAATTCCCTCAATGAATTTGTGCGCCTTGTTAGCTTTAGACTGGAAATGAGCCAAATTTCCTGAGTAGCCACAAATGGCATGGCTACGTCAATAGGGCACACTGGCTAGAATCCCAAGCGCACCAGAAAGGGGACATGGCTAGCTGAGCTATGGAGAGCCTGGTTATAATTGTGTTATACATTGGGAAGGTTCTCATCCCATGTGTGTGGATTCTTTGAGTTGTACATGTGTGGAATGTGTACGATCATCTTGTTAATGACCTCTATTTGGTCATCGGTTTGGGGATGGAAAGTTGTGGACTTTGTGAGCTTGTTGTCCAACATCGACCAGAGGATAGACCAAAATTTACTGAGGAACATATTGTCCCGATCTGAGATGATATATTGTGGGATCCCAAAGTGTACCCACACTCATTCAAAGAAGGTTTTAGTAGTGGCTTTTGCTATGATATTCTTCTTCCAGGCCACCATAATGGTCATCTTTGAGAATCTTTCGATGACCAAAAAAACAAAGTCGTTGTCATGCTTAGTATAAGAAAGGCTCGACATGTAATCCATGGAGATATATTCCCAAGGTCGACTAGGGGTAGGCAGTGAAGTATAGATGCCTTGCTTCTTGATGGTCAGTTTGGAAATGGCGTAGACAGTGCAGGACCTGAAGTACTTCTTGACATCTTGTCGAAGGTTTGGCCAATAGAAATACTTCTGAGGTATTGCCACTATTTTCTCAACCTCAAAATTCCTAATGACCAAACTGTAGTGCACTTCCCAAATCATCTTGGCATGCTTGCTTGAAGGAACACAAAGGTGTCTCAGGTGACATAGTAGTGCATCATGGAGGTGAAAATATAGAACTTGCTTACCCTCCAAGAGCGTCTTGTATCTGTGGCAGAATTTTGGATCGCTTTTGTAGAGAAGTGACCAATCGAAAGTCTCGTGCCCACAAGGGTTGAGCACGGTGGGTAGCACCACGATTGGTGGTCGGTTGAGGCAATCTGCAACATTATTGGTGTCACCCTTCTTATACTTGATGTTCAAATGAAACTGTTGCAGGTATGTGGATCACTTATGATGGCGATCGTTTTGCAAATTACCTTATGTCTGTATGAACTGCACGGATCAGTGGTCTATGTGGATGACCATTTCCTTCCCCAAAATGTAATTCTTCCATTGTCGGAAATTACGCATAATGGAATACATCTCTTTGTCATAAGTGGGATACTTCTGGACTGTGTCGAAAAGTGTCTCACTGTGATATGCCACTGGATGCCCCTATTGAGTAAGAATTTCCCCAATAGCATAGTCATAATCATCTGTCTCGATCTCAAATGGTCGTTGCAAGTCTGGTAATGTGAGCACATGTGCAGAGAAAATACAATGCTTCAATTCAAAAAATTCCTTCTGTTGCGATTCAGAAAAGAAGAATTTTTCTTTTACTCCTTTTTATGGTGCCTTGACTCAGAGTGATATGGGAGAATCCTAGCATAAACCTGCGATAGAAGTTAGCAAGTCCCAGAAAGCTGCAGAGCTTTGTTAGAGTGGTTGGGGTTGGGAAATCCCAAATGACTTGTATCTTGGCTGGGTCCACATGCACACTTTGCTCATCAATGATGTACCCCAAGTATTGAACTTGGGTCATACCAAAAGTGAATTTTTCTAAATTGGCACACAACTTGTGTGTTAGGTCCCTATATTACTAGTATAGTCCCTTATTATTGTTAGTGTAACCCTCTTATTGTTATTATTGTACCCTTGTAACCCCCATATTGTTATTATTGTGCCCTTAAATTATTATTGTTAGGTCGGCTAGGATTACATTGTCGCCCCACTAGGATAACATGCTGGCCCCATGGACTCCTATATATAGAAAGGAGGTTTTGTAATTTGAATCATACAAGAATTTTTCATTCATGTAATGTATTTTAGGTTTCCCCCTCGAAGTGGATTATTTCTAAGGCGTTGATATCTCTTTTCTTCTATTTTTGGAGCTGGTTTCACAACATTTGGTATCAGAGCTTTGAGATTCTAGGGTTTCGTTGCTCCAAACAGGTCGTTGTGGAATTTTCGCTATAACGTTTTTTCTACGAAGTTTCAGAAGCTGAAATTTTTAGAGTGTGAATCTGAAATCCTGAGAAACATCGTCAAAAAATTTCAGAGCTTGGTTCACAATATTTTCGGAGATATGATTTGTGGAAGTTAGGTCTTTTTTCAGGCTCCTGAATTTCATCTCAAAGAGGTGATCGTGGGAAAATATTCATAAATCTCTCTCTGGGCATCGGATTGGAGTACCGTAAAAAGTGGCCACAAACATACGGATTGTAGTTTTTTTTCTATCAATTTCATAGCCAAAGGAGGAAAAATTTACACATGGCAAGTCGTACAATTTTTCTCTACTGAACCAGGCCAAAATTGGGTCATTGTGGGAGATTGGACATAACTTTGTCTTGAAGAATCCAAATCAAATCAGACCTGTGGCATTTGAAATAAGATTCAGAGGGCTAGTACAAGGCTGAATTTAATATATTGAAGATCTGCAATTATATATGTAATTCAATTTCAATATTGAGTTCCTCAAAAGCAAGTAAAAGGTGTGTATTGTTTTCCCGAATTGCATAAGTCTTGTTTGAAGAATCAAGTTGAATTGATTCCAAGGGCATGTTGTAGAATATATATCAGTATTGGATTCTAAAATGGCCCCAAAAAATAATTCAACACCCATTAAGCCTTTAGAAGGCTCTACTATGACTCATGAAGATGAAGAATGGCAACATGACATATCAAAATTACAAGTAGCAAAAAGTAATGAAATTGCCTTTGAGAAAAGAACAACAAAAATGAAATGGAAGTCAGAAGAAAGGTAAACTAAGAGTGATGTGTTTGAAGAAAGGTGGAAGTTGAAGATGAATGGTTTAGAAGCTAAGATGGATGCAGTGGAAGGAGCAAGTAAAGTAAGATGGATGACATGGAACGCAAGATCGATGAAAATGTAGCATAAAGAAAGAACACAGAAGGACAATTATACATTTATACTGCAGCAAGGATACAAGAACAGCCTTCATAATGGTGAAATATATAGAGAAATCACATGAGAACAAAATAAATGTTAATCGTGATTTCACAAATTCTACTTCTCGCTCATGAGGAAGAACCACCATATTCCAAAAATGGACATGAGGAAGTTTGATGGGAAGGATCCTGTAACATGGATACTACAGATGGAGCAATATTTTGATCTCCATAACATGCAAAACACACAAAAGGTACGCATTGCAACTTTAAATTTAGAACAAAACACATTTGTATGGTATCGATGGCTTTGCTCCCGTAAAAAAATTGTCACTTGGTCAATTTTTACGGAGGAAATGATAACACATTATGAGGATACAAAGAGCAACACCTTCTTTAGCCAATTGATAAATCTCAAACAAAAGGGTTTAGTGGGGCAGCATATTGCTGAATTTCCAAAATTGAAGAGCATAACTCATATTCCGTAGAACATAGGGATTGATCAGCAGCAGGTACTTTAAAGGATAACATCCAACATGAAGTTCACATTTTCGAACCTAATTCATTGGAGAAGGCATTCAGGTTGGCAAGAAAAATTGAATGTAAAATTATGGCGACAAGGAAGCCTACCACTCACTTCTATAGAGAAGGAAGTGTTTCTACGCCTAGATTTCCACAACCTACAAGGTTGAGACCACAAAAAGTGGAAGAAAAAAAAGAAAAAGGGCTTTGGTTGCCAGTCATAGATATAAAATACCTTAAAGGTCATAAATGTGTAAAGGTCATAAATGGGATGAAAATAGCATCTGTTTACATAGATTCCAAAGAGGAAGAAGAAACACAAGAGGATATACACCAAAGAACCAACCCAAGTTAGCGAAAGAAAATGAGTCCGACCATATCATGTAATGCATTGGCATGAATTACCACTCCTCAAAATTTCAAGATAGAGGGACATAAAAAGAATAAAAAGGTAATAGTGTTGATTGATTTGGGTAGCACCCATAATTTTATTCATTGTGTGGTAGCCAAGGAATTGAATTGTTTCCTATACCCAACACCAAAATGTTATGTGATGGTTGCAAATGGAGGAAATATAAATTTATTTGGAAAATTCCATAATATCAAGCTAACCATGGGGTGATATGTATTGAATAGTCCAATGCTTTCCATTCCAATGGGAGGTGTTGATTTTGTACTAGGAGTACAATGGTTACAATCTTTGGGGACTATACGAATTTTCAAGAACTTTTTTTTAATTTTTTTTTCGGAAGGAAATGAAATCTAATTATGGGGTATCACATGCAAGTCAGGAAATTTAATAAGCTCTAATGTCATAAAAATATTTTGAAGAAAGAACAAAAAGTCATAATTTCACAATTATGCTCACTAGAAGTTCCAACATCAAAAACATCTATTTCTCTATATCTCCAGAAATTCTTACACAATCATTCCAAGGTGTTTGAAACCCGAAAAGGACTCCCTCCTATTTGTGATCATGATCATGCTAGTCATTTGATTCCAGGAAGTCTTCCTCCAAACATCAGGCCTTATAGATATCCTTATGTCCAAAAGAGCGAAATTGAACGTATGATTGTAGAAATGTTAGAGGCGGGTATAATTCAACCTAGTCAAAGTTCTTTCTCTGCTCCTGTAGTATTGGTACACAAGAAGGATGGATCATGGTGCATGTGTTTGGATTATAGGGAGCTCAATAAGCTCACCATTAAATATAAATTTCCCATTCCTGTGATTGATGAATTATTGGATGAATTACATGGAGCAATTTATTTTACCAAATTGGATCTTCATTCACGGTATCATCAAATTAGAATGAAGACCAAAGATATTCCGAAAACAACATTTCTAACTCATGAGGGTCATTATGAATTTTTGGTCATGCCTTTTGGCCTTACCAATCCACCTTCTACATTTCAAGGGTTGATGAATTCTATTTTCAAACCCTTCCTTAGA
The DNA here is from genome assembly GCA_034641835.2 of Pinus albicaulis. NCBI lineage: Eukaryota > Viridiplantae > Streptophyta > Pinopsida > Pinales > Pinaceae > Pinus > Pinus albicaulis. The sequence continues at coordinate 1,113,130,351 of CM076583.1, read as the reverse complement.
AAATTTGTGCTAGTATTTTTTGATGTTATACTAATCTACAGCAGGTCTTGGAAGGATCATGTTCAACCTGCTGACACAGTGCTCAAAATACTACAGGAGAAACAATTATATGCAAAAACATCCAAATTTTTCTTTGGAGTACAAGAGGTGGAATATCTGGGTCATATTGTATCTCACGAGGGTGTTAAGGTAGACCCTAACAAAATTAAAGCCATTAAGGAATGGAAAGTCCCCACAACCATAAAGCAGTTGCGAGGATTTCTCGGGTTAACAGGGTATTATCGAAATTTTGTTAAGGATTATGGGAGAATAGCAGCATCTCTAACAACATTATTGAAGAAAGATGCATTTTCATGGACTCCTAAAGAAACTAAGGCCTTTGAACATCTTAAAGAGGCAATGTGCCTAGCACCAGTATTAGCTACGCCAGACTTTACAAAAACCTTTATTGTGGAATGTGATGCCTTAGGAAATGAAATTGGTGTTGTTTTGATGCAAGAAGGAAGACCCGTTGCTTTTGAAAGTTGTCCAATCAAAGGAAAGTATTTACAGAAACCTATTTATGAGAAGGAAATGTTAGAAAAACTGCATGCACTAAAGAAATGGAGAACTTACCTAATAGGAAGACACTTCAAGGTAAAAACTAATCATGATAGTCTTAAACACTTTTTGGAACAAAGACTATCTTCAGAAGAGCAGAAAAAATGGGTCACAAAGATGTTGGGTTATGACTTTGAAATAATATACAAAAAGGGGAAGCTAAATGTTGTTGCAGATGCACTCTCAAGAAAGAATGAAGAGGTGGAAGCATTGCTTTGTGCCATTTCTATTATCCAACCAGATTGGATAACCGAAGCAAGAGATGAATGTAAGAAGGACAAAGACGTGTGGACACTCATTCAAAAGTTGCAACAAGATCCTAGTACATCTGATACATTTAGTTGGAAAAATGATTCCCTATGGTACAAAGATCACTTATATCTTTGTAAGAATTCCCAACTAAAACAAAATATTCTTTTGGAATTGCACACTTCTCCTTTAGGAGGACACTCAGGATTTTAAAAAAATTACCACATGGTGAAGAAAGAATTTTTTTGGGATGGCCTTAAATCTGATATTCAAAATTTTGTGGCGGAATATTTGGTTTGCCAACAGAATAAAGTTGAGACAATTAAGACCCCAGGTCTTCTACAACCTTTATCCATTCCAAGTCAACGTTGGGAGGAGATTTAAATGGATTTTATCACAGGTTTACCTAAGTCCGAAGGAAAGAGTGTCATCATGGTGGTAGTTGATAGACATACCAAGTATGCACACTTTTGTGCATTATCTCATCCATTTAAAGCAAGTACAGTTGCTACTACATTTATGGACAGAATTCAAAAGCTACATGGAAGCCCAAGGGTTATTGTGAGCGACAAAGATCCCATTTTTACTGGAAATTTTTGGACGGAGTTATTTCCTTGTTTGGGTACTCAATTAGCTCATAGCTCATCTTATCATCCTCAATCTGATGGTCAAACTGAGATAGTAAATAAATGTTTGGAAGGATATCTTCGTTGTTTTGTATCTGATAAACATACACAATGGGTCAAGTGGTTACCTCTTGCTGAATGGTGGTATAACACTTCCTTCCATACTGCAGCAAAAATGACCCCATTTATGGCACTTTATGGATATCATCCACCATCCATCACATCATCTTTAGGAGAAAATTTGAAGGTTCAAGCAGTGGAAGATCACATCGAGCATCAACAAGAAGTTCTCCAACTCTTAAAGGATAACCTGAATTTGGCACAAAATCGAATGAAACAACAGGCAGATCAACATCGCAGTGAGAGAAGTTTTGATGTAGGAGACTGGGTATTTTATGGCTACAACCATACAAACAAATGTCCCTCAAGCAAGCTAAGAAGGATAATAAATTATCGCCAAAGTACTATGGTCCTTACAAGGTGTTGCAAAAGATTGGTACTATGGCATACAAATTGGAGCTTCTTGCTTCTTCACGAGTGCATCCAATTTTCCATGTTTCATGCTTAAAGAAGGTTATAGGTGAAAATCTTCCAGTTCAAACAATATTGCCAAAACGTGATGAGGAAGGAAAAATCATATTGGAACCTGAAGCGGTCACGGAAACAAGAACTTGACAGCTACAAAATCGATCAATTTCAGAGTATCCCATCAAATGGAAGAACTTACCCACTAAAGATTCTACATGGGAGGATGAAAATTTTATAGAGAAGCACCCAGAGCTACTCAAGCGTTGAGGATAACACTTTTTTGAAGGAGAGGGGCATGTTAGGTCCCTATATTACTAGTATAGTCCCTTATTATTATTATTATTTTCTAAGTTAAGGTATTATATTAACAAAGGAAATAATGTAGAGTGGGCTGAAGCCTAATATTTGCCCAGTATTGTGGCAATCTTGACAAAAAACTAGTTATAAAGACTGCCCATATGGTGGGAAACCAGCCTTGAGCAGTTTTCTAGTTGTTTCCCATGCAGGGGTGCCATAGAGTGATGTTTCTGGAACTTACAGCTATCAAAAACCTAGATATGAACTGATACTACAAAAAACTCAAAAACAAGCCCAAGAGTGAGGGCCGAAACTAAACAGGAAAACCAAACTAAGAAGGAGCGACTACTCATCAGGTGGCTCTTCCACAAATCTGCACTAGAGCTCATCCGGTTCCCTGTCATTCTTGTACAGGTCCGCAATGGAAGTGATCACCCGCCTGGAGGGTGGTGGAACCACTTGCGTCTCGCTCGCTTTCCCAGTATCGCCTTGCGCCATTTCCACATCCTGATGCCCGCTTGCCTAACCCTGAAAATCCTTGCTCGACGAGTGCACCAACCCTGCATGTGGTCCCGAGGTCTGTACATCAGTGTTGCACAAACCCGCCGGGCTCAAACTAGGAGTGTTCTCCTAAGGCTCTTTGCGAAAGACAATAGTAATTGAGGTCGTGACCCGAGGGCAATTGAGTGAGCAGTTGAAAGAGAAGTGTGCGGTGTGAGGCTAAACAAAGAGATTTGGAGGCTCCGGGGAGTCTAGGCGATGGCCAGAGCGAAGCATGCAACCTCTTCGAATCCTGGTGTGGCTATCTGAATGAGAAGATGAATCTGAGGAGGTGTTGGAGGTGGAGGGAGAGCGCCGAGACTGGCGTCTGGTGCTGCCTCTCCGGCACCTCATCCTTTGCCAAGGGCGAGGCATATTCTCAGTCATGACAGAGGGCCCAAGAAGCAAAGGAAGAGTAGGAGTGACAGAGGACTGAGGCGAATGAAAGTTTAGAGATACCGAAGCTAGCATACAGAATCCAAAATGAGAGAAGTGGAGATTATCTCCAAAGTCCAGACATCAATTCAGTCTGATCCGCTTGCCAGTAGCCGTGCGCACAATTGGGAGCCCTGCATCTGGGGTGCAGCATTGATTTATTGGCAGGAGAGCGCTAACCGAACCAGAGTAGCTCACCATTATTTCAATCCAGACGACCTTGCATCAAGAAACACCCTGCAATAAACCTCCATTAATAAGAGCCGAAGGCTGATTCATTTTGTCACACGCGAGATTGCACCAAGGATCGGAGTCGGGATTGCAACCAGCGCCGGGAGTAAATGAAATTAAGCAATTTGAAACCAACGTTAAATGCCGAATGCCAACTGCCTTATGCGTGGGCAGGTGTCTCCCCGCCATGCCGCACCCCAATCCCATCAACTTATGCTCTGTCCTCCTCACCTGCATCTGGGAAGTTTGCTTCACTCTAGACCAATTTTTTTCATTCCTTTTTTTTATCATGATTCTGAATTATGTCGAGAGTACCTGTAAGAAGATTGTGCATACTATCCACTCCCAAGTTGGCAAGTAGATTAGCGACTTTGTTAACTTACCGTTTGATATGCTTGAATAGGAGTGCTCGGTTGTTGTGGAGCCACCTTTCTATAGCCTCCAAACGTGCCTCAAGTCTCCAACTATTGGCGATTTTGTGCACATGAGCCCCATTTAGGAGCTGAGTGGCCATGTTGATAAGAATTTGCGAGTCCCCTTCAATCACCAATGGGTGAAGCCCATGAAGTTGGGAAAGGAGAGGACCCTGCCAAAGATCTTCCAGCTCAGCCGAATTGTTCATGTCCCATCCAAGGCTTCCTAATTAGATTATGATAGGATTTCCTTTATGGTCTCTAAATATGCCTCCAAATCCCGCTTTGCCTAGATTACCTTTTGAAGCACCATTGAAGTTGAGTTTGAAGGTGTTCTTTGGAGGAGGGATCCATGAATTCATGTCAGTGTCAGAGGTTCTAGGAGCTCTATGAACTTGCTTTCCTTGGGGGAGCTGGATACCCCAATTTTCCCAAATGGCCTTTTCATTTGCAAGAGTTGGGTAGTCTTATGTGTGCCAAGATTGCAGAGCTAAGGTTTCTGTGAGATTGAGACAAAAGTTTCTCCAGATAATGTCTAGAGGAGTGTTTTGATCTTTGAAAATGTGCTTGTTTCGTTCTTTCCAGATTGTCCATAGGAGAAGGCCTGGGATTATTCTCCAAAGTTGGTTTAGTAATTCGATTTTGTATGGATTCTGATGCTATTTGTGTATGGAAATTATTATGTCTTCAGATATTCTACAATTTTTTTGGCATCGAAAACTAGCTTTCTCCCATAATTGATTAGCCAGAGAGCAGGAATTGAGGAGATGCTGCAGATTTTCCTCAGAAGAATTTCAATTGGGACATTTTGAGGGGCCATGAAAGCTTCTTTTCCTTAAGTTGTCCCAGGCGAGGATTCTTTGATGACCAAAGAGCCATAGAAATAAGGAAACTTTAGGCCAAACCCCAAATGTCCAAATTCTGCTCCATAAAGGATCTATGGGCATTGGATCGTTGCACATTATTTTGTATGCCTCTTTGGTGGAGAAGGAGCCCTTTGGGGAGTATCCCCATCTTAGAATGTCCCTGCTATTTGATGTTCTGATTCGACGAATTTGAAGTTCTGAGTTTAAGACTTCCAATGTCTACTCATCAGTATTATTTATCATCCTTTCAGCTCGTTTCCACTGTCTGTATCCCTGTGTTTTACTGACTATCCATTGTTGCTGAACTATTTCCAATTTTTGCATATCCCAGTCCAGACTAGGAGGCGGTCTATAGATGCTGGTGAGTTTCTGGAATTGATCCCAGGAATCAGTCCAGAATCTAGCGGTGCTTCCATCCCTTATTTCCCAGAAGCTATGTTTTTGGATTAGCAGATAGTGTTGTTTAGCGGCATTCCATATGAGAGAGCCCTTATCTGTTGGTGTGAATCTTATGAGTTCTTCCTGTGGTCTTTGGTTGGAATACTTTGTAGTCTAGATAATAGCCCATGTCTTTTTGGGAGCAGTGAGCTAATGCCACCAAATTTTGGCACTCATAATGGCATTGCTATGAATAGGATCACGTAGCCCTATTCCTCCTTGTTCCTTTGGCTTGCAGACTGTCGACCATTTGACTAGAGCCCATTTACGATTAGAACCAGTGGATCCCCATAGAAAATTGCGTTGTAGGGCATTAACTTTTTTGAGGACCCATTTTGGCGCTGCCAGAATTGGAAAAAGATAAAGAGGCATAGCCTGTAGCACCGCTTTGATTAGGACCAATCTGCTTGCTATGTTCAGAGTTCTATGAGTCCATGAAGAAAGACGTGCTTCAAGATTTTCAAGGAGCCCTTGCCAGGAAGCATGCTTTATAGCAAAGTCAATTAAGGGAGTGCCCAGGTAGTTGGAAGGTAGATTGGACATGGAGAAGCCAAGAATGCGGGCAATAGAAAATTGAGTTATTGGAGGGGTATGAAAGAAGAAAATCTGGGACTTAACAGTGTTAATGCTCGCCCCATAGGCAGCCGAGAAGTCATCCAAAAGGGATTTAAAATGGGAGGCTTCATGAACTAGAGGGTAACCAAACAAAATTTTGTCATCTACAAACTGTTGGTGGCTTAGGGCTGGGGAGTTGTGGATAGAGAGGCCTCGGAGCTGCTGGGAACGAAGGGCATGTTTAAGATGTCGACCAAGGCATTCCACCATTAAAACAAAGAGGAAGGGGGACAGGGGGTCCCCTTGTCTAATACCGTGTGAGGGGCTGAAAGGTCAAGAGGGAATTCCATTAATAAGGATAGAGAAGAAAGTGGACGAGATCAGACTCGAGACCTAGCGAACCCAAGTTGGGGAGAAACCGAAAGCAGATAACTTTTTTTGAATGTAATTTCAGCTTAACTTATGAAAAGCTTTAGCAAGATCAATCTTGAGAATCATACCTTCCTGTTTGGTGTGCTTGAGGGAGTGTATGATCTTGTGAGTGAGGATAATGCCATCCAATATTTGTCTTCCTTCCACGTATCCTGATTGTTCTGGCGAGATGAGCAAGGGTAGAAGCGGTTTCAGTCTGTTGGCAATGACTTTAGAAATGACTTTGTAAATGAAATTGCATAAGAAGATTGGGCGGAATTTTTCTGGCGTGCTGGTATTTTCTTCTTTTGGAATTAGGGCAATGAAGGTCGAATTCAAAGAGGGGAGAAGCCAGTGCATAGAGCGAGATTCCTCCACCACCAACCAAACCTCCTCTTTGATAAGATCCCAGAATTTTTGGAAGAAGGTAGTGGTAAATCCATCCGGACCTGGGGCTTTACCCTCCTTGAGTTGCTTCATGGCCAAATCCACCTCCTGAGTCAATACAGGTCACAGAAGAAGTTGGTTGTGTTCTTCTGTGATTATTTTTGGAATGTTTTGTCTGATTTTTTCTATGGCCGATTGTCTGTTGATTAGAGGCTCTTGGTGCACTGCCTGGAAGTGATTAATGAACTCCTCCTCAATCTCTGCATGGTTTTCCACTCTTTCCCCCTCTTGATTCTGAATGAAGGTGATTGTGTTTTGCATCCGTATTTGAATAGTAGTTTTGTGAAAGAATTTGGTGTTTATTTCTCCCTCTTTCAACCATCTGATTCTAGATTTCTGTTTCCATAGGATTTCTTCCTGCTTTTATCTTTCCTCCAGTTGAGTTTGTAACTGCTTTTCTTGTTCCATTGTCCTTTCCGTGTGACCTTCTGTGATGATTTGTTGCTGGAGAGCCCTCATTTCTTTGTTTAGATCTTGCTGTGCCTGAAAGATATTGCCAAAGGTGGAGTGATTCCAGCGCTTGATGTGGGTTTTAAGGAATTTGAATTTTTGTTGAAACTGGTACATTTTGGACCCTTCTGGCGGCGAGAAGTTCTTCCAGATGGAGCTAATGAGGTCGTTGAAAGCGGGGTGATTGAGCCAGAATGATTCAAAGCGAAAAGGACGACGAGTTGAGTTACCTGGTCTTTTCCATTGAAGGGAAATAGGCCAGTGGTCTCAGCCAGTGAGAGGGAGAATAGAGATCGAGATGTCTCCGCCCAGATGAACTGCATTATCTGAGATGAGAAATCTGTCTAGATTGGAGGCTATATGTTGCCGCCCTACCCTGCGATTGCTCTAAGTGTGAATTCCATTACAGTATTGCAGATCTATTAGCATGTTGTTTTGTATGAAATCTTTAAAGTGGCAACTCTCTTGCTCCAGTTTGGCTCTGCCTCCCTGCTTTTCCTCCAGCTTGGTGATCATATTAAAGTCACCTCCTATGATCCAAAGGGGATGGAGTCTGTTGGATTTGAGCGCTCCTATAGTGTCCAGAAGTGCAATCTTACTGCCCACTTCCTGAGGGAAATAGACATTAGTAAGATGTCCATGAATGTTGGTTCCTATGATTTGAAAAGTATTTTGAATGATATGGTGGGAAGCATGGAAATATGAGAGAGAGATGGAATGTGTGTTCCAGGCAATGGCCAATCCTCCAGAGGCTCCCGAAGCGTCCACCACTACCGAATGACAACCAGGCCAGGCTCTTGAGAGAATGTTTCCAAGAGTGTTGTTGTTACATTTTGTTTCCTGCATGAAGAAGATCTAGGGCTGCTCCTGATTTATCATGTTTTTTATCATTCTGAGTTTCCCAGGCTGTTGAGCCCTCTTAGATTCCATGAAGTGAGCTTCATGATTCACTATTTGGGAGAGGCTTGTAGTACTTCGTCAACTTAGTGTATCTGCCTGAGTCAACCAGGATTTTTCCCACTGTGATAGTTCTTTGTAGATCTATTTTTCTTCCTCGCTTCTTGGAGTATTTAGGAACTTGGTTGCCATCCCACTGACTACCTGGTTGTATTCCCATTTCTTTCTATTGAAAGGCTTTGGATATGATGACTTCTAGAGTATCGAGCTAATGCTCTTGAATTCTATCAAAATCTTTCCTCCGGCAGGCTTGTTCGAGCTCAAAGATGTCGAGCCCGCTCAGGTCGATGCTTTCCGATTCTTCATCCATATTTTGTGCTTGACTGCTTTCTGCTAAGGCTTGGCAAGGGATATATTCTACATCCATTCCATTTGGTTTCCAGTCAGGGTCTTTCATTTGAGCTTCTGGATTTCCAAACTGATCCCCCATGGACTGAGGAATGGGGGGTGAATCTGGCGGTGGGGGAGGTGAGGTCGATTTGACCGCTTGGGAGGCTGACTGGTGTGCTTGAGGGGAGTCTTCAGCAGCTGTGGCTAGAAATTCAAAGATATTACTAGTGGATGGAATGGACGAGGTAGCTATGCTGTTTTTTTTCCCATTAGCAGGTTTTTTGTGTGACCTCTTTCTACTTGTGACCTTGGTAAACCCTTCATGTGTAGATTTATCCGGGAGATTGGAGGATTGTGGCTTGGCATTAAGCGGGCAATCCTGAAAGAGATGCCCATGAATGTGACATTTACGACATCGGAAGGGTACATGTTCAAAATCTGAGGGCTGGATCGATTCAAAATCATCATGATAAAGGCTTACTGAGTCTGGGAGGGCTTTATCCAGGCGCATATAGACACAGATGCGTGCATCAGAGGTATATCTACACAGCTTCATTTCCTCCGCAATTTTTATGAACTCCCCCAGCCCTCTGCCAATGTCTCTAGAAGATTCTTCATCCCAGTATTCCAAAGGGAGCGAGTACATCCTGATCCATACCAGTGCCCAACTAAAATCTTCCTTGTCAGGGTTGAACTTTTCCACCCAATCCCTTAAGTATAAGCCGGTTGAGTTAAAGAAGTAAGGGCCTTCATCCAGAAACCTGTTACGATCCTCAATGAAAATTAATATTACAGTGAAAAAGCCTTTAGGTCCAAGCTGTAGGGTGACATGCCCCTTGGGCTTCCATTTGGTAGAAATCCATCCTTTCAGAGCTTTTTCAGTAGGCCAGAATCCGATGAATTTACCAATGAAGGCGTGGTCCCTCATGTACTGGATTTGACCATTTATTTTGTGGCTTGGAAGTTTGATTTTAGGCCTTTCAGCAGCGACGAGTTTGCAGGTGGTTGACGTCATTGTGGGCGTTTCTTTTTTCCCATGTTCTTCTTCCTGTGCATCACTGCGCTTTTCGGTTGAAGCTTTTTGCGAATCTTGCATCAGGGTGTCCTTAGCCTCCGGATTCGTCTGTTCTAAGATAGATTCCTTTGAACGTTTCGTAGCATCTTGTTTGTTGTTGTCTGAGGGGGAAGGCTGTGAAGCCCCCCCCCCCCCGAAGGGCTTGCCATTGCAGGGTGGCCTATGCCAGTCCGCGTTAATCTAGGAGAAGAGAGCGAGAGTAAAGTGGAAGACAGACTGAGTCAGACTGCGCTATTGCAAGGGTGAGCAGGAACCCTAGCAGAGCGAGCAGCGAGCAGCGATCACGTGACCTCATTCACTTATCATAAATCCTATGTGGGTAAAAATCGTCCCTTATTATTGTTAGTGTAACCCCCTTATTGTTATTATTGTACCCTTGTAACCCCCATATTGTTATTATTGTGCCCTTAAATTATTATTGTTAGGTCAGCTAGGATTACATTGTGGCCCACTAGGATTACATTATGGCCCCATGGACTCCTATATAGAGAAAGGAGGTTTTGTAAATTGTATCATCGAAGGGTGATGCATTCACATGTAATGTATTGGAGGTTTCCCCCTCGAAGTGGCTTATTTCTAAGGCGTTGATATCTCTTTTCTTCTATTTTTGGAGCTAGTTTCACAAAATTGTGCTGTCAAAATGTTTGGAGGACCTATTGAATGTGGTGGAGGTGTTCCTCCCAACTCTAACTAAATATCAAGATGTCCTCCAAATACACCACCATGAAAGAGTTGGTAAAAGGTCACAAGATGTCATCCATAAAAATCATGAAGGTTGTGGGGGCATTCATACACTTGAAATGCATGACCAACCATTCGAAGAGGCCCTCCTTAGACTTGAAGGGAGTCTTCCATACATCAGAGGGTTCAATTGGTACTTGGTGATAGCCAGACTTCAAGTCAATTTTGCTGAAATATTTTTCCCCCCTGAGCTGGTCCAGGAGTTCATCGTTTCGTGGGATTGGATACCTATTACAGAAAATGATCTTGTTCAATGCCCGATAGTAGATACAGAGTCTCCAATTGTCGTCCTTCTTCTGTACCAACACGATCGAGCTCCTACAGGGTGAGGAGATTGGCCTGATGTGCCCTTTCTACAATAGCTCTTGGATCTACCTCTTGATTTCATTATTCTCTATAAAAAAGATTGATAGATCAACCCATTAGGCATAGAAATGCCTAGGGTTAGATGAATGGAGTGCTTAACCTGAAAGTGTAGAGGAACCCCTGTTGGTGAGGAGAAAATGTCCTTATATTCCTCCACAACTTTGTTCATTTGCTGTTGTCATGCAGGGGTGCCATGTTTGGAGGTTGCAACCACAATCTTCTTCTTTCCCTGTGGGCGAATCATAATGAAAACAAATTTCTTGGCTTGGGAAATAATCTTACTTCATTTCTTCGCAGTAATCAAAGAGATGGTGGAAGACAGTACTACCTCTAGTATCTTGTGAAACTTATTTCCCAAAGTAATAATAACAGAACGAGGCCTAGACTCATATACAACATGTCACTTCCACAAGTATGGTTGGCCTAATAATACATTATAAACTTCAACACGAGCAATATCACATAGTATCTCATCCTCTTGATGTTGTGGGGAAGGCGGTGCTATTGGCTCACACTAAGATATCTTCCTTGGTGAAGCCACCCAATGGTATACAGATGCAGGTGTGTTGTGGTCGGTAGGTCGAGCTGCTACACGACCTCTGTTGAAATGAGGTCCATTTGGCTTCCGCTATCGACAATGAATTTCAGTGGAAAACCATTCACCCACATTTGGGAATGGAAGAGGTGCTCCCCCTCCTATGGATCTTTGGGTTCTTCCTTCTGGATCTTGGTGGTGGCAATGGTGGAATTGGGTTCCACATCAATGATTTTCTTCCCTTTTTCATTCCCCTTGTCTAATTTTGACTCAAAATTAGAACATGCATATGATTCGGATGCCTTCAGCTCGACCACCAACAACTGTTTGGACCGACACTCACTTGTGTTGTGAGTGGAGATTTTATGAAATTCACACCACTACCTTGTGTCCTTATTTGGATTTGTGGTGTTTTTATTCTCTTCTTGCATCAGCAGGTTTTCCCAAATCGACCCGCTTTGGATTTTCCCCTTGTTCTACAGTTAGGGGGCACCTTTTCCTGGCTTCAGATTCACGGATCCAAAGTCCCGCTTCTTCTGCTTAAATTTATGCTCGATCTTGTTGACATATCGATAATTCGTGCTAATTTGAAAGGAGTGTATTATTTATATTGTGCTAAGTGTCCTTTTAGTAATATAAACATGTACAATTTGTCTCCATATGTTTGCTTAAGGAATGAGAGTTTTAACCATGACAATTATATTAATTAGTGAACTTTAAGCATGTAAATAAGCCTTAAAAACACTGAACAATAGTGCATAACAAAGAAAAAAATTCACACATAAGTTTTACACAGTAGGCATGATGAAGAAGTTCACCCCTCTTAGGCTACATCTATTGGTCTAGCTTCCAATGGCATGTCCCTCTTTGTCATTATGCTCAAAATTGTAAATTAAATATGTTTACAGGCCTCTAATTGCTGTTTTCTCTGCTCCAATGGCTCCAGAATGCTCAAATTAGTCTAGGTAGGCTCTTCTTTCACCAAAATTGGTCGAAACTTGACCTTCCCAAGCATTTTTCCCAATGTCAGCTAGGAAAGCTTCACTAAATGTGGAGACAGACAGTTAACTGAAGTTAATTTGATGGATAACCCTAAAATTTAGGGGAACACTCCAAATTATCAAATGGTTAAGTTTAACATTAATGGTTAGGAGGTGGGGTGGTCACATACCGACCCCACTGTAACCTTCGCTCTTAACAGTTTGCACAATTCACATAAAATAAGGTTTGGAACCTGGAATTTAAGGTTCCGTTAACTCTAACCGTGCGGAACACATAACTATTACATGCTGCATGTGAATCCGTTGAGTGTGCTGGTGGTTACGTTATATGTTGCAGTTCTCACCAACCGTTTGCATTAACCACTTTTAAAACCTTCACCATCTGAACAAGACTTAGCATTGATCGCCGATGAATACAGTTTTGTTAGTCACTGGGTTATAGACATATGTTTCCATGGTTTATTAACATGTGACCAAACCTTATGAATTTACCGCCGAAACTGTTGGATAGCTGTTGGGTTCAAGGCCAAGGTTCCAATGCTTGGGCGCATGGAAGGGGGGCTGGCCCTTTGACGCTGGCCTCCCAAGCCCCCAATTCGAAAACACATAACCCATAGCATAAAGCGGCAATCACACATTTTTAAGACACAACGTATAGGTGAGTTGGTAAAGGCCCTTTTCTGTGGGAAGGAGGTCACGGGGTTGACCTCCCCTCCCCCCCCCCCCCCCCACGAATCCAAAAAATTTTAACACACGCTCCTGAGGAATCGTGGCAGCCTCTAGGCTAGCCACATCTTGCTCGTCCATTGGCCAATATTAAACCCATCAAACGGTCCAAATTCCTCCGTACCAACAACATCCAATGGCCCAGATTGAGCCACGTGGCGTGATTCTGTTAGCTGAATAAAAATGGAATATTCAAAGTATATACCTGCTGATTGTGCTTGCATACTGACTGGGTTTATTGTTTGGGAAAATAGACAGAAAAAAATATCTTCCTCATACGACATCAGTTTTTCAAACCATTCACAGCACTGGAATCGAAACGACGAGACGTTTCTGGTCACTTAGGTTCGGACTTGTTTTGAGCACTTTCATTTTTTAGCATAACACTTGATGCCCTGATCACACCTCCCCACTGGGAAGCTCTTGGACCCCAAAATCTCTCTAGACTATTGAAATTGAAGATGAGGAGACTTTGTCTCCACTCTTTCAATCTTTATCCATTGAAATTTCCTTAATTTCATTAATTAGATCTTTTCATGAAATGATAAATATTTCCTTGATCCCGTCGACCAACCATTGCTGAACTTGACATAGTCATGCTACATATTTACTGAACTTGTAGAAAAATAATCTAACTTTGTAGTAAACTTATTGTTTCTACATTGGTCTATAATCAAAGGAAACTTGGAATTACTCTCACCTTGCATCCTGTCCTTCAGGCGAATTTTTGCTGAATTTGCCTTGAACTTGTGTCGATTTCTAACCAAGTTTCTTCACCATTGTACCATGCTTTTTTTAAACCAGCAATGAAAATTTCTGAATCCTATTCCTTCTTTGTAAAGTTTATTTTCCCTCTCTTGGAACTTTGCAACTTATTTCACTAACACTTTGTTTTCAGCACCGTTCACCACCAATGTTGACTGTTGCAACTGCTTGTCATCGTCTTTCAAAGACAACCTACTTTCAAACTGAAACAACTCATTACATACATCAACATTTTTTTGAAAAGGATTATCTAAAAATTCTCTTTTTTTAGTCATCATCAATGTCAATTTTAGACTTGCATTGATGAGCCTCTTCATTTTCCCTGCATTAACTAAAGAAGTCTCTATTTTTTTGCGATGAGCTCTCACAATGTACTCCTTGCCATCCTTGAATAAATGGTATTTTTTCTCATGACGATGAAAGATTGATTTCCTGTCATACAAGTAAGGACTGCCCAACACCATACATGTTATATCAAGTGGAAAAACATCTAATTCAACTATGTCAATGAAATGTGTAGTTATTTCAAAGCGCCACATGCACTTCTTTGGAACCTGTAAATTTGCATCCTTACAAATCCAACCAAGTGGATATGGTTTCAGATGTGGAATGGTCTCAAGATTAAGTTTCTTGACCAAGTCTTAAGAGATTAAATTTTCTTGTGACCCACTGTCAAACAATGTGTCAACCTTGGTATGTTTAGAAATGACCCTCACATGAAATAGTTCAATTCTCTTTTCTTCATTTGGAGCTTCTATGTGATAGTTAGATATACTAGAACTGGGTTTAATTTCATTATCTTTCCCCTTCAAGTTCTTTAGTCCCATAGCTATGATTTTTGTTTCTTCTCCTGAATTTGACCCTAGGTCTTGTTCAGTTATTGCAATAATTTTTCCTTTCTCCTTGGCTTTCTCTTTGGCCTTCAAACTTTCTGGTTTCAACTCTGATGAATTTTCCAACAATGGTCTTCATCATGGCTAGTTTTAGAACAATGTTTTCAAAATAAATTTCCCTTCTCTTTTCTAGTATTTTCATTTCTCTTTCTCTTCCATTTTCCTTTAAACTCATTTTCCCCATTCCCATCTAAGCTTTGTTTTCCCCTTGCCTCTATATGTGTGGCTTGAACACAAACTTCATCCAAGCTTGTAGGGTTAAACATGAGGATTGTATGTCTTAGGTAGGTATGTAAGCCTCCTATATACTTGAGCAAAGTGTCTTGGATATGCAAATATACTCCTAATAAAAGTTATTTCTCCTAAATTCTTGAGTATACACTTGTAAATTTTGTCCTTTCAATTGTTTAAAATTTTTCTAGTCCATTATGGCTTTCTGCATGTGAGATAATAGATAAAACTGTTTTTTTATTGCAGAAATGAAATCAGTGCATGATAAAATAATCTTACCATATTTCTTAACCTCCTCCTTTGTATTGGCTTCCCACCAAACAAGTGTTGCACCTTCCATTCTCAATGAAGCTAGTTGGATTTTGGTGTCATCATCATGAAAAAAAATTATTCTTAAATATACCTCTAATTTCCTAATCCGAATTTATGCAGGAACGCAACAGAATACAAAAAAAACCATAAACATAGAAATACAGTGGAAATAAGGCTTCATTTCATTAATTGCAAATCACATAAATATGCTTACAAACATGATGGAAATAAAATAGCTAGGGTGCTGGTAGCGAATCTCTGAGAAGAGATGTGGAAAATACAGACCTCTGAAGTATATTACAATGAGGCTCGAGGGCCTATTTATTATGGAGAAACAATGGAGAATTCTAAACATCCAAAAACATAACCCTAGGAGATGAAGTGCCAAAACTATGGGCCCCGTTTGGGTAAATTGGTGTTTCAACTTCCCAGGGACGTAACTTTGGCATACTATCTCCGTTTCGGGCTTCAAAATGGCTTCGGAAGTTTAGGACCCAAAAAACTACTAAAAATAGTAAGTTGTTAAAAAAAACTAAAAGAGACAATGGTGGGGCCCCAAGTGGAATAGGCGGGTGGCCACCAATATCCACCTAGATCATTCCTCCCCCCTTAGGAAGCAATGGTCCCCATTGCGTTGAGTTCCTCCATGAGATGAGGAAACTTCTGTTGAACTTGGTCCCTGGTGAACCACTTGCCTTGGTGTAGGAGTTAGCTAGATTTGACAACCCGATACAGTTGGATCTTTTGTCGGCGAGTGTTCTTGATTTGCATGTCCATGATACAGTCTGTGGTGGCCTATTCCATATAGTCTGGGTTTAAATATTTTGGTGTGAGTTCTTCTGCAATGTCAGAGGTGTACAATAGAGGTGGGAAGTAGGGACGAAGGTGGTCTACATTGAATACTGGGTGTAGACCAAGAAATGGTGGAATACTCAGCTCGAAGGCATTGTTCCCTAAAGCCTTGGTGATGGTGTATGGCCCATATTGGAGCAGGTGAATCTTGCAATGGGGTCCAGTGAGGCGCTCCTTCTGCAAATGTAGCCACACTTTTCTCCCACCTGGAAGTTGTGTGGCACCCGATGTTGATCATGTCGTTGCTTGTACTTAGCATTGGCTCTGTCCAATATGTCATGAACCTGTTGGCGGATGTGATGAATGCGATCGATGAAGTTGTTTGCTTTGTCAGCTTTAGACTGGACATGAGCCGAATCAGCCTGAGTAGCTGCAAATGGCATGGCTACGTCAATGGGACATAGTGGCTGGAATCCCAAGCCCACCTGAAAGGTGTTGTGGTCGGTTGAGTTGTGGAGAGCCCAGTTATAACTGTGTTATACATAGGGAAGGATCTCATCCCATGTGCATGGATGCTTTGAATTGTACATGAGTAGAAT
This sequence comes from Pinus albicaulis, assembly GCA_034641835.2. Lineage (NCBI taxonomy): Eukaryota > Viridiplantae > Streptophyta > Pinopsida > Pinales > Pinaceae > Pinus > Pinus albicaulis. Next base: position 1,113,113,942 of record CM076583.1, on the reverse strand, counting down.
GTGTACAATCATCTTGTTGACGACCTCTGTCTGGCCACCAGTTTGGGGATGGAAAGTTGTGGACTTGGTGAGCTTGGTGTCCAACATTGACTAGAGGCTGGACCAAAATGTGCTGAGGAACTTGCTATCGCGATCTGATAAATAGACTGTGGGATCCCAAAGTGCACCCATACTCGTTCAAAGAATATTTTATCTCTTCTGCTATGATATTCTTCTTGCAGGCCGCCATAATGGCCATCTTTGAGAATCTGTTAACGACCACGAAAACATAGTCGTTTCCATGCTTAGTAGAAGGAAGGCTTGACATGTAATCCATGGAGATGGATTCCCAAGGTCGACTAGGGGTAGGTAGTGGAGTATAGAGCCCTTGCTTCTTGATGGTCGGTTTGACAATGGTGAAAGTAGTGCAGGATCTGATGTACTTCCCGACATCCTGTCGAAGGTTCAGCCAATAGAAATACTTCTGCAATACTACCACTATTTTCTCGACCCCAAAATGCCCAGCGATTTGACTGTAGTATGCTTCCCATATCATCTTGGCACTCTCGCTTGAAGGAACACAAAGGTGTCCCAGGTGACATAATAGTGCATCTTGGAGGTGAAAATTTGGAACTTGCATACCCCCCAATAGTGCCTTGTTTGTGTAGCTGAATTCTGGATCGCTCTTGTAGAGAAGCAGCCAATCAGAAGTCTCATGCCCACAAGAGTTGAGAATGGTGCTTATGGCTACGATCGGTGGTCGGCTGAGGCAATATGCAACATTAATGGTGCTACCCTTCTTGTAGTTGATGTTCAAATGAAATTGTTGTAGATATGTGGACCACTTCTTATGGGGATCATTCCGCAACTTCCCTTGTGTCTGTATGAACTGTCAGTGTTCTGTGTGAATGATTGTCTCCTTCCCCAAAATGTAATGCTTCCATTGTCGACAAGCCTGTACAATGGAATACATTTCTTTCAAACTCTGGGATACTTTCAAACTATGTCAGACAATGTCTCACTGTGATATGCCACTAGATGCCCCTATTGAGTAAGAACTGCCCCAATAGCATAGTCAGAGGAATCTGTCTCAACCTCAAAAGGTTGTTGCAAGTATGGTAATGTGAGCACTGGGGAAGAACAAAGGCGATGTTTCAATTCTATGAAAGCCTTCTTTTGAGATTCCGACCAACAGAATTTTGCTTTCGCTCCTCCCTTGGTGACTTGACTCAAGGGCCAAGTGATATGAGAGAATCCCAACATGAACCTGCTGTAGAAATTAGCAAGACCAAGAAAACTGCGAAGCTCTGTTAGGATGGTTGGGGCTAGCCAATCCCGAATGACTTGGATCTTGGCTGGATCCACATGCACCCCCCTTTCATCAATAATGTATCCCAGATATTGAACCTGGGTCATGCTAGAAGTGCACTTCTCCAAATTGGCACACAACTTGTGTTGCCACAATGTTTGGAGGACTTCTCAGATGTGGTGGAGGTGCTCTTCCCAAGTTTGGATGAAGATAAGAATGTCATCCAAGTATACCACTACAAATGAGTTGCTGAATGGATGCAAGATGTCGTCCATCAACCTCATGAAGGTTGTGGGAGCATTTTTCAATCCGAAAGGCATGATGAGCCATTCGAAAAGGCCTTCCTTGGCTTTGAAGGAAATCTTCCACACATCAGAGGGTTCGATTGTTACCTGGTGATACCCAGACTTCAAGTCGATCTTGCTGAAATATTTTGCCCCTTTGATTTTTTCCAAAAGGTCATCAATCCGTGGGATCGAGTACCTATTCTAGACAGTGATCTTGTTTAGCGCCTGATAATCAATACAGAGTCTCCAAGTCCCATCCTTCTTCTATACCAACACGATCGGGCTCCCACAGGGCAATTAACTTGGCCGGATGTGACCTTTCTACAGCAGCTCCTAAATCTGCCTCTTGATTTATTCATTCTTCAGAACAGAGCACCTATAGATCGGTCCATTGGGTAGCGGCGCACCTGGGGTCAGGTCAATGGGGTGCTTGACATGACAGTGTAGAGTCACCCCTATGGGTGAGGTGAAGATGTCCCTGTATTCCTCCACAACCTTGTCTATTTGTTGTTGTCGTGCAGAGGAGCCATGTTTGGAGGTCGTGGCCACAGTCTTCTTCTTGCCCTGGGGGCGGATCATCAGGAAAAATAATTTCCTGGTTTGGGAAATGAGCTTACTGCATTTTTTTGTAGTAACCAAAGAGATAGTGGGAGGTGGTGGTACCTCTGGTATCCTATACAATTTATTTCCCAAAGTAAAAATAATAGCGCGAGGCTGGGACTCATACACAGCATGACACTTCCACAAGTATGGTTGGCCTAATAATACATCAGAAACATCAATAGGAGCAATGTCACAAAATACCTCATCTCTGAAGGGCTTGATACTATAGGGAAGGAGACACTGCTGGCTGATGCGGAGATCCCGATGGTGTATGGTTGTGGATGCACTGTGGTCAACAAGCCCAACCGCTTCATGACATCTACTGAAATGAGGTTCTTTTGGCTCCCATTTTCGACAATGAACCGTAGCGGGGAACCCTTTACCCACATCTGGGAGTGGAAGAGATGCTCTTCCTCCTCTAGATCTTCTGGTTCCTCCTTCTGGATCTTCGTAGTGGCAACAATGGCGTTGGGCTCCGCATCAATAATCTGTTTCCATTTTTCATTCACCTTGTCAGGTTCTAATTCAGATTCGGAGCATGCATCTGATTCAGAAGCCCTCATCTCGGCCACTAGCGACTGCTTGGCCTGACACTCACTTGTATTGTGAGTGGAGCTCTTATGGAACTCACACCACTTTCCCGTGTCCTTCTTTGGATTTGCGGTGTTGTTCTTTTCTTGTGTCTTTGGCAGGTTATCTTGGGCCGCCATGCCTTGGCTTTATCGTTTGTTCTACGGTTTGGGGGAACCTTTCGCTGACTTTTGATTCGCAGATCCAAAGTCTCGCTTCTTCTATTTGAATTTCTGCTCAATCTTGGCAGCATATCGGTATGTCGTACCAAGCGAGGAGATGTCAAGGAACTCCATTTCCTCCTGAATGTATCTATGCAGACAACTGCGATACTTTAGCACCAAATGTTTCTCTGAATCTTTGATACCTAACTTTGTGCGCAGGGTATGGAACAGATTCGTTAGCTCATGCACATCTTGATCCCTTTGTTGCTGCAGCATGGTCCATTGTATGTACTTGTCCTCGTAGCTCCCCATGAGATAGTATTGTTCCTTGATGGCATCTCGGAAATAATTCCAAGTGGGTACGGTTGAGAATAGAGAGGGTTCTATCTCGTCCTTTTTCTCATAGTAGGTTTCCCACCAGTCCTTGACATGGGGGGTAGCTTTTAGGAGTGAAAAAATTATCTTCTCCCGGTCGAAAAAGTCATGAACCGATAAATATCCTTCTAATATATTCAACCATCTATCTACGACATCTGCATCTATTTGACCCTCAAATATGGGAATGTGAAAGTTTACTTGTTCCTTAAAGGGAGTCGTGCTTCCAAAGTGGCTACTGGATGTAGATGCGCCACCGGTGGGCAGTCGTTGAAGGATCTGGGCCAAGTTATCCATCATCGTGTTCCTTTGTTTTTTAAGGGCCTCCTTGAGCAATATTTTGATAGGATCTCCTGCTCCCTAATATTTCTTTTCGTCCCCCATGGGCGTCTGTCGGGGTTTGCGAGGCTGATCTTGTAAAGGTTCCACCAGATCAAGCCCTAACTCCTTATACCCCGACCTCGTTGGGGACATGAAAAGAAGGATCGAGAAAAAGTAGACTGCTCTGATACCATTGATCCAGATTTATGCAAGAACGCAACAGAATACAGAAATAACCATAAACATATAAATATAGTGGAAATTAGGCTTCATTTCATTAATATCAAATCACAGAAATATGCTTACAAACATGATGGAAATAAAATAGCTAGGGTGCTGGTAGCGAATATCTGAGAAGAGATGTGGTGACTACAGACCTCTGAACTATATTACAATGAGGCTCGAGGGCCTATTTATTATGGAGAAACAATGGAGAATTCTAAACATCCAAAAACCTAACCCTAGGAGATTAAGCACCAAAACTATGGAACCTGTTTGGGTAAATTGGTATTTCAACTTCCTAGGGACATAACTTCGGCATACTATCTCTGTTTGGGGCTTCAAAACGGCTCCAGAAGTTTAGGACCCGAAAAAATTCTAAAAACAGTAAGTTGTGAAAAAAAACTGAAAGAGACAATGGTGGGGCCCCAAGTGGAATAGGTGAGTGGCCACCAATATCCACCTGGATCATTTCTTAATCCAATTATCTAGCTTTTCTGCATTAACTTCACCATCAAACATTGGAAATTCAAACTCAACATCAAGTTTTAGAAAAGGACTTTTACCCATGTTCTTTGACTTATATGGCTGATGTATTGAAGATGAAGTAGAGGATGAGAAGATGAAGATGAGGGTGATGATGGTGACTTTCCATTGTCTCCATTTCCTCCATTTCCCTTCTTGGATTTATCTTCATCATTGTGGCCTCCTGATGATCCTTGTCCTTCCTTGTGAAGTTTGGAACTTTCCTCTTCTAGTTTATCATTCCTTTCTTGATAAAGGACTCTCACCATTTCAGTTAAGTCAAGATATGATTTTATGTACACTCTTTCTTCCTCTTTGGGATCCACCTCTTCATGGATTTATTCTTCTCTTGGAGGCATGCTTGATGTTGCTTCTGCTACTCTTGGAGGTGAGATAGGTGGTGGGAAATGTGACAATCTTTCCCTCCTTTGTTGTGGCTTACTTTGAGAACCTCTTGCTTCCACCAATTTTCTTTCTCCTCTCTTAAGCTTGAGCCTAGTAAGCATGAAAACCCTTGAAAACACTTAACAAATCCTTGCACATAAAAACACCAGAGATAAAACTCTATCTCTGATACCAACTTGATCTGAAAGGAGTGTATTAGTTCTATTGTGCTAAGTGTCCTTTTAGTAATATAAACATGTACAATTTGTTTCCATATGTTTGCTTAAGGAATGAGAGTTTTAACCATGAAAATTACATGAATTAGTGAACTTTAAGCATGTAAATAAGCCTTAAAAACACTAAACAATAGTGCATAACAGATAAAAACATTCACACATAATTTTTACATGGTAGGAATGATGAAGCATTTCACCCCTCCTGGGCTACATTTGTTGGTCCAACTCCCAATGACATGTCCCTCTTTGTCATTATGCTCAAAATTGTAAATTACATATGTTTATAGGCCTCTAATGGTTGTTTTCTCTGCTCCAATGGCTCCAGAATGCTCAAATTAGTCTACGTAGACTCTTGTTTCACCAAAATTGGTCGAAAATTAACCTTCCCAAGCATTTTTCCCAATGCCAGCTAGGAAAACTCCACTAAATGTGGAGACGGGTTGTTAACTGAATTTAATATGATGAAAAACCCTCAAATTTAGGGGCGTGCTCCAAATTTATCAGAAGGTTAATTTTAACATTAATGGTTAGGATGCGGGTTGGTCACATACCGACCCCGCCATAACCTTCGATCTTAACGATTTGAACAATCCACATAAAATAAGGTTTGGAACCCAAAGTTTAAGGTTTTGTTAACTCTAACTGCGCGGAACACATAACTATTACATGCTGCATGTGAATCCGTTGAGTGCTCTTGTGGTTACGTTATATGTTGCAGTTCTCACAAACCGTTTTCATTAACCACTTTTAAAACCTCCGCCATGTGAACAAGACTTAGCATTGACCGCCGATGAATACGGTTTCGTTAGCCGTCGGGTTATAGACATATGTTTCCATGTTTTATTAACATGTGACCAAACCTTATCCATTTACCACCAGAACTGTTGGATAGTCGTTGGGTTAAAGGCCAAGGTTCCAGCGCTTAGGCACATGGAAGGGGGGCTGGCCTCCCAAGCCCCCAATTCAAAAACACATAACCCATAACATAAAGCGGCAATCATACATTGTTAAGACACAACGTATAGGCCAGTTGGTAAAGGCTCTTTGTTGCAGGAAGGAGGTCACGGGGTCGACGCCCCCCCCCCAACACTCCAAAAAAAATTAACACACACTCCTGAGGACACATGGCGACATCCGTGATGGCCATGTGTCGCTCGTCCATTAGCCAATCTTAAACCCATTAAACGGTCCAAATTCCTACATGCCACCAACATCTAATAGCCTAGATTGAGCCATGTGGCATGATTATGTTGGCTGAATAAAAATGGAATATTCCAAGTGTATACTGCTGATTGTACTTGCATGTTGACTAGGCATCCAGTCACAAAATTTTGTTGTTTGGGAAAACAGATAGAACATGATACCTTCCTCATACGACATCGGTTTTTTGAACCGTTTGTGGCACTGGAATCGCAATGATGAGACCTTTCTAGTTGCTAAAGTTCGGACCTGTTTCAAGAACTTTCATTTTTTAGCATAACACTTGATCTCCTGATCACGTGCCAAGCAAGGTAATGTCGAGGAAATCCATTTCCTCCATAATGTATCTGTGCAAATAGTTGTGGTACTTGAGCACAAATTTTTTCTCTGAATCTTTAATACCCAACTTTGTGCTCAAGGTATGGAACAAATTCGTCAGCTTGTGCACATCTTGATTCCTTTGCTGCAACAACATGGTCCATTGGATGTACTTGTTCTCATAGCTCTCCATGGGGTAATATTGTTCCTTGATGTTGTCTCAAAACGAATTCCAAGTGGCTTTGGCTGAAAAAAGTGAGGGTTCTTCCTCATCCCTTTGTTCGCAGTAAGTTTCCCACCAATCTTTGACATGGGGGATGGATTTGAGCAGCGCAAAGGTCATATTTTCTCGATTGGAGAAATCATGGACCGAAAAATACCCTTCCAAAAAATTCAACCATGTATCTACGATGTTTGCATCTATTTGGCTCTCAAATATGGGAATGTCAAATTTTACTTGTACCTTAAAAGGAGTGGCACCTCCAGAGTGGTTGCTGGATGAAGATGCACGACCGATGGGTAGTCATTGAAGGATCTGAGAAAATTTATCCATCATCGTGTTCCTTTTCTTCTCGAGGGCCTCCTCGACCAATATTTTGATAGGATCTCCTGCCCCATCGTCTTTATTTTATTCCACCATTGGAGGTCGTCGGGGTTTACGAGGCTGATCTTGCAAAGGTTCAACCAGATCGATCCCTAACTCCTTATACCCTAACCTCGTTGGGGACATGCAAAGAAAGATCGAGAAAGAGAAAACTGCTCTGATACCACTGATCCAAACTTATTTAGGAATGCAATAAAATACATAAATAAACATAAACACAAATATGTATTAGGAATAACACTTCGTTTCATTAATATCTAATATTGAAAAATGTTTACATATAGTAAGAAAAAAAACTAGCTAGGGCGATGGTATCTTTTCTTTGAGAAGAGAAATGACAGCTACATGCCTCTAAATTGTGTTATAATGAGGATCAAGGGCCTTTTTACTATTTAAAAATAAGATAAAACCCTAAACAACCAAAACCATAACCCGAGGAGATGTAACACCAAGAGTTTATGGGCCCCGTTGGGGTTAGTTGGGCAGCCAACTTCTCGGGGTCGTAACTTGGTCATATTATCTTTGTTTGGCACATATGATACCTCGTTAGAAATATTTCTTCGAGACCTATAGATTTTTCCATCGTCCCCTACCTTTGACTTTGTGGATATAGAAGACCTCAAAAAAACATCGTTTAGGGAGTCAAAATTTCTCTAGAAGTTCTGGGCCCAAAAATTGCTAAAAATAGTAAATAAGAAAACTGGTGAAACTGTCTAGGTGGAATAATGGGTGGCCACCAATATCCACCTGGATCAGGACAAGTGGGGAAAGGACTGCGAGCTATCACTGCATGGTGCCTCCCAGATTCCCAGACTATCACCTCACAAGGCATGAATAGGAAAATAATTAAGCCCATGGAAAAAGTAAAGAATCTGTCACTTCATGGAGGAATAAGGACTATATATTTCTCTGGATAATTAATGGTGAAGCGAATGACAACATATTTTTATCCGGTGAATTTGCTGCACGGATGGTTTCAGAGATCCATTGGACAACAAACATATTTAATGGGACTAAGTATTGAAGATCTCCAGGTGATTATGGCACGAGCCGAGGAGACCAAAGAGCAGGAAGGAATTTGTGTATTTAAGGATATGCAAGCTCCTCCTGTATCATGCACTGTAGCAATTTTGGAGCATGAATATTGCCATGGATTTGAAGGAGGAACATGATAAGAAATCCCTTGAGGAGGACTTAGCCTGCTGGAAGAGGGATGCAAAGTTTTATTTAAATTACTTATGGGTAGGCTCAATCTCATCACCCATTGGGTTGAATTGATGGAGAGGGATCATGCAACAAATTTTGAGTGCATCAACATGGAGTTTGAAAGTGTGGAGGCATCGCTAGAGAGAAAGATAGTGAAAATGGAGACTGACTTGCTTACCTCGAATTCAAAGTTTATCAATGATAGCATATTCAGTGAGGTGAAAGAAATTGTTGCAGGTTTTCCTGAGGAGGTTGTAGCTTAGCTGCAAAAAGGTGGAGGAGAAGGGGATTTAGGAGCGGGGCCAAGTAGCCGAGGCATGGAGGCTAGCGAGGAAGCAGGGAAATCCGACTTTGGATAATGTTTTTTCATACACTATCGTTATGTTTTTATATTGGGTATTTTTTGTGTTTATGAGAAAATTCAGTGATTTTTTATAGCTTTTAAAGCAAGTAACGGAATAAGTCAGTATTATGGATGTACTAGGATATAAAAATAACTACTCAATCTAAAAAAAAAATTGTTGTGATATCGTAAAAATAGTTTTCACCATATAAATCCAAATTTTAAATATTAATATAACCTCTTTGTTTAAAAATAACAATAATAATAACATACACCTCATAAATCTCTATTAAATATCTTACTTATTTTAAAAAACACTAAAGTAATCCTAACACCCATGAAAATTCAAATAAATTATACTTCTTCACCCATTTACCATTCATACAATTTTATTTAACATATTTTCTTTAAAATTTTATTGAATATGCTTTCTCACCCATTTTCTATTATTTCATCCTATTTAATATACTTCTTCACCCAAAATTATTGTTCTTACCCTTTCATTAATATATTTTCATCAAAATTTTACATGTTGGTGGCCCATTTACTTGACATTTTTTTAATATATACATTCATGAGAGAATTATGAATCTTTCCAATAATATCATTTAGAACATCATTTAAAGACAACCATTGTAATCTAATTTTCTCATTTTGCTTAATATACTATCATTAAAGTTCGACGGTATTTTAAATAACATTATTTAAAAATAAACCATTACAACCCATTTACTATCACTATCTTTATCATTATTATTTTGTTGGATGTGCTTCTCATCCATTTATTGTTTTATTATTTTAATATACATCCTCGCCCATTTACTATTTTTTTTATATTTTTTTAAATATATATATATATATATATATATATATTAATTTTACACATATTTAAAAAAAAATATTAAATTACTACAAGGAAAAGACCCTCTAGTGCATGTTTTTGAGAAAATACATAGAAAAATATCCTAGACGTCATGTATTTCGTCCGGTGCTCTTATCAACCTAAAACGCACTGGTGCATTCAATATGACAAAGCACCAGTGCATTACAAAAATTGGCACACCAGACACCGTGCGCTCCGTACACACAGGCCTCGTGCGTTTTATTTTTGTAAAGCACCGATGCTTTACATGTCAACCGCACAGATACTGTCTGGTGTGGAATAAATGAAACGCACTGGGGCGCCCACAAAATGCGCCCACTGGTGGATGGTTAAATAAAAAAAATTACGGCAAAAAAACTACATAAAACATTGGCACAACGGAAATAGTGCGCTCTGTACACACCCTCCCAGTGCTTTTAATTCAGCAACCGCGACAGTGTGTGTCATATCGTTAGCCTCGGTGCCTCATAAAAAGTGCACGGAACATAAACGACCTGGTGCCGAATGACTGAAATGCACCGGGACCCCCGTAAATGTCGCGCACCAGAAAAGGGTTTAAAACAAACAAAATTACGGCCAAAAAACCAAAAAAATCATTGGTTCACTAGACACCATTACCGGGGTGTCAGGTTACTGTAAAACCCTGGTGTGTCACATCGCCACACCCTGGTGCATCATAAAAGCGAGCGGAACATAAACTTCTCGGGGCGGAATGATGGAAACGCACCGAGGTCCCCATAAATTCCACGCACTAGAATAGGGTTAAATAAAAGAAATTACGGCCAAAAACCTGCAGAAATCATTGGTTCACCGGACACTATTACCGGTGCATCATGATAATGTAGAGCACCGGTGCTTTAAAAATACTCCACCCCGATGCCTCCTAAAAGCACGCGAAAACATAAAGAGCCTGGTGTGGCATATGTACAACGCACCGATACTCCAAAAAACATCCTGCGCACCGGAATAGGGTTAAATAAAAAAAATTTATGGGCAGAAAACCACAGAAATCATTGGTTCACCGGACACTGTTACCGGTGCGTCATATTACTGTAGATCACCGGTGCATAAAAAATAAGTCGCCTCGGTGCCTCCTAAAAGCGCGTGAAACAGAAAGAGCCCGGCACAGCATACAGGAAACGCACCGGTACTGCTATAAAAATTCTGCGCACCAGAATAGGGTTAAATAAGAAAATTACAGCCAAAAAACCACAAAAATTATTGGTTCACCGGATGTCGTTACTGGTGCATCTCGTTACTGTAGCGCACTGGTGCGTGACAGTTACGCCGCCCCGGTGCATCCTAAAAGCGTGGGAAAATAGAAAGAGCCCGGTGCGGCATTAATACAACACACCAGCACTCCAGTAAAAACTTGGCGCACCAAAACAAGGTTAAATAAAAAAAAAATTACAACCAAAAAACCGCATTTTTCACTTTTTTCAGTGCTACAGAGCTCTCAAGCACCAGTGCAAGTTATCCTTGCTTGAGCCGCACTGACATACATGCTCCCATTGCACTTATTGCATGCACTGTTGCTGTACATTGCCACCAATCTCCAGCTTGAAATTTATAAAATAGTGGACAAATTTTCTTTTTTAAATTGTACAGCCAATATGCCTCCTTGATGGATAAATGTACAGGTATTTTTCTAGTTTTTCCATAATTAAACCTTTTAGCGGATTAGAATTTGAAAAAACCTTAAAATTAACCCTTAAAAAAAATAAAAAAAATTGTCGCGCGGTGCGCTAGAGCCATTCAGCTCGCACCGGGTGCAGTGCTTCTTGTAAATTTACAAGTCGCACCGATTTGCGGTGCTGCCTGTAAATTCACTGGCCACATCGATTTACGGTGCTTCCTGTAAATTTACAAGACGCACTGCACCCAGTGATAAAGGCGTCCGCACCGGTTCTAGTGCAGTACCGTGAGGCGCACGGTGTAATTTTAAAATTTTTAAAAAGTGCGGTGCGGTCATTTACCAGGCCGCACCATTGACAACGTTGAATCACGACCACCAGTGCCTTGACGAACTTATCTGACTTGGGGCACGTAAGTTTTTTGGCGCACCGGAACTGCCAATCGACATTGTCAACGGTTCAGGTTGGTAAACCGGTGCTAAGTGTATCCGCACCAGTTCTGGGGCGGATTCCAAAGGTGCACCGTGTAATTGTAAATTTTATGGCAAAGATCGGTGCACTTGGATACCTGGCTGCACCATACGACTGTGTACGGTGACAGGAGGGCGGTGTGCTGAATTAGCTATAAGCCCCAGGGCGTATAGTGAAGTCAGCGCACTGGCCTCCTAACACCACACTTAGTTAACGGTGCGCTAAAAATATTTTCTGGAGCACCGCTCCCGGTGCTTTTTATATCATTATGTGCACCATAGACGGTGCGTCTCTTGGTAGGGACGCACCGTGACCAATGGGTGACTGTGTTTTTGGCACACCGTCTCTTGTTTTATTTAGTTTTCAAAAAATATTTATATACGTATATTTGTAAATACATGTGTCATTTAGTTAAAAAATTGTGCTTAATATGTCAATCATTCAGAGACATGAAAGGAGAGAAGAGGAGCAACAACAACAACAACCAGTGGAACAATATAACATGGTTCGCATGTGGGAGGCAAAAGAGAGGGAGAGAGATGCGTACCCTCGCCCTATTACAGTAGCGACACAGGGGCTCCTGAGGCAGGTAGGCCTCCTCAAGTTCTATGAGGAGTCTACTTCCCTAAAGTCCCATAGTGGTATTTTGAGACATCTTATCCGAAGGTGGAATGCCTAGCGACAGGCTTTCTGAGTTGGTATCGACCAGTGGTACATGCCCACTAAGGAGGATGTTTATTTTATTACAGGGCTTTCGAGGAGAGGGGTGGATTTTCCCTCGTTCCCTGAGGTTCCAGTTGGCTGTGTGGCAAGGATTCAGTTAGTTTACTCCCAGAGATACATTAGAGCAGACATATTGTCTCCTTTAGGTTTTCAGGTCTCTGGAGGACAGTTAAGTATTGGTGCGTTTGGTGGTGAGGAGGTCCAGTGTCTCTCACTTATCATTTCAACCATTTCGCACAACACCAATGACGGGCAATGGATTAGTTTCCAGATTTTATATTATGTTGATTATTTACTACAGTAGCCACGACTTGTCAGGTGGTCTGCCATCTTTTATGGTAGTTTTGTACAACATTAGATAGATGTCGTTCTCATGCATAAGGGAGGGTCAACTTCCTTTTTGCTTCAGAGATTTTTTGTTTATTTTTTGAGAGGTTTCTAGAGACAAGACCTTCTTTTCTTCAGCAGCATCGTAGGCCGATGATTGAGGCACATATGCATATGTGGGGACAGATGATGCCCAAGAGGGAGGAGACTCTGTTTCCAGCGAGGATATCAGATGATGCACTAGGGTTGCTAGCCAGTGTTGATGATCATCCCTTCATTATGGTCCCATGTCCTTATGCGGGGTTGGATTGGCGAGGGTGTGCCAACATCCTCTTCATAGATGATGAGCTGCCAGATGATAGAGGTAATATTATTTTTTTATTTAAATTTATTCTAACATTTTCTTTAACTTGTTTTTATTAAATTGTGTAATGAAATTGTCTAATTATTATTGTGTACTTGTATATATTTTGCAATCATTGACTCTTATGATGGCGAGGAGATGTCGTCACCACCACCTGATCCAGTTGTGGATCTTGATGTTCTTGATGCTGAGGATCAGGCGCAGGAGGCTGGTGCAGATGATTAGAGACCTGCTGATCCTGCTGGTGCGCCGGCCCGCGGTCGACGTATGAGTGATGCTAGATACAGGATGGAGTTGGGCGACCAAATCATAGAATTGCTTGTTGAGGTAGGCATCCGCCCCGCTGATTTCACAGATATAGAGGCTGATGATAGGCTCTTACAGATGTGGAGAGGCATGCCACGTGACATGTACAGCCTGATGCGGCATGTCGTAGGACTTACGACAACATTTATGCTACTGACGAGGACTGTTGCACATTACGAGTGAGCCGCAGCACATGATGGACATTCTGCGAGGCACAACGTACCATTGACATCTCATGATTGTTCACAGCCTAGCGCTGCGTCAGATTTGCATGCAGAGCCTCCAGTAGCATCTACCAGTAGTCATCATGGAGATGAGGCTCGATCATCGGTTGATCCATGACATTTATATTACAATTGTATATTTTTACCATTATTCAGTTATATATATATATATATATAATCAATATTATATGGTCCATGTGTTTTATGTTCATTTTGTAGTTGTACTTAATTTACATGTTGGTGATCTCATTATGTGTATGTTGTTAGGTCATGTTAGATATGTTCATTTAATGTGCAGCTTGTAGATAGATGTGTATGTGATAGCATGAGATGTATATTTGATGTTTGTGTTTTATTGATGATGTTAATATATAATGTTAATTGTGTTTTGTTAGATGATCATGATCACGATGATGCAGTAAGTGATTTTGAATGTGTTTTTTAGTCAAATATGATGTTTGTACAATGCTTATCATGAACGTGATGTTTATTAATTAATTTATAAATACCAAATGATCATGATATTGTAAATTTGTAATATTTGTATTTGTAATTGTATTTTAAAATTCTAAAATTGTAATTGTAATGATATATATGTAAATTTCTAAAATTGTAATTGTAAATATTGTATATATGTAAAATTCTAAAATTGTTATTGTATGTGAAATTGTAAAATTGTAATTCTAATTCTAATAATTCTAATTATAATTCTAATTGTACGTAAAATATTTGTAAAATTTTAATTGTATTAATGTGAAATGAATTCATTAAAATTTGTAAATTTTAAATAATTGTAAAATAATAAATATAGAATAATATGATTTATTGTAACATAAGGAAATTTAGAAAATAATGCAAATAAATTCCTGTACTTAATTAGAATTATCAATATTTTATTATGATCTTAGATACAAAAAAAGAACTAATTTATACAGTACACCATTATTTTTTAGATCAAGTACATAATACCAAATTATCAAGTGAATTATTTATTTTAACATTAACACAAGGCAAATTACCAATTAATTCAAATTAATACATATTACATTAATATTTCGAAAAACTCATCTTAAAAAGTATAAATATTGATGAAATAACACATATTGTACCATATCACTCTCGGTTCTCATGATCACCCTCATTATATTCTAGCTCGCATGGCATGATAACACTATTGTTCTCAAAAAGATGTTTTGATCTAGGGTCATGTGTCAATACGAACCACCAATCCCTATCCAACACATCTGGGTAGAAAAACACCTAGTTGCAGTGTTTAGGGAAAACATAGGGCTCCTTAGCTTCATCCCACATATTTCTAGAGTTGATACATATCAACCTGCTATCGTGATCTTCCATTACATTATTCCGATCAAAGGTGTCCCACCACTTGCACCTAAAAATAACACATTGGAAAGAAGAAAAATCCACTTCAATGATCTCTTGTGTCTTTCCGATGTAACCTAACATCCCTCTTACTAGTTGTTGATCATGGTGGCTAGATCGACTAGATTGATCGAACTCGACTTCCACTCCACAGTCTTGTGTGATGTTTCCAGCATCGGCATTTTCTGTGCAAAAATGGTGCCCATATGCCCACACAGATGGGAACAAATGCACCTATTATAAAACAGTTTAAAAAATCATATCTGTGTCATGTGTCTTATAAATATTAATCCAACAATTAAAATATGAAATGTAGATATCTTAAGTTTCAAATTTACATATAAATTATTACCGAGTTGCTGCGCCCAATCCCTACGTTTAGCGCATCCTCTTCAGCATGTGAGTAACGACCAGTAGCACTGTATTTCTCTCTGACTTTCTCAGCAACCCAACTGTTGGGGCATTTTTTGGCATATTATCCTTGAAATGATCTGGATAAGGCACGCTTCTACCATTCAACCGTCTGAATTTTTTCCTGTCACTATCCCATTTCATTCTTTTTTGTTCGTATAATGCGACCCATGGTTGTGTCACTTTAGAATTGTAAAGAATGAATTTATTGATTGCTTCAATTTCTGCATTCGCTGATGAAATCAAACCAACATTACATGGTACTTAGAGATCAAAATATACATTATATGGAAGTTCAACATGAATATAATTAATTACTTTTTGTAAATTTGAAAAATTATAAGTCGCTTACTCTTTATCAAGCGTTTTTTTCCACTTGTTTAGAGCAACTCTCCTTCTCATTTGTCTTCATCCAATTCATCTCTCCAAATCACCACACCTGGTCTGTTGTCGATTTGATTGATGTACTCACTGGCATAGTAGAAAGACTCATACGATATGTACCTCTCTGCCATAGACCCCTCGGGTTTTTCCCTTTGTCGAACAAAACCTTTCAATTTTTTCATGTACCTCTCTAAGAAGAACATCCAACAACAAGAAACAACCCCCACTAATTCAACCTCATCTACCAGGTGGATTAGAAGATGAACCTGTAAGTCCATGAAACTCGCCGGCGGTTCCTTCTCAAACATACAAACAATCTCAAATATCTCTTGACACCACCGTGGAATGCTCGCCGCATGAATCTCCTTTGATGTGACCCAACGTAAAAATGTAGATAATTTAGATATGGCATGTCCTAGGTCTTGAGGGAATTCATGTTTCACACACCCATGCACAAACAAAGGATAATGACACTGCAAAGTTATAAAAACGTGCAATAATATACAGAATTAGTTATGTTTTATGATCACCGCATGGGATAAAATTTATTAATATAAAAAATAATAAAATCATGCTTTTGACATTATACGTACTCTTAGAAGATTCAAATGGTCATGCGATTTCAACCCCGACAAACAGTCATCCACGGTGAAGCAGCGCCGTAGTGAAGACCCATATGAAGTTGGCACCCTCACATCCATTATAACTTCCTTTGCCAAAGATATATCATCCTTTTTTTAAATCCATGGGACATCACCTTCTTTTAAAAACCATGAATTAGAGGGACCAGCGCCTACCTTTGATCCCATACTTTCTAATTGTCTTGGCAAATATTTTTTTTTATTTTTTGAAGTAATAATATCTCTCCTAACCGCCAATGTGTCACTTTGTTTTGATGATATGTGCCTCCATAAAGAAGATGAATTTTTTTTAAATATATTCATGGGATCTAATAAGTGGGCAATCTTAAGATGCTCCCAATATGGGAGGTCATAAAAGATAGATTTCCTTTTCATCCTAATGGGAAATTTCTCAACATAGGTGTTGAAGAAATCTATATCATCGAACTTCGGCTCCCCATTTGAATCGAACATTTATGTGAACTCCTTATCCTTCTCTCTCTCATATGCTATAAGCCATTCAGCTGATGTCATTATTGGAGGCCTTTGGGTTCTTTCTCGTTTACCATTGAAAGCGGATGCTGCTCTTCTGTAAGGGTGTTGTTCTGGTAGGAATATCCTGGAGCAATCATACACTGGCTTTCGTAGGTCCTTGGACCATCTAGCCTTCAGAGAAGGTCCACAACATTTACATCCAAAATACCCTTTTGTTACAAGACCTACGAGATTATATTTGTATACATTAATTGATATGCATGGCACGTTAAAGACTATTATTAAGATCATAACAAATAATATTAAAATGAATTAAATAACTAATATGTGAAAGAATATTGTTACATTATATATAAACAAATCAATAAATTAAACATGAAATTTACCAGAGAAAACTCCTAAGCCTGGATAACCATGTGTCGTGTAAGCACATATGCCATACAATGTAAACCTCCTCTCTTCTGTGATGGGTCTTGATACATCGTATACATTTATCCCATCCCATAATTCCTTCAATTCATCTACCAGTGTTTGTAAGTAGACATCCATATTCTTCACTTGTCTTCTACCAGGGACTTGAGAGCCAACATAAGATGTTCATTCTTCACGGACAACCATGGGGGGATATTGTTATTGATCATTACTACAGGCCAAACAGAATAGTTGGTGTTCTGGAGGGAATATGGGTTGATGCCATCCACGGCTATGCTGAGTCGTAGACTTCGTACTTCATTCTTGAATTTTTTGGGCCATGTATCCTCTATATGCTTCATGGCTATTGAATCAGTTGGTATTCGCATAACTCCCAACTCACTTCTGTGTGAGGCATGCCATCCCTGCAACACAGCTAATTCTTTGCAACGAAAGAGCCTTTGAATCCTTGGGATTATAGGCATGTGCCTCAATATCTTAAAAGGAGGACCAGTACGTGATTTACCCTTCTTTTTTTATTTATCATACCTGTCATGCCCACATTTCGGACACATCTCTTTAGCTGCATATTCTCCTCTATATAGAATACAATCATTTGGACATGCATGATATGATATGTACTCAACACCCAACATTTTCAACAATTTTTTTGCCTCCTCGCAGCTACAAGACATTATCACTCGGAAGAACCTTATCTTTGAATAACCTGTAGTTGGTGATCATGGAAAACTATATTAATAAATTTACATTAATGTCGATATATAATAATTAACGTTCATAAAATTTAACATTTGTAATGTTCATTGCAGTGTACTGATTATATTTAAAATTTATATATAAGTCCGGAAGTACTTTATGATAGCTTACCTCAAAAGTTCTGAGATATGAGCATCATCTCCTAGTTACCGCAGGGTCTAAAGAGAGGGGTGGTGGAAGCAAATTTAAGGCTTTCAAAAAAGGTGTCAGCGATATGAGCATCATCTCCTAGCTAATCATCATTTTGGAATGCATCTAACAACATTGTCTCCATGGAAGTCATATCCCTTAAGTAATCATCCATACCAAACTCTATTTGATTGTCTCCATTGCCAGCTTGTGATGAACTACTATTGTTGTAGTCATTCCTAATTGGTGAATCTGGACGTAGTGGGAATTGAATCGGTGGTTGATTCAACCATTCTTGGTATCGTTCCTCTCCGATTTTTTCTCTTAATTCAGTCTTCTCTCAATTTGAAATTGTCGTGGGGTGCAACAGAAGATGGTAGGTAGGTCATTCATCATCACTAGAATCCTAATAATTAAAAAAAATAAAATTAAACATGATTAGTACAAAATATTATGATATCAATTAGTAACGACGTTGACAATATTGCATGATTATAAATTGGTTTGATGTTGAAATAATTACATATTAATCAATATATATACCAAACAATTATAATTATAATTACCATCATTGTCCCGGGATTGTGGCTAGAAGATGCAACATTGTTACAATTGGCAGGGTGAAGCGGCTGTCCATTTTCATCTACCAAATGCGTCTTGCAGTATGAAGCTCCTGATAAGAACTTTTGATGTTTTGGAGCAGTACTTTGAATATAATTTTGTGCATCTGAACTCGATGATGAATCTGCATGAACCTGGAAATTTGTATACATTATAAATTTAATTAAGTTGTGCATGATTGACTACATGGATAAAAAACATACATAAATTCAATTAGATAGTGAAAAAATAAAACAAATCTGAAGTAAATATTACGTCTCCACATAGATAGGGAGAACTCCGCAATGGACTTTAAGAAATATTATGGAATGAGCTGGATTTTGAAGAATTGTCCATTTCATATAATATATGATATTTTCTCCCTACATTTGAGCAAAACAACAATAAACTTTGATGCACATACCTAAATGTAATTCCGGTGTGTACTGTTCAGATAACCGCACCGGCCAGTTCTTTATTTTGCGCACCGGTGCGCTTTTGTAACAAGTAGCACCGGTGCGGTTGAATTAAAAGACTCACCAGTAAACGAATAACCGCAATAAAAAAAAATGCAACTCTATTTTCTTTAAGTGAAAAAAAAGCAGTAAATCGAAAATTGGGCGGAAAAATATTTTCGAAAATCTAATTTCATAAAATATTTCTTTAAATACTAAACACTTTTCATTATTTCACTATTTATTTAAATACTAAACATGGCCCACCGCAAATGTTCAGTTTCGAAAAAACAAACTTTCAAAAAATACAAACCTTACTTTCTTTTTGTTTCTCCCCTTTCCTCTTCTTCTTTCTGTAATTCAGAATTAGGACTTTTCAATTTAGATTTATAGGGTTTGTATTACTAAATATAGACCTAAGACATGCAACCGACAGGATGATTAGCATAGTCATATCCTAATCCATGTCGGCCTTGGAATGGTTTAAAAAAAACAGATTTTTTACGGTTCGCCATATGTAAAATATAGCACCAATTTATGCTAAAAAAACTAACACTACGATTTTTATTATTTTTATGATGGTTAACCAGTGCGGTCATTGACATGTAACGCATCGGGGCTTCTTGTTGACATAGAGCACCATACGGTGTATTATAATATTTTTCGGTGCGTGGGAAAGTTATGAACGCACCGAAGTCGGTGCGTTCGCCATGAATGGCACCCCGATTTGTTGAGATTTTTTTTTTTTTTAAATTCAGAAGTTGACAGTTTATTTAAAAATATATTATTGACTAATATGAGATAGGTTTGATATTGTTCAAGAAATGACTGACAAGAGATCAAGTAACAAAAATACTGATAACACATCAAGAAAAGCAAAAAAGGCAAGTTCTTTGTAAATTTTTTACAAAAAAATTATTTTTGAACTATATGTACAAGTTTAAATAATATGTATTGTTTAATGTGTATCATGCAGAGCCACAAAATGACGAAGCTCGATAAGATTATTTCTGATATAGGACCAGAAGAACGTATAAGCTTGATGGAAAAATTGCAAAAGAATGAATTAGGTACTGAATGAAAAAATACTATCGATCCAATATGAGTTTCTTTTTTTAGTTTTCATTAATAATATAATTAAAATTATTAGATAACATGTGTGAAAAAATCTATTAATTCACCTCTATTTAATGTTCTACAAGGACCAACAACTCAGAAAAGGAATGTTTTTCTAAGAAAAGAAAAACAATAGAACATGCAAATGAAAATGAATTTCTCCTTAGCTCATCTGGAGTGGTGTTGGAGGTTAACGAAAAGGGGAAAAAATTTTACAAATGTTTGAGGGATCTATTGGAATGAATGTATAGACTTTCTTTCCACTTACAATACAAAAACCAAACCAATGATTCCAAGAACCAGATTTTATGTAAACTACAGGAAGAGTTTCCAGAGAATTAATCAATGAGACATGTCAGAATTTTAATAGCAAAAACATACAACAACAAAAAGAAGGAATGAAAAAGTAATATTCCTTTAGATTTTTGTCTAAAATTATTTATAAATATCACTTTTGT
The DNA here is from genome assembly GCA_034641835.2 of Pinus albicaulis. Taxonomy (NCBI): domain Eukaryota; kingdom Viridiplantae; phylum Streptophyta; class Pinopsida; order Pinales; family Pinaceae; genus Pinus; species Pinus albicaulis. The sequence continues at coordinate 1,113,093,128 of CM076583.1, read as the reverse complement.
TATACTTACTTTTCATATATCAATATAACTAGCAATTGCACCACATGTTGCAAAGGAAACGCTGTAAAGCAGTAACATAGGGAAAAAATATATGATATGTTATGTGATTTAATTGAATATTTAACTTATAAATATGAATTATTTTTATTTTAAAAAAATTATAGATTTGAGAATTGTTTGGATAAAAAAATTGGTTTCAGAACCTCCTCCAAAAGGATAATATTTGGAGATTTAGTTTCATAAGGGCAATATTGGAGAAGTAATTTGAGTTTTGCCACATCAAAAGCGAAGTTGATAGTTGAATACTTCTCAAGTATTCATAAAAAAGGATCTCGCAAGAACTTTGGGAGTTGTGACTTCAATTCCATCAAAATGTAGTTCAAGGGGAAACCTCATCCAAATAGCGAAGATTTGAAGTCGGTAGTTGATTTCTATGAGAGAAGTATAATTTCCAAATAATAATAATTATGTTTCTATGTAAATAGGGAATGATCAAGACAACATTTCATCCACAAAAACTATTCGTGAGCAACAACTAATAAACAACAAGGAGTCGACAAGAAGCGAATCAAAGAAGAGCAGGAGATGAGTCCGTCTGAGGATTCCTGCAGCCAGAAACATGCACGTTTAGTGGAATTTGAGACCGGGATGGTACAGATTATGACAGAAAGGCACTCAACAAAGTTGATTTGAAATAAAACGCTTCAAATAAAACGCTTTACAGCGTAAAAATAAAATATTTTTTTTTGAAAGTTTATCATCAAAGAGATATTGGATAAATTGAGCGAATGGAATTAAATATATGATATAATTCCCTAAATAAATTTATAATTCCCGCATCAATTGACCCTACTGAATATAACCCCCAAAAAAGCGAAATATCAATTCATCCAACTCAGCATTTGCGCATATCTCATTGGCCCAAAAGGCGTGAATCAAAATGCTGTGACAGAGATAGATTTGTGTTTAATATATGCCTTTTCAGTTAAGTTATAAAAGTCTTAGTGATCATTAAGTTAGCTTGTATTTAACTGGCATATACGCTTGGATGAGTGGGAAAGTGGTATAGTTTGAGGCCACAATTGCTAAGCTCTCAATTGAAGAATTCATTTCTTATTATTAATGCTTATGATCATTGAAAAATGTAGAACTAGGATTTCTGTTAATTTGATCTTTTTAAATTAATGGATTTATAACCCGAGCAATGTTCCTGTCATTGTTTTTACGTTTTAAGTTTCAATTTGACATGCATACAAAATACTTCTTTTACTTGCTTCATTTTTCTTTTTCTGAAAAAATGTAGGGCCTTAAAATACTTCGAATCACGAAATGGTCTGGCTATTTGCAGAATACTCTGTTCTGGAGGCCACTTATATAATCTTTGATGTCACTGCACATACACAAACCGAGAAGAGACACACAACTTCTCTTCTCTCATGTAAATCCCTACTACACATCATACATACTCGCCCTCAAATCTGAGGCTGCTTTCGCAGCCCCAGAAACAGATTACTTGTCTCTGCACGTTTTACAAAATGATGAATCTCCAACTGCACATCAGTGACAGCAGAAAGTACTTTCGTCTCTGCACGTTTTACAAAATGATTGAATCTCCCACTGCAGTTAAGGGATTTCCATCTACCATCCGAGCTGAGGGAAATTTACATGCAACAACAAAGAAATGATCGCTCATATGATGAAGGGATCTTGATGAGAGCTCAAGTTTAAAGAGGGCGTTTCATGCACACTCTGGTGGAGGCGTGGAAAATCTGATTGAATCTTTGCAGTAATCGTAAGTCATGTATTTCTGGTGTACCCATTTCAGTTTCAGCCTCTGCTTTGCATTAAGAGAAGCGTAAACAGGCTGATCCCACCACGAAGAGCAGTTTGTTTTGGAGGAATACTGACAGGCATCAATGCTGAAATTCTTGTATGTAGAAATGAAAGGCGCGTGGCTCCAATCGGTCTTGACGAGGCCACCTTAAGTAGCCCAATCGTCTGCGTTCCATATTGACGAGTATACACCCATCGGTTGAGTTTGAGGATATGGGACTCCTCTTTTCTCGTTGTTGGAAAATATCCGTACGGGCACATCATCCACAAAGAAACTGCTTCCATTCATCAAACAACCAGCTCATCAGACACTGTAATACACAGACTAACTAGGCATGGCAATTATCGTATATATACTTACACAACTTGCTGGCGATTCCAGAGAAAGGAATAGGAATGAAAGTCTGCAGTTGGGTCGAACCATAAGAAAATATGCTGCTCTCTGTTGCCAACCCCTTTTGAATAAACGTTAGTCTGCACAGCGTACGGCTCCCCCGAAGTGTTCCCCAAAAATTCAAAGTCGAATTCGTCATGCTGATCGCCTTGGGAAGACATCTGCAATATCACCAAGTATAAATTGAATCATTGATAAAAAATAATAAAGAAGCCAAGAAATGCAATATAAACTGATCTAATGTATGGCAAATGACAATTACATAGAATGCAGTAACAGTGCCAGCAGAGTCCCCGGGAATGAGCTTAATCTGCACATTCGCTTTTCCGAAGATGTATGTGCTCTTCGAAGCAAATCCTGCACCTGCAAACACAACAATCTTAATGAGACTCGACAGATGCAGCAGAAACACAATCACTGGTAAAAGCATAGAATGGGATAAAAATAGAATAGATAAATACCAGAAATGCTATCGAGCTTGAGCTGGAGCAACTCAATACCAGAAATGCTATGCTATTGAGCTTGAGCTGGAGAGGAAATTTTCAATCTTCAATCATAAATGATTGATTACATTGAATTTGTCCTCCGGCTTCAATTGCAAGACTATAAGGTCCTTCAGATCCGTCCTTATTCGACATGCGGCTGACCAGTTTCTTCACCCCTCCAATGTTCAGTGATTGTCCGACTAACAGGCTATCAGTTGCATGATCGAAACTCTGCCACACCGATTCCTTTAATTTGTCATAAAGCACCAGGTTGTCGTTTCGGAGTTCGATTCCCACAACGCCCTTGTTGGAAGTGTTTGTGGACCAAACCATGCGCCCATCTACATCTGAAAGGAGGAGGTTTCCGTCGGTGGCGTATTTGAGAATGGCATTCTCTTGGACAAGATCGTTTCTGTTTGCAGTCCACACAATCTTCCTGGTTTCCGCTTGTTCGGAATAGGCGTGCGTGGATGATGACCACTGGAAAAGTCGCAACTGTCCCAACGGCCTCCCAACGGCTTCCTAACTGCCAACCGTCAGAATTCGAATCAATGGCTGATTATGCTCCAATCGTCTAACAAAGAATCTAATGGTACAGATTATGACACAAAGGCACTCAGCAAAGTTGATTTCAAATAAAACGCTTTACAGCGTAAAGATTAAATAGTTTATTGTCATGTTACATTTTCAGGAAGATTATGAAAATCTCAAAAAATGAACGAGTTGATATCGGAAATATGCCAGTAGGAATGTCCAAAAAGGTGTACAAGGAGATGGTCAAATAAATGGACAAAATTGCATCGCAGGAGGAGCCATCTCATAAAAAACGTGCTTCAAATGTAATATGTAATCATTGGATTTTTTGATCATTAGGTAAAATAAATAAACAGTTTAGCATTAAATATTAATTTTCAAGTATTTTCTTGCAGAAAAAAAAGAAAAAGAAAATGGAACCCATTCAGCACATAAAACAGGACGACAAGGAAGAAAATGATTGATATCTAAGTTTGTGAGTAATTTTTACTTCCTTATAACAACTTAACTAGATTTCATTTTTGTATTTTTAAGTTGTTTTACAAAAATCATCATTGAATGTCTCCAAACAGGTGCTAACATACAAAGAAGAACCATAAGAGGAATTGATTGAAATTGGTTTAAATATGGGTTGTGCGTATATGTTGGCATATCATAACTTAATTGTGGAATTTGTAAGCATCTATCGATCTTGTTTTACTTAGCTACGTCTATAATTAATAGAAAAAATAAATCTTTTATATTAAATATATGATTTCTTATGGGGTATAAAACTTGCAGGAAACAAAGTATGGCACTGCGCCAACAGATCAAATCTTGAAAGATGGCACGTTACATGGTTTTGAAAGAATGTGTATAGTTTATGAGTCAATTGTTGCATTGGTACGTCATTTATTTTCAATTTACATCGATGTATATTATTTAATATTTCAATTTTCATTATTCTCGCCAATGTATATACAGTCATTACAGTTTATTTTTATGTTTGTAGATGGAAGAAGGTGAAGAAGAAGAAAATAATCAACGTCGTGAACAAAACATTTTTGAAAATAACCCCAAGTCATGGAAGTATCTCTAGCAGTGATAGCAGTTCAAGCGAAGAATCATGATCACTATGTTTGGATATAAAAGCAAAGCGTTGTACTATTTTTGAAAAAATGTCTGTGAAATTAGACATTTTTTTTAATGTAATGGACATAGTGTCCCAATTGAAATATAAAGGGATACCAATAACTGTCCCATTTTGTATGACAAAGAATGTCATATATATATATATAGAATAAAAAAATGTTTTAATTTATTGTATTTCGTTCTCCATTGTCGTTCTCAATTGCAGTAATAAAAATTTAATTCATATGAATATTGTTATAACATATATATGTGTCAACTTTTGATGAATAATGAATTTAAAACATTCACAATAATTGCACTGCCACAGGTCAATGTTTCTAAAAAATACAAAATGAAAACTAGTGCGCTTGTATTATTAAGCGCACCGGTGTGTTTATACTACCTATCAGGACTGCACAAATACCAAAACCAGTTAAAAATATCGAGGCGTTTGTGCGGTATGACGCTTCGGTGTGTTTATGTATCTATATGCACCGGTGTTGTTTTACCGCCTATGAGCACCGCACGAATACTGGTACCAGTTACAAATTGCGATGCATCTATGTGATACTATGCACTGGGGCATTTTTTCTGTCTGTACGCACCCGTGCATTTGGATGACCAATAAGCACCGCACGAATACGAATACCAATTACAAATCTCGGTGCATTTGTGTGATAGTACGCACCGAGGCATTTATGTGTCGATAAGCGTTGGTGCATTTGTATGACATATTTGCACCGCACAAATACCGATACCAATTGTAAACCTCGGTGCATTTGTGTGATACGATGCACCGGGGCGTTCATATAAGAATAAGCACCGACGCGTTTATACGACCTATGGGCACTGCTCAAATCCCAAAACCAATTAGAATGGCCCTGTGCGTTGTATCACCAACACTAGGCCCGGTGATGTTATTTTCCTTAACGGTCCGGTGCATTCTTGTTCGACCGCCCTGGTGCTCTGTCTACTGATACGCACTGATGCGTTAAAATCTGATAAAAGCACCGATGGAAAAACATCCGTAATAACCTCCGACCGCCCATTTTTTTAGTTGTGTTGAATTTTCGTTAAAAGCTCCGCCAAACAGAAACGAATGAGATAACATATGTTTTTTTTGACAATTTTGGCCAATTTTATAACACTAAAAACCTCCTTTATAACCTCCGCTAGAGGGTCTTTTCTTTGTAATGAATCAATCTAAATTTATTTTAACTCTAAATCAAATTTCTTTGCGTCTTATATATTTTTATCTCAAGAAATTTAAGCTCTCAAAAGACCAAATTTCTTTTCATCTTAACATATTTTCATCTCAAAAAATTTGACCTTCTCAATACTTAATAGACTCCACATGAATATCATAGATAATACCACAAGTTCTACCACAAATAATTTAACCAAATCAAGTTTACTTTCTCAACAAAAATTAATAAAACTAATAATGACTTAGAATTTTTATTTTACTTTAAATAAATTAAAATGTCTACATTAAATCAAAATATTTTTAGTTAATTTTTTTTTTTTTTTTTCAGGTACTGTGATGGAAACATCTTTTGACATACTAGCTAGAAGAAGTCTTTCCCCACAGTGATGTTATTTTTAATATCATTTTAATTTAATAATACAATTAATTGATTTTTTAATCAAATTAAAAGTTTTCCCTTTAATCATGTTAAATGATTAATTTTTTTTGAGTTGTATAAGGAAGAGGAGGAATTGCGGGGATAGGTAAAAATATTGCAGTAGCAGTATTTGAATGATGTTTTTGATGGTAATCTTTACACTGTTTGATTTATGTTTTTTATGGTGGAAATAGATTCAGTACCAACAAAAACTTCTAAAACACTTAAAATAAGTTTGATAGCTATAACCTCCATTACTACCAAATTTTATTAAAAATTTCCGAAAATTTTTATGATATTCAAAGCAAAAAAATCAAGCTAGTAAAACTTGGTAAAGTAAATTATTATAATGTATTTGTTAATAATAATATTTTCAAATAATATATTGCATTATATATTAATTATATAATATAAATGATTAACATTTTAAGATATGATTTAGTTTTGTTTAAATAACTATAACTGTTATCGTTAATATTAATCAAAGAATATGTATTAATTATGTAGCATATTTTACTAGGTATTTATTTTAGATTATAAAAGTTTGATAAAAGACCTCTTCAAAATGGATAGTTTGAAAAAACTCCGCAAACTCTCCATCGACATAGCGGAAGATAGCTAGGAATTACCAGATAACTTGCGAAAAGTCAGAACCCAAAGGCAAGAAAACCAGGTGAAATGCAAAAAGGTGGCTTATTCACAGTTTTTCAACGCAAGAAGTTGAAGTTGTAAAGTTATGTGAAACCAGAAATCAAATAATCCAGAAGCAACGACAGAAAAAACAACGCCACCATCTTAACAAATTGCGGAGTTCAGAAAATGAATGCATTCACAGACTGCTGCAACATAATATTGTGAAGTAATAGTAGCTCATGGACATTTGTGGCCGCCTTTGGAGTTCTTCAATTTGGCGTAGCAGACACAGTCCCCCGGAGGATAACCGGATGTTCCAGCGGGAACACAATCACATTTATCGCAGCATATGAGGCAGTATTTAAGGCATCTGTTCGCCCGTCCAGCCAATCTACACCGGGCATCACACAGCGTTGTGCAGTTTGTGGTATTACTAGCAGAACCTGCGTTTCATGGACCCAGAGATCAAAATATACCACTTCAAAATCTGTACTAAAATTTAAACAACCACTCAACAAAATAGCATATCCATTTACATTAATTGATGCAAGTTTTTAAAGAGAGCAGAGAAAGTTATGCAGATATTTTAGCTATTAGCACTTGCGAAAATCTATTCAGTCAAGGATTTGTCCATAAAAGAAGTAGAGAGAGTAGGGGTTTGTCATATTGTCATAAAAGAAATAGAGAGAGTATCTCTTGAACTAGAAGTTTGTGGAAAGAAAGGTTTGTAGATAAAAAAGTAGAGAGAGTTTATTGCGAAATTTCACAAGAAAAAAGCCAAATACAAAAACTAGATTAAAAAACAATCTGTTCTATAGACTATCTTTAACCTCGCGAAATTAAAATAACTTATATCCTTATACCCATTACAGAAAATATCCACACCCAGATAACAAATCAACAACCCAACACAGAAAATATACCTGTTTGCACTAACTGACGTTGCATTGTCACTGAAGCAAAAACCAGCTGCTGCACCTGTAAAATACAACAATTTTCAGTCAAAACTAATTGTGTAATATTATTAGTATCATGCAATTCTTCATGACACAAACTTGCCTGCATGAGTATCACACAAAAAACCAACAGAGAAAACGCTTTCTGTACTGCTTCCATGGTTAACATGGCTCTCTACAAATCCTTCTCTTCTTCCTTCAATGCTATAAGATGACTTTAACACTATAATTTCAGGGACCCCTCCTTTTATAGATAAAGAAACAGACACAAATTATGGCGGTGAATACCGCAGTCTGAACAGAATGAGCTGGATGGCACTTAATCATAAATACGTTCAGAAAACGGGATCAATTATTTTTTAATTTTCTTGTTTTGTTAGAGAGATTGCCATTTCTCAAGCCGTTGTGGGTCACTGTTTTCCATTACAGTGTGCCGTGTAGATATGAAAGCAAAAGCGTAGTTGACATTGATTGAAAAGGAGACTGCGTGCTGGACAGTCTGATAACGCGTTCGACAAGCTGGCGCCCGGTAAGAAATAGCAAATTAATTTGAAAATTGCAATATTAGCGTCTGCTATCAAATAAAAATCCCTCCCTCCGCGTAAGAAATAGCAAATTAATTTGAAAATTGCAATATTAGCGTCTGCTATCAAATAAAAATCCCTCCCTCCGCGTAGGGGACGTTTTTCTCTCATGTAGATTGATTTTGACAAAAAATTTAGGAAATGTTGGTGACAGCCGTTAAGTTTCTGCATTTTGAGTGTTTTATAAGTTTTTGATGCCGTTGAATTTATTTCCATTTAATAATTTAAAAAAAAAATTTGAAAAATTTGAACCAAAAACAGTTTGAGCGAAATTGTCATTTTAATAAATCTAATAATTAAAGGACAAGGCTCGCTTTTGGGCATAGTTTTTGGTATATTTTAATAATTAAAAGATGATAATTTTAAGTTATCAAGTTTGTATAATTTAAATATTGATATTTTTAGTGGTTTTTTTTGTTTTTTTTTAAATAGATTTTTATAGATATTTTTGGGTTTAAAATCTATTTTTTTAAAATTTGGTTAATTAAAAATTAGAAAAACAACAATTTTTAAGGTGTGAAGTTTGCATAATTTAAATATTTTTTTTAGAATTTTTTAATAGATACTTTCATATATTTTTTTTTTAATTTAATTTTTATGTAGGTGTATGTTATGGATAAAACTATTGAAATAATTGATTTTTCGGCCATATTTTCACAAATTTTGTTCAAATGTTTTGTTTTGTTTTGTTTTGTTTTTTTTTTTAATATTAAGTGTTTTGATAAAAGTATAGGGATAATTAGTAGTAAGATTAAATTTTTGGAACAAAATTTTAGTGAATTTTATTGTTCCAAAAGACACTCTCCAACTTACTATGGTATAGTAGAGATCTTGCAATGTAATGTAATGTCTTATAAACATTTTGACCAGTTCAAAATAAAATAAAATAATTTAATTAAGAATTATAATTATCAATAAAATATTTTGAGTAAAATTATATTAAAATGATAAAATATAATAAAATGAAATATAAAATTAATAATTAACTTTAATCCATTCTAATTTTGAATCTAGCAATAGTTGAGAGAGATTAAATATCTTGAGATACAAACTTTTTAAAGTGAAACCAGATTTGATCCCTTTGGCAACTTGGTAAATTTGTAGTTAAGATGAATCTAGGTTGGTTCATTAGAAATTGGAAAAATAATAGTTTTAGATAATGAAGTTTGCAAAATCCAAATATTCTAGAAGTTTTTTAAATATTAATTATTATTTTTATTTAAAAATATAATTTAAATGCATAGTCTAAATACCTAAACAAAATGGCATTTTTTAAGGTTATTTGTCCTAGTTAAATTTAGTCAAAATCTGGTGGTTTCTTTTAAAATTTTGAGTTTAAATTGTTTCATATGTAGAATTATAGTGCCCATGAATTTTTTTAGAGAGTTGAATCTATTTATGCATTCAAAAATATCTTTTTAAATAACAAAATATCACAATAACTCATGGTGAAAAAGGTCATTTAGTTCATAAGTTAGACTATACCTAAGTTATAAATGAAATTTCATCTAATTCTCACCAAAATACATGTTAAGCATCTCAATAAAACTACCAAAATAATAATTAAAATAAAAACATATTTTTAAATAAATTTAAATAAATTGTATTTATTAAAAATAAAAAATAATAATTGTGAACTACACTCGATAATTCAAAACCCATCAAAATCTAATAATTTAATTTTTACTTAATTTTTTTTACTTTTCATAATAAAATTTATCAAATCCCAATATTCTAAAAATTTTAAACACGATAACGATCATATTATCTAATTCCGACTAAAAACCCAAAATATATCTTATCAAAATCTATAAAATCATTAAATAAACCTTTGAAAAAGCCTGTTTCATATTTTCATCGGAAATGCATTATTAAAAAATATGGAACTAATAACGCTAAATATCATTAATAAAATATATGATAACGATCATATTATCTTATTCCGACTAAAAACCCAAAATATATCGGATCAAAATCTATAAAATCATTAAATAAACCTTTGAAAAGCATGTTTCATATTTTCATCGGAAATGTATTATTAAAAAATATGGAACTAATAACGCCAAATCATAATGTTCTTACCCTTTACTGAGGCCTTAATTAGAACCTAAATACATTTATGCCTACTTCATATTTCCATTTGTCAAAACTTATTCAAAAGAATAAGGAATTAATGATGGTTTTGATTTTATTTTCTCGGTTATCATTATTAATGCCTACTTCATATTTCCATTTGTCAAAACTTATTCAAAAGAATAAGGAATTAATGATGGTTTTGATTTTATTTTCTCGGTTATCATTATTAATGTTTTTTTAAAGACTTATTTGAGATTTTAAGATAGATATCATGTAAATTTATGAGTGGAACGTTTTTTAGTCATATATTTGAAGAACATGTGTATGGTTAAGAGTATGTGTTTTTTTCTAAGAGGTTATAACATGTGTATGGTTAAGAGCATGTGTTTCTTTCTAAGAGGTCACAACATTTGTATGGCTAAGAGCATGTGTTTCCTTCTAAGAGGTAACAAGTTCAAAACCACAAAGGTAGAGTATGTATGCCTTTGTAGATTTAGCAGTTGTGTGAAGGTGAGTAAAATTCGATAATAATAATAATTATTATTTCAAGATTCATAATGATGAAAAAATTATATTATAATATTTAATTATTTAAATTTCATTTTTCATGTGAAAATATAAACATGGGTCTTATACATCAATTTGATGATTGCCTTGGTTGTAACCTTAAAATTGGATAATAATAATAATAATAATTGTTAACTAACAATAAATAATATTTAATAAAAATATTATTTTTAATATAAAAAATATAAATTTGAAAATTAAAATTTAGTATAATTAAATAAAATATTATTTATAATAAATAAAGATATCAATTGATGAGGTGATTTTTTATTTTAAGGGAATTTGATTATAGAATTTTTGGTGAATGAATATTTTCGATTTTCAAGATTTATAATGATTAATGTGAAAATATAAACAAGGGTTCTTATACACCAATTTGATATTTGGTTTGGATTTAACCTTAAAATTAGATAATTATTATTATTATTGATGACTAACAATAAATAATATTTAATACAAATAATATTTATAATGAATAAAAATATAATTTTGAAAATTTAATATTTAGTATAATTAAATAAAATATTATTTATAATAAATAAAGATATAAATGTATGAGGCGATTTTTTATTTTAAGGGAATTTGACTATAGGATCTTTGGTTAATGGACATTTTGGATTTTCAAGATTTATAATAACTAAAAATGTATATTATAATGTTTTGTTATTTAAATTTCATTTTCAATGTGAAAATATATTTAATGTTTTAAAAAACTAAGTATTATATAATTTCTATGATTATAATTTCTTAATTTTACTAGAATTTTAATAGAATTTCAAGCCAAGCGAAATTGGAAATTTTTTATTAAAAGATCAAAAAATTATATTAATATAAATAAATAAAAATATATAGATATAATAAAAATTTATGTTAATATGAATAAATAAAAATATATACGATATTACAATTTTTTATTATATATATATATATATATATATATATATATATATATATATATATATATGTTTTTTTATTTAATCTAAAATTGACATTTTAAAATTATTAAGAGTAAAAATATTATATCAACTCTCACAAAAAGTTAACCATAAAATATTATATCAACTATAACAAAAAGTTAACCATAAAAATATTATATCAATTATGAATACAATATTTTAATATTATTTTAATTTAGTTAAATATTCTAACGTTAAAATAAATATTTTGATTTGATTTAAAAAAATTATAAAAAAAATACAAAACATTGTAATGTCTTGTTAAATATTGTACTTTCCAGTTAAACATTTTGATTTCATCAAAATAAAATAAAGAACATAAATTCTTCAATCCATTATGGTAGAGATATTGTAATGTCTTATTTAACATTTTGACTCCGTAAAAATAAAATACAATCAAAATCAAAACTAAAATTAAATTAAAAATTAAAATTAAAATTTATAGTTATTATTGTAATTAAAATTTAAACCAGTCTAGATCCATCTTAACTCTAGAATTTTTTTTCAATTGAAAAAACAAATGTCCTTCATTAATATAAAGAGGAGTTTACATAATTATAAGGAAGAGCGCATAAAAACAACAACATCATTCTCACAAAATACATGGAAAAAACGACCAACACCAAAAAGAAAAAACACTCCTCTGAAAATAAGTATATGTTAATATGAATCAGAGAGGATCTGAGGAGCCAAACACAACAAATCTTATACATCATAATAAAAGGGATCTCAAGCTTCCCTAAAAAAAATCCCAAAAGGAAATACACTAGAATACAAAAAATCCTCTTCATAAGCATGACAAAAAGAAACATATAAAAATAAAAGTCAACTAGGTTGGGACTCAAAGGAGCGTGAGTCACATGCAGCTCCATTAAGCAGGTGTTTAAAAAACATCAGCCCTAACTGGAGAGAAACCCCATGCTTAGAGAGGGCATCATCCTTTAGGTTCTTCTCCTGATAAACATGTTGGGAGGAAATATCAAGGAAGAATGGAAACAAAGACATGATATTTACCATCCAGTGGTGTAAGGAAGGAACCTTAAGAAATTTTCTCCCCTGTACCCACTCAATTACCGAATTTGAGTCCCAAACAATTATAATCTTGTCAATAGCTAGCCAAACAACACACTTGGGCACCCCCTAGATAGCCATAACCTTGCCCTACAATTAGAACCATACCCTCCATGCCAGAAGTGTTGAAAATGCAACAAGATGATGGAGCTTAGTGAAATGAAGTCGCCTTCACTAAGTGGGCCCGCAGGCTATTTTTGGCGCAAAGTCTATTTTTAGACTATGTCTATTTTTAGACATATGGAGCATGGTCTAGGAGTTACAGTATGCTATTCTTGGATGATTGGTCGAGTTGGTAAAAATAGATGGACATATATTTTTAGACATACAGGTCGAAGTCTATTTTTAGACTGCCTGTCTAAAAATAGGTCAGTCAAATATTATTAGCCCTTAATAATATTTGGACTCTAAACTTCAGTTTATTCTCTTACAGCACTTCAGTTGGAGCTATGGATGTGGCTCATGCATCCGACAGAAGGAATTACGCTATTCCTTGGGGTTTGGTGAGCTCATGCATGGTTGACTTCAGTTAGGACTTCAGTGGCAGAGTTTGGTGGAGTTGATGAGACAGTTGGTGGAGTTGTGTTCGTTTATCTTAGTTGAACTAGTTGAGATTAGTTTAACTAGCTAATCAATTAGTTATGAGTGGAGGGAATTAAATATTATTTAATTCATTAATTAGTAACTCATTAGTCAACTCAAGAACACATCAGTTCACTACAGTGCATGATCAGTTCAGTGGAGACCAGTGAAAGAGGTTGATGAAAGGGTGAGCTCATATTACTTACATGCTAGCTTGTGCATGAGATTTGCACAAGCATTGGAGGAGATTGCCAATGAGGATTGCGCAGATCAAGCCAGTGGGATTCGAACTTGGATCTCTCATTACACCAACTTGGATTGCGCAGTAGAGGCAGGCAAATAGTGGATGAGTTTTGAACTCGTGACTTGTTCAAAACTGAGCTAGTTTGTGTGTAACTTTTGGAGACAGTACTGAGTACTTGTGAGGAGTATTGTACTGAGATTGTTACATGTTTCTCTTCTATTATAATATACAAATAGCTGGGGGTTTTCAGCTATAAGCTTTCCCCATTACATATTGTGTTTATGTGCGCATGCGACTGTTTCTATTTCCGCAAATTGATGATTAATTTGTAGAAGAGATTATGTGTTATGCAGCAAATCGAATTTGTGTATGATCGGGATAATCTCAGTGCTTGAATCTTCATTATTCAGCAAATTTCTACATGGTATCAGAGCGAATTGATCATCGGGATCTATTGCAGTGATTACAATATTATTTCGGTAGACAGAGTCTCCCCAGAATTGAGTCAGTAGCCTCTGGATCCATCCTTTCCTTTGAAAGGTGATATATCCAATAAATGCCCTACAACCAACTGGGTAAGCAGCCAATTTGTTCTCACAGATCCAGAAGCAGTTGAGTTTTTGAGTTTGGAATTCGAATTTTGCAGCAGTTGTTTTCTTGGTGCCGGAGTTGAAAATGTCTTTCAACGGTTTGCGACTCGAATATGCTCTTGAAGGCAGTTCGAATTATGTTGCATGGAAAGCTCGGATGGAGGCAGTATTAGAAGATAATGGACTGAAGGAGTTCGTAGATATTGATTTCCAAAAGCCCACTGATCCTGCTGAAGTCGAAGCTTGGCAAAAGAAGATGGCGAAATGTCGAAGGATTCTATTGGAGGGCGTGAAGGATCACATTGTATCCAGCCTGCATGGAAAAGATTCTCCATATTTGATGTGGAAAGCGTTGACAGATCTATTCCAGAGTAAGAGCGACCAAAGGAAGCTGGCGCTCAAGGATAAGCTCAGAAACATTAAGATGGAGAAAGGCGACAGTATCGCAAAGTACCTCACGAAGTTCACTCAATGCAGAGATGAGCTGGGAAGTGTGGGGGTGACTGTCGAAGAAGAGGATATGGTGGACCTGGCTCTCCTTGGTCTTCCGAAAATTTGGCATGCATATCAAGATAGTGTCAATGGTCGGGAGAAGTTGCCGGGATGGGAGCGACTTTGGGAAGATCTCATGCAGGAGGAGATAAGGAGGACTACCAGGGACGAATCTTCATCAAAGGTATCTGATGAAGAAAATTGCGCTTTGGCTGCCAAAGGAAAGAAGGGGAAGAGCAAGAAAGCTTCTCAGTCTGGTGCGAAAGGCAAGAAGCAAGACATGTCCAAGGTGAAGTGTTTTCACTGTCACCAGCACGGACACTATGCCACAAATTGTCCACAGAAGAAGAAAAATAAGAAGTTTGCTGGACCTGCAGCGGGAGAGGCATTGGCTTCTCAATTCGAACTGGATTTTTCACTGATCGCATGCTTGGTTTCAAGTGTGATGGGATTAGTTTGGTTCTTGGACAGTGGTGCATTATTTCACATGACCGGAGATCGAGATCTGTTTTCAGATCTGAAGGAAAAAGATCTTGGAGTGCACATCGAGATGGGCGATGATGGTAGATACAGTGCGACTGGTATCGGTACCATTTCCTTTGAGAGGGAGTCTGGTAAAACTTTCATATTGAAGGAAGTTTTGCATGTTCCAGGATTGATGAAGAACCTGATCTCTGTGGCGATGTTGGAAGACAAGGGGTATGATGTGGTCTTCAGCGAAGGAAAAGCTTTCCTGCGCAGTAAGACTACTGGTGAGACCCGGAAGATAGGGGTTTGAGTCAAGAACCTTTATCAGTTGCAAGTAGATGGCTGCGCAACAATGGCATGCAAGGCGGGAGAAGTGGTGAGCCGGGATGATGAGGGCGAACTGTGGCACAGGAGATTGGGCCACCTTCACCATGGAGCTTTGAAGATCCTGCAACAGATTTCTACTGGGCTTCCTAAGGGCACTCTTGCGCAGTCAGATCAGTGCAAGGGGTGTACTTTAGGGAAGTATGTGAAAGCCACCTTTCACGAGAAGTATAGTCGCGCCACGACGATCCTTGAGAGAGTTCACACAGACGTGTGTGGTCCTTTCTCAGTTGCTTCGACAGCAAAGCACAAGTATTATGTGATCTTTGTTGATGATTTCTCTCGAAAGTGCTGGATCTTCTTCATGCAGAAGAAGAGCGATACATTCGCGAAGTTCTGTGAGTTTAAAGCACTGGTCGAGAAGGAGTCGGGGAAGAAGGTGATTGCTCTAAGGAGTGATAACGGTGGTGAATTCATCTCGGCTGAATTCAAGGAGTTCTGCAGCGCAGAGGGATTCGGAGAGAGCTCATCGCACCCCATAACCCACAGCAGAACGGGGTGGCTGAGCGGAAGAACAGAACGATCGTGGGTGCTACACGGGCGATGTTGCATGATCAGGGCCTACCCCTTCACTTGTGGGCTGAGGCATGCAATACAGCAGTGTATGTGCAGAACCGTTGTCCTCACAAGGTTCTTGGCATGAGTACACAAGAGGAGGCTTATTCTGGCAAGAGGCCTGATATTTCCCATTTGCGGATTTTTGGTTCTCCTGTCTACATGCATGTGACGAAGGATGCGAGAAGGAAGCTGGATCCAACTGCTAAGGTTGGAATATTTGTGGGGTACACTGATACACCTCACAACTACCGGGTATATTTGTCAGACAGTCGCAAGACTGTTGTGCGACGGGATATAAAATTTCAGGAGGAGAAAGCCATGCAGTGTTCGCTTGAGAGGGAGCTACACTTGCATGCAGATGAGGAGCTATTAGTTCCTAAGGAGAAGCTTCCGGATGTGGATCAGCCACAAGAGGAAGTTCAGGAGGTGGAAGAAACCACCCATGCAGCGCCAACCATCAGAGGGCGCAAGCGCACTACAGAAGCTGAGCGACTGGCTCGAGATGCAGAAAAGGTTGTAGGACCACCTACAACACAGCGCAGACAGAGGCAGTCACCGGATCGGTACACTGGATACATGGCTCTTATGAGTCAATGTGTCGTGACGGAGCCATCCTCTTTTGAGGAAGCTGTGGAGGAACCCGCATGGGTAGATGCCATGATCAAAGAATATGATTTGATCGTCAGAAACAGTGCATGGGAGATTGTCCCAAGACCGGAGGGGAAATCAGTGGTGGGTTCGCGATGGATCTACAAAGTGAAGCAGGCAGCTGACGGGAGTGTGGAGAAGTACAAGGCGAGATTTGTTGCCCGTGGCTTCTCACAGATCGAGGGGATCAATTATGAGGAGACCTTTGCACCTGTCGCAAGGTACTCTTCCATACGGATGATCCTAGCTCTCTCAGCGCAGATGGGATGGCACATCCATCAGATGGATGTGAAGACTGTGTTCTTCAATGGAGTCATTGAGGAGGAGGTGTACATAGAGCAGCCTGAAGGTTTCGAGATCTTCAACAGTGAGTCGCATGTTTGTCGACTCAAGAGAGCATTGTATGGGCTAAAGCAAGCACCTCGTTCTTGGTACGCACGGATAGACAATTATTTCACCGGGCTTGGATTTTCCAAGAGTGAGGCGGATCCTAACCTGTACCAGATTGTGGTGGAGGGGAAGCTGCTGATCATTGTACTGTATGTAGATGATCTGATTTTAACGGGTGATGAGCTGTTGATACTTTCATGCAAGGAGGATCTTGCTAGAGAGTTTGAGATGAAGGACTTGGGCCTCCTTCATTATTTCCTGGGATTGGAGATTTGGCAGCGCAGTGGAGGACTGTTTGTTTCTCAGGGTAAGTATGCCCGGTAGATTCTGGAGAGGTTCAACATGCATGGCTGCAAGCCTGTTGACACTCCTCTTCCTGGTGGTTGGAGGAAGAAGGATGCTACTTTAGCGGAGGTAGTGGATGCCACTGTCTATCGACAGTTGGTGGGGTCGCTTACGTATTTGGTCAATACACGACCCGATATATGCTATGCTGTTAACCAGCTTTCACAAGATATGGTTAAGCCTACCAAGCTCTTCTGGAAGGAAGACAAGCATGTATTGTGTTATCTTAGTGGCACATAGAGATATGGTCTATGGTACAGACAGGAGGATGGGCCCGAAGCTCGGCGGGGCGTGCGGTGGGCGAGGGGGAGACGCGGACGAAAAGAGCACTATCGGAGGAGTTTTCTCTCGGCATTGGGTCGACGGCGGTTTCTCGAGTACGGCGGGGAATCAGGTCCCGTGGCACTTAGTTCAGCAGAGGCCGAGTACATGGCAGCTAGCTTGGCTGCATGCGAGGCTATTTGGATGAGGAAGATCCTCGCAGGATTGTTCAGGTTGCATTTGGAGCCTACGTTGATCTACTGTGATAACCAGAGCTGCATCAAGCTCTCGGCTAATCTAGTATTTCATGATAGGTCCAAACACATCGACATCAGGTACCATCATATCAGAGATTGTGTTCAGCGGAGAATCATGATGCTTTCATATGTTCCCACGGAGGATCGGGATGACGACATCCTGACGAAGGTGCTCACCAGGAGCAAGTTCGAATTCCACAGAGGCAGGATAGGGGTTGCAGATAATCCATATCTTGCTGAGAGGGAGTGTTGAAAATGCAGCAAGATGATGGAGCTTAGTGAAATGACGTCGCCTTCACTAAGTGGGCCCGCAGGCAAATTCTGGCGCAAAGTCTATTTTTAGACTATGTCTATTTTTAGACATATGGAGCATGGTCCAGGGGTTGCAGTATGTTATTCTTGGAGTATTGGTCATGTTGGTAAAAATATATGGACCTATATTTTTGGACCTATAGGTCGAAGTCTATTTTTAGACTGCCTATCCTAAAAATAGGGAAGTCAAATATTATTTACCCTTAATAATATTTGGACTCTAAACTTCAGTTTACTCTCTTGGAGCACTTCAGTTCGAGCCTTGGAAGTGGCTCATGTATCTGACAGAGGAATTACACTATTCCTAGGGGTTTGGTGAGCTCATGCATGGTTGACTTCAGTTAGGACTTCAGTGGCAGAAGTTTGGTGGAGTTGATGAGACATTTGGTGGAGTTGTGTTCGGTTTAACTTAGTTGAACTAGTTGTGATTAGTTTAACTAGATAATCAAATAGTAATGAGTGGAGTGAATTAAATATTATTTAATTCACTAATTATTAACTCATTATTCAACTCAAGAACACATCAGTTCACTACAGTGCATGGACAGTTCAGTGGAGACCAGTGGAAGAGGTAGATGAAAGGGTGAGTTTGCTATTAGTTGCAACAGCAGTTGTGCATGAGATTTGCACAAGCATTGGAGGATATTTCCAATGATGATTGCGCAGTTGGAGCCAGTGAGATTCGAACTTGGATCTCTCATTAGACCAGCCTTGATTGTGCAATAGAGGCAGGAAATTAGTGGATTAGTTTTGAACCTGTGACTTGTTCAAAAACTGAGCTAGTTTGTATGTAACTTTTGGCGACAGTACTGAGTACTTGTGAGGAGTATTGTACTGAGATTGTTACATGTTTCTCTTCTATTATAATATACAAATAGCTGGGGGTTTTAAGCTATAAGCTTTCCCCATTACATATTGTGTTTATGTGCGCATGCGACTGTTTCTATTTCCGCAAATTGATGATTAATTTGTAGAAGAGATTATGTGTTATGCAACAAATCGAATTTGTGTATGATCGGGATAATCTCAGAGCTTGAATCTTCATTATTCAGCAAATTTCTACAAGAAGAAGTGATATGCATGAGAAGGGCTAAGCTTGATAAAGCACCACATCCGTTCATACCCCCAAACGAGGCCCCATCAAATAAATCGATTGGAAAAAAAAACCCGAGTCCTTATAGGAAACTGAGCGTTGGGGGGGCCTAGGAGGCCAAGGGCCTATCTTGTGGAAGTGGGTGACAATTTTGAGCTTTTTGAAATTGTATTTGGGGGCTTGTTTTCAAAGATTCTAACATTTATGGAACACCAAATGCCCCAAAAAAAAATAGCGGGATGGCTCTAAAATATTTCATCCTTGAAAACCAAAATTCTAGGCACGAGATGATGGAGGATCGATCTTGCGTGACATTGATCTTGAGAAGATTAGAGACTTACTCCCAAATATCATTTGTGAAAGGGCATACCAAAACAATATGCGAGAAATCTTCAAAAGTAGGTCCACAAAGGTTTCACATGCTTACTATCGTCATTGCTCTAAACTAGGTTGCAACATAAATTGACAATGAATCCAATCAGACACCACACATTAAATCCACTATGTGACATGAAAATGCAATCAAAGTCACTCGAGATGGGTAAAATTTATAAAATGCTTGCACATGGAAGAAAGCTTCATATTTTTGTTCATAAAGGAGTTTTACTTATGCTCGACACTATTTCTTCCTATGCTTACTAGGGGCCAGGTTTAGGTCCCCCTGACCTAGCCTCCCTTGTCCTCGCTTTTATGAGGAGTCTCCATGTATGCAAAATGGTCATAGTTGTCGAAACTACCCTGTGGTTTAATTTTTTTTGGGGGTGGTGGCTATTTGGGTTTGACGACACCAAGAAGATGAGGAGATTTTAAAACTATGTTTTGGCTACATATTTCACTGACGTGGTTCACCCTACAGTATTTTTAAACAATGTTGGGCATAAGGTATTATGCTCAAGCGTATAGACACAATATTGGTTTAGTTGGATTCCCATTCACTCTTGAATATTTGTGTTATATATTCTATATGCTCTATTTATTTCTTTAAATTATGGTACTATGAGTGCACCCATTGGTAATATAGAGGTCAGACCTCGCTTTGTATGACTATACTTTATGCTTGTCTCCAACTTAACCCTGCTTGCCCAGATCTTACTACCTCCCTTTTAGTTCACTATCACAAGTTATCGTTCTGTGCTCATCCTACCTCTTTTAGCTAACCTCTACCCCTTCCATGTTGTCTTTACCACCCTTTTCCCTCCTACATGGCCACTCCCTTATCGCTCAATGTTATTTCTATCCTCCCCTAGCTCATGATGCCTTGATAAAGGGAAAAAATCCATCATGGCTTCTCATATAGAGTAGAGGGAAGTGTGAGGGCCCATTGGTGAGTGAATTTTTTAGCTCAACAATATCATTCCCATATACCCTAGACTGCATATAGATAGAAATTGATCATTCATTTTTAGAGGCCAGGGATGATAAGGATGAATACATAGACGTTGATATTCTTGATTAAGTATTTGAGTGGCTCTCGAATTCTTGCCACACTCAAGGAAGGAAGAATCAATATCTATGGACATTGGAATTGTATTAGCACATCAAGGCAATTCTTGGAAAAAAATTGTTGGAGAGAGATAAGGGAAAGTGAGAATTATCTGTGCAATCAGATGAAATACAAACTAAGCATAGGGAAATGTCCTTGGAACACAGTGACATGCCCCTTTAGTTGGCTATAATTGAGGCCATTCTCTCTATAAAAAATTTTCTCTCTTCTCTCAATATACTTGGAGCACCTATAGATGTATCAACCTCCACCTGATACATTGTAATGCTCACTCCCTCCCACCTCCTTTGACTAAGCTCGGCTAAATGGGAGGTGTTACTTTTAAATAACCTTATCTACATGGTCTCATTATGGAAATGGGGTTACCAAATTCCTCATTTCCAAAAGTTATTGAAATTAACTTTGGATAACACCATCATGTCCTACTCATCAAGATCTTTCCAACAATATATTTTTTTCCCCAATCAGATGCACAAATCAAAATTTATGCTTAATTGAAGTTTGGCCCCCTTCAACCTTGTCACATTAGCAAAGTTTTGTCACATGGCACATACATAACTCTAAATCCTCACATGAAGTACACTTTGACACCTGTCACATCATAGAACTTGAGCAACACGGCGCCCCGTGCCCCTTTCTCGAAATGACATTCCATTCTCACCTCTAGAGTGTACCAATTAATTTCATGTTAAATAATGGGAATAATTACCATCTCAGGGCTTTTGTCTACTCCATGCCATGTGGTAAAATCACATAACAAGCACCTCCACATCCTCAGTCTCTGCGGTGACATGGCTTCTATCGATCGGTACTACCATGTCAACACCACATGGCACTCAATTCCAGGTGATACCTCAACCACCACCACACGTCTTCTAATGCCAAGTCAACTGAAATCCAAGATCCCACTAATTCTCATATCTCCATGCATTCAATGATGGGGAAGGAATTTTGTCCTGTTCACTATCAATAATTCCAATATTCTCAACATGGACGAACCCCTTGTCATACCTCTGCGACTCGATAATAATATTGGAGACATGTGGCAGGATGTTTCTCATCTTGCAGCCTCTATCAACTGTGCCCTTTCTCACAACCAACCACCTTGCCTTCCCAACATAATGTGAAATGAATATAAACAATAGATAATGGGAGTGTTATGTTCCATGCTTCTTTCAACTCATGGATTTTTACTAGTGACGCAAAGTCTTTCGTCCGGTGGAGGCACACCTTTGTCCCATAGGACATAAATGTATCTAAAAATAGACAGATATTCTTCAGCCTCCAAGGTTTTGAATCTTTTCAAGTCTTAATCGATTTTATCCACCTCGAGTGCAATCCCAATGTTCAATGATGACCAAACTTAGAGTCTCAAGGACTCTGAGGGCTCACGAAGCCATTCTAGATGGAAAACAATGCTTTGAATCATTAGTTTAACATGGATAAATCCCTCAATATCACAATAACACCTCAGATGTTAAACATAGCCACAACAAAGAAATAAAATATCTACATGTCTCACAACAATAATTTCTGGATACACTGATATAGTGTGTCTCACACACATCGACCACAAAATTTACAATAGTTTGTACAGAACCATTACCAATGCATATCATCAATAAAGTCACACACATAGTAACATTCAACTATCTAAGCAGGTAATCATACATATTAGGTAACTGACCATATACTCAAGAGTTTATCATCAGTTACAAGGGATTTTCAAATCGATTTCGGACCATGAAATCTATCACACATGTAATTTATCACAAGAAACCAGGAATAAACCATTTCCTCATAAGAAATGCAATTAAATACATTGTTATAACCCATAAAAATAACATTCAACACACATAATGCAACAGGAATATAAGCATATGCTTATATGTATAATTTAAAGACTGGAAACTTAGGGAGGGACTTCAACTCCCTACCCAATCCCCCTTGCCACAAAACCACAATGAATCTTTGTCAATAGATCATCAACCAAAAGGGTTCATTCAAGGCTCAAAGAGCTTCATTTTATTTTTAGGAGAGGGATTATATATGTATAAAGTGTTGAAATTTGCAACAAGAAATAGTGACATTGGAAACTAGAAAGGACAAAAAATACACACACATTAGCGAGGAAATTTAGTGAGGAGTTTCAGTTACACACTAGTGAGGAATGTGGGTGTCTAATTTATTTTTTCCTTGTTATATTATCTCATAAAAACTTGTATTTGTTAAAAAATTCAGAAAGACTAAGTTAGCTCAAGAATTTCGAGTTGAGGGTAAAAGGTGATGCATGTAGAGTGATTCTACTATTTTTGGGGTCCAATTGTAGTTAATGTACTAGTGTGGTGTGAGTGTAATCAATTAAATCAAATTGATTGAGTTAAAATTAGTTTAACTAGTTCTAACTGAGTGATGAGCTAGTGAGAGGTCCTGTGAATTAAATTAGATTTAATTCACAAGTAGTGATCAATCAGATAACTAATGACTCTCTATTAATAGTTGCATGCATGTCAGTTCTAAGGAATATCTAGTTGAGGCAGAGGTTAAAGGGAACATAACTACTAGTTGTATAATCATAAAATTGTATAGATAATGCATCCAATCAGAATAAGGCATAAAATAAATCATTCCTTAATTAGAGAAAATTGTCTTTAAAAGAAGGAATGAAGGCACAAGTTTAATCATTGTTTTGGTGAGCACGGATTGGTGAGACCAAGCAATCAACAACACAAGTTTGTGCGTGGATCTTGTGAGAGAAAGGTGTGCAAGAGAAGCTTGTGTGCAGCTCGGTATTGAGACAATGAGAGATAGTGCATAGGTTTATCAGGAAGGGAAATAGCATTGTATTGTTTCATGGTCTTGACTTTATGCAATATACAGATAGAGGGGTTTTGAGCAATTTATTTCCCTAGATACATCTTGTGTTGTGTGATTGATAATTCCTTTCTCTTACTTGTTATGTGATTGTGCAATCATGTTTTTCTTCCACAATTTGTAGAGTAGATTCAATTATTTTGTTTTAGCATAATATAAGATCAGTTTGAATCTACGTGGATTTTCTGCATGGTATCAGAGCAGGAAATTTTTGGGTAGCGAATTTGCAGAGAATATCTGAAAATTTTGATGCAAAATTTTCAAAAAGAAATAGCACATTTGGCTTCCTTGCGAAAAAATACCCAAATTGAAAAAAAACCGCTCGAATCGGAGCTCAGATGAGGGAGATATCGTCGATTTAAAATCAACAATTTTTTAAGAAATGTTTTTGATAACGAGACAATAAAAATGTGTGCAAGTCAAGAACCTGCATGCACTTGAGGTACAATATGCATGCAAAGCTTTGAGGTTAGAGACTTGGTGGTTGAGAGGGAGCACAAATTAGCTCTCAACATGCAGCCTCAGAAGCAGTCTCAGAAGGTTGTGGAGCATCCACAATTAGAGAAGCAGAGAGGAGACCGAGTGGAAGATTCCACTCAAGCATAGACCTCCAAGAGGGGTAAATTTTGAGCCAAATGGGCAGAAGGACTACATGCAATCATACATCCAAGTGAGAGGTGTGGTGATGTGCAGATATAATCCCAAGAGAATAAATCTAGGTAGGATCCATTGAGATGGTGTGTCTCATGGATCGAACTTGGCTACGAGGAGCCCACAGTACAACAATAGAAAGAAGGATCAGTTAGGTTTATATAGTCATATTTCAGGAAGACAAAAATCACAGTGACAGATGTCAGATACTGGAGTGCAGATCAGAGTTGGTAGCAGTGAAGAGGGCATGGATGCAGATGTCATCAACAACACAGAGATTTCAGTAGACAGTGCAGTAACTAGTAGAAGTCAGAGACTCTAATGGCAGATTCATCATATTGATTCAGTTGTTCGAAGGCTATTCAATTTAAGGAGTTGCAGGTGCAAACAAGACTAGAGAAGTGTTGCATGCAAAACATTCCAAAGGTACCATTTCGAGATAGATTTAATTCATTTCTTGATGAGAGGGAGTGTTGAAATTTGCTACAAGAAACAATGAAATTGGAAACCAGAATGGGCAAAAAGTACACACACATTGGTGAGGAAATTCAGTGAGGAATTTTAGTTAGACACTAGTGAGGAATGTGGGTGTCTAATTTATTTTTCCCTTAAATAAATTGGACAATAAATTATAATCGTATCTCATAAAAACTTGTATTAGTTAACAAAGTCAAAAATAATGAGTTAGCTCAAGAATTTTGAGTTGAGGGTCAAAAGTGAGGCATGTAGAGTGATTTTATTATTTTGGGGGTCCAGTTGCAGTTAATGCACTAGTGTGGTGTGAGTGTAATCAGTGAACTCAAATTAATTAAAATTAGTTTAACTATTTCTAACTGAGTGATGAGCTAGTAAGAGGTCCAGTGAATTAAATTATATTTAATTCACAAGTAGTGATAAATCAGATAACTAATGATTCACTATTAATAGTTGCACACATGTGATGGCATGGTCAAGTCAGCACTCTTTAAAGGAAGCGTTGCGGGCCTAGGAAAAAACTTCAGATGAAAGGCCAATGTTTGGCAGAAGCACAGAAGCGATGCACGGGAGCTCCATTTCTCCCTTCCCAATTACAGAGGGCTGTTGATATTTGGAGTGAAGGGCAGGAGGAAGATGATTCATAGAAGCCCAGGTTCTCAAATGGATACTTTCACAGCCTATTTTCAAATATGTCTATTACATACATAAAATATGTATAGTCTTGGGTTCCCGTTGTGGTTTCTCTCTGGTTAACGTGTATAGAACATGGATAATAAGTTAAAAGATTTTCTTTCGAGTTTTTTTTTCCAGACTGAATAACATAGAGTTCAAGGGGAGGGAGGAGCTACAAGAACTTTCGAAGTTTTTCACTTGGAATAACCGTTTTAGTATACATAGGCCCTGTGAGAGCGTCAAGGTTTTCTTCTATAAAAGGTGGTGGAATGTATTTAGGTGTTTCACTTATTGTTGTTCACCAGAATCATGGCATGAAGGTGTATAGGATCCTGTTACTCATATGTTTTCATATCTTGTGGTGACAAACATTACTATATTGTGCTTAGTTTTTGCTGGGTTTTGCAATCATCATTCTGGAAGATTGGTTGCTGGTTTCGGCTTTTCTGGTACTGATCGTTGGTGGATGATGATGGGAAACATCGCCAGTTTCTTAGTTTTAAATTTCTTTTCCGACGCTCTGACATCAACAGCGATCCGGGGATTTTTGGCGGCCAATTGTACCTCCTATAATGGAGTGGTGGGTTTAGTCGTTCCTAATTTTGGTTTTTTAGGAAGAAGACTGTTATCTTACTGCTCCTCTTCTAGAGTCCATATCTGTGCTTGTAATTTTTTTAAGCCAGGATTTTGTTGGTTGTATGGGGGCGGCTCCTGTCCTCAGATAGGACAGAAGTGTAGTGATGGGTGGGTGGTGGTCAACATCACTTTAATTGGACTGGCCCTTTGTGACAAGGTGGGAGTTACTTATGATTGATCTGGGATCTTATCCCTTATACCTTCACTGGTTTGAGACAAGATGGGCCTTTAATCTTGGATCATGAGATCATTGGTCATAGTCCACTAGCATCCAGATGGACATCCTATCTTCCCATTAGTCATCCGAAGTGGTGCTTTGAGATTGGGGTGGCAGTCTTAGGAGGGATGTATCCATTTTTCTCTCCCGAGGGTAATCGACCGTATGGGGACTTGACACATGGGGATATGGTTTAATGGAGGTTTTTGGATTATATGTTGAGGATTTGGTTAGCTCATAGTACTGCTTGGACAGTTGGATGATTTATTAGGCAAGTTTTTCACTGTGGTTCTTTTGAATTCTGGCATTTTTGCTACGGCCCGGATCGATTATCAGGTTGCCCTCCTATGCCAGTTGGTGTCTTCTAGCGCTCTTATTTTTGGGCATTTATCCTTTATGGAATTGACAACGTGTTCTGGTTACTAAGGTGGTGGTGTTTTTGTTGGGTGGATGTCATCCCTATACGTCAATCCTAAATGGAGCTTTCCACCTTTATACAGGATGATGACGAGGTTTTCCATGACGCGGCTTTCTTGCATGCTGTCCAGGTGGTCGAGGACGGCTGTGAGGCACGTGGAATGTCGATTCTTAACCTTGGTGGAGAATTAGGTTCTGTTGATACTCTATTAATTCTGGAGGAATGGTCAGGGGGAAAATCATCACAGAAAACACCAGAGTTTTCTCGTCCACAAAATAAAGGGGTGGAAAAACCGTTTAAGCTGTCGGGGGAATGTCATCTCCTTAGTTTTGGGACGGAAATTCTGTGGGATAGGGTGGTGTTATTATCCAAAAGGGCAGTGGTGGGGAGATGGCAGTTTGAGAAATATTTCCAAACTGATATGATGGAGTGGCTTGCGAAGCAATGGGAGGATTTACTGGGTTACTTTCCTGAAGTGAGTAGGTTAGAGGCAGGGTGGTTTAGTTTCTTACTGTAAAAGGATGAATATGTTGCAGTGGTCCTCAGCAGAACGTGGGTACTTGATAGGTGTTTCTTGGCTCTCCACAGGTGGGATGCCATTTTCCACCCGAAAACAAATGCCCCTGTGAATCATCTTGTTTGGGTAAGACTTCATGGTTTGCCTCTTATTTTTTGGAATTTTAAGGCCCTTAAGGCCATTGGAGATTCCATAGGGTCGTGTTGTTTTGCTGACCCAAAATTTCATGAGGCGTATGAAAAACGTATGGCTTGGGTCTTGGTGGAAATTATGTTCGTTGGTGGTTTTCCTTCGAATATCAAATTACAGTGGGATGGCTCGATTCATTGCCAAAATTTAGACTATTGGAACCTTCCTTATAGATGCTACCTATGCCATGAGACGAATCATCTCATGCAGAAATGTTCATCTTGGAAGTCAGTGGGTCGACGGCCGGTGGTGAAAAGAAATCTAAGGATGAAGCAGCAGGTGGTGGACACTACAATTTCGGGCGCCGTTCATATTCCGGGTAAGACACATATTCCTATTCCTTCTGATTCTGACAAGGATGGTTTCAATCGAAAAAATGTCAGGTTTTATTTTCTGATGTTCAAACTCTAAAAGCACCTCTCAGGGAGTCCATCGATTCGAGTTTGGGAATTTCTAGGGCTCTATGCCATATCCCTGATGACCCTTGGTGCAAGGAGAAAGTAGTCACCATTTCGAGTCCTTTGTCTCACCGGGTCTTGGCACACAACCTGTATCATCTGTGCTTAGTTTGTCTTCTGGCGGGGACCCTATTCATTTGTGTCAGTGCCCGTCCATGACATTATAAGTCCCGGAAGGGGGTGGTCAAGTTTCTCCCCATGTATCCTCTAAGATGGGCCCGACAGTTCTGGGAATATTAGAAGGGGAGTTGCTTGAAGTGGAATGGCTGAAAATACTTATTCCTGGGATGGCGGGGAATAATGGCCAAAGTCCTCCATTTTTTTTTGCCCCGAGGCTCTCTAATGAGCAATGTCATTTTAAAGAGGGGGTGCCTATGAACCCGACAGTAGATGTTTTAGCCCCAAGAAATTCTGTCGGCAGCGACATATAATTTTTGTTGGCTAATCCGGAGGTAGGTTTAGTTCCGCTCTCAGTTGTTTCGGGTTTATCACCACCTCGTATCATCGTCAGTCCAACTTTCCGTCAAAATGTCACCATCTGAAGGGGAAAAGGGAAGCAGAAAAGGAAGACTAAACTGTTGACTGAGTCGAGCCTTTGTGATGACCCATCTGTTGAAAATTATCGAGAAGTCCCTGTGGTGCAGGCTATTGGGCAGGTCCTTAGAGTGCTTTCACCCGCTGATGGTCCCCCTTAATGGAGATGGTCTCTTTGAATATCCGGGGTTTGGGTAGTCACGCCAAATTTTTGTCTTTAAAAAATTTTCTTCACTTTAATAAGCCTTCTATCATTCTTCTTCAGGAAACAATGACTGATGCTGATCAATCAAATGCCTTTCTTCGGCCCCTGTTTCCAAATTGGTTATTCATGTCGACCGATGAAAATGGGATTTCTGGGGGTTGTGCAGTTCTTTGGGACCCTCGATGGTTCACTCTCTCAGCTTTCGTATTCTCGGGTGGTATTGTGCTCACTGGATTTTGTCGAGGTTTCAATTCAAGGATTCATATCCTTAACTTATATGCCCCTTACTCTGACAAGTTGAATTTATGGACGCATTTGGATGCCTGTGGTTTTTTTATGATAAGAAACATCATTTTTGCCAGTGATTTTATTTTTTCTTTTAATAAAAATGAAATCTGGGGCGATAAGGGCAGGATGGATCCACGAGATCTGGACATTAGGGAGACATTGCATAATTATGATCTCATTGACATCCCTCTAGGTTCTAAAAGCCCTACTTGGATAAATGGGCGGAAAGGTAAGGAGTTCATTGGAAAATGTATTGATCAGTTTATGGTAAGTATGGGCTTAAGATCCACTATAAAGCACCTGGAATCCGATGTTGAAGACCTCACAATATCTGACCACAGGCCAATTATTATGGACTGGGACTTTGAGGAGAAACAATATGGGCACCCATTCAAGTTTAACAGACTGTGGATCGAGGACGATGACTTCAATGATATGATTAAGAGATTTTTGTTACAATATAAGAGAATATCGGGTTCCTCTGAAATGGTTCACCTAAAAAAATATTCTGAAGGGTCTAAAGAAGGAGGTTCGGGGGTGGGAGCAAAGGAAAAAAAAGGGAACACAGGTTGAGGATTCGTCACATCATCATGGAAAGGTCGAGAATATACATGGAGGTTGCAAATGGTATTCAAAGTATAAATTTCTATGAGGATCTAAAAAATTTGGAAGCCAAATATCGGGTTTATCTATTAAAAGAGGAGGCTGAATGGCGGTTAAAGAGCAGGGCTGCCTGGCTTAAAGCTGGTGAAAAAAACACTAAATTTTTTCACAAGTATGCTTCAAGCAGGAGGAGGGAAAACTCAATTTGGGAAATTGAGGCTGGTAGGTAAACTTTGTGCAAAAATTCTGAGACTAAGGTAGCAACAGTCGATTATTTTGGCACTTTTTATTCTCAAAGGGATATGGAAGTTACTCCGGAACATCTGGAGTTGATTGCAGAATACTTGGTGATGTTCAATGTCGATGATAACAGGATTTGATTTGATAAGGTTTCACATGAGGAGGTGAAAGGAGTCCTAAACTCATTTTCCGTTGATAAGAGTCTGGGGCCGGATGGCTGGACCCTAGATTTTTTTCTTCACTTTATTGATGAATTTTTACAGGACGTAACGGAGATGGTTGAGGAGGCCCATGTCTCTGCGAGGGTCAATGTATCTGTTAACTTCACTTTCATTTCCCTCATTCCCAAAAAGTCTGGTAAGCTATCCTTTGATGATTATCGACTGATTTCTCTTTGTAACACTCTCTATAAAATTATTTCCAAAGTTATTGCTCAGAGAATGAAGGGCACTTTATCCAAATATATTTCGCCTGAGAAATTGGGGTTTCTGGAGAATATAAATATTCACGATGTTGTTTGGATGACACAAGAAACTATCCATACCATTGGGTCAAAAAATAAAAATGTGGCTGTGATGAAGATCGATATGAATAAAGCATATGACAGGGTTGATTGGATATTTTTAAGACTTGTGCTCCACAGGATTGGGCTAGACACTGAAGTTGTTGCATGGATCATGGGCTGCATTAGCAAAACTTCTATGGAAATCATCATTAACGGTTCGGCTACAAATTTTTTTCAGCCGGGAAGAGGATTAAGGCAAGGGTGCGCATTATCCTCGTTGCTCTTTATCCTTGTCATGGATGATCTGAGTCTTGGGATTAGGAAAGAAGCAATTCAAAATAGGATCCAGGGGATTGAGATCAGTCCTCAGCTAAAACCTACCCATAGTCTATTTGTTGACGACATCCTAATATTTGGTATGCTTGTTTATAATCGCTGGGTGGTACTAAAAGATACTTTTTCTCTTTTTTGTGATGCCATGGGTATGGTAATTAGTGATGCTAAATCATGTATATATTTCACCGGTGGGAATGTCATGATTCATTATGATCTGTCTATGTTTTTTGGTTTGTCTTATGCTTCTCTGTCAGATGGTATCACCTATCTTGGGTTCCAGACGAAAGCTCTGAGTTATACCTCGGAGGACTAGAGGTGGTTACTTCAAAAATATCATAAGAAACTAAAATTTTGGTCCACAAAATGGTTATCTAAGGGTGGTAGACTAATATTGACTCAGGCTGTCCTCCAACAGATTACTATTTACTGGGGCCACCTGTACATCATTCCAAACAAGATTGTTGCCGAGGTTCACAGAATTATGGAAAACTTTATTTTGGGAGGGTGAGACAGGAAAAAAGCTATACATCTAGCTAGATGGGAGCTGCTTACATGCCCAAAAGAAAAGGGGGGATGGGGTCTTTTGGACTTGGGGATTTTTGGAAAATCACTATTGATAAAAACTATCTGGAGAGGCCTACATCCCGGCGATTTTTGGCAAGATATTATAAACCACAAGTATCTGGAGGGGGCTTCACTGGAAGACATATATGTATTGGGCTGGAAAGCTGGTAGTGCTAGATTAGCTATATGGAAGGGATTTGAAAAACTATGGTCTATGTTAAAACAAAATCTGATATGGCAGTTCGGAAGTGGTTCAAAGATCCTAGTGGGGAGCAGAAACATTATGGGTTTCAGACGTCATATCTCGATTCCGGATGACATCATTAATTCTCTAAATAAAAAAGGGTATTTTTTTTACAACAAACTATTCATGCTTGGGAGGGTGACATTCCGATCTGGAAAAAAAATGATGAGATGGGTTTGGATTGTAGATGGGGGGTCACTTGGGACACATATATTAAACTTTTAAGAAGTCAAGGAATTTGCAGTTTCCATGATGGGGATAGAATTCGGTAGGAGGGTTCTTGTTCTGATGAGGGACTAAGATTTAAAGACATATATTCGACCTTGATCAATCAGAAGCCGGAGCTGGAACAAGATTGTTGGTTTGGAGTTTTCTGGAAGAAAGATGTGCTTGTAAAAATTATCATATTTCTTTGGCTTGTGAGGCATGAAAAAAACCTTACTTGGAGGAATCTACAAAGAAGAGGGTGGCAGGGTCTAGGCTTGTTTTTTCTTTATGGTTCTCAAGAGGAAGATAACTCCCATCTGTTTTATTCTTTCCCTTTTTCTTGTGAATCCCTTCAATTATTGTGTGATTGTTTACATGTTCAGTATCCATCATATAGAAGCACGGAGGAGTGCTTGCGCTTGTGGCTGCAAAGAGGTAAGAACTGGTGGTCACTCCCAATTCTAGTTCATTGGCATATTTGGTGCTGCCGGAACAAGAAAATTTTTGTGGGATGCCACAACTCCCCGGAAAATGTTTTTCATAAAATTTACATTTATTTGGAACAATATGAAGAATGTGGGGACGCCTATGAAAGATATTTCCAAAAGATTACACCCT
Organism: Pinus albicaulis; assembly: GCA_034641835.2. Taxonomy (NCBI): domain Eukaryota; kingdom Viridiplantae; phylum Streptophyta; class Pinopsida; order Pinales; family Pinaceae; genus Pinus; species Pinus albicaulis. The sequence goes on along the minus strand of CM076583.1, from coordinate 1,113,060,723 downwards.
TATGAATCTCATTTTCCTGTTGGTTATTTTGATGGGGCTGCTCAGCGATCAAACTGTGGATGTGGTGCATGGATCCTTTTATCTCCGGGCTGTCATTATAAGTTTTTTTGGAATGGGGAAATGGAACCAATATAAAGGTAGAAGTTTTGGCTTTGTGGGGTCTTATGTGGTGGGCTTCACATCTTTTTCTAGACAAGATTTGGATTGTGGGGGACTCAAAGGTTCTGATTGATCATATGAATCACAAAGCTAATATAAACCTAGGAATACTTTCACACTGGCTTCATAGAATTGACAGGTTAAGAAGTGTTTTTACTACAATCTCCTTCCATCATGTCTATAGGGAAAATAATGTTATGGCAGACGGACTTTCGAAACGGGGTTTTACTGTTAACTTTGGGAAGGTGTATTATCAGCTACACATCAATGATGGACTTGAGGTAGATGGAACTTTCCCTATCATCTGAGAAGTTTGGAAACATTTCTTTGTTTCTGCCATATGTAATTTTTGGATGCTCTCGGTATAACTGTTTTTATTGGTACTATTAACAGTTTTCATATATTTTGGTTTGTAAACAGAACATAATCTGTTAGGTTTGTTGTTCTTATATAACCTCATTTTTGAGCTGACGACATGGTAGATGACCGATTCCTCTTTGGGCTAAACGATATCGATATGTTTCTGGTACTGAATATAAACCAAAGTATTTTTCTTACTGAAAAATAGTTGCACGCATGTTAGTTCTGAGGAAGACCTAGTTGAGACAGAGATTAAAGGGATCATAACTATCAGTTGTATAATTATAAAATTGTATAGATAGTGCATTCAGTCAGAATAAGGCCTAAAATAAGTCATTCTTTAATTAGAGAAAATTGTCTCTAAAATAAGGAATGAAGTCACACGTTTAATCATTGTTTTTGTGAGCATGAGTTGGTGAGACCAACAAATCAGAAGCCCAAGTTTGTGCGTGGAGCTTGTAAGAGAAAGGTGTGCAAGAAGAGCTTGTGCATAGGCTGGTATTGAGACAATCAGAGATAGTGCAGAGGTTTCTTAGGAAGGGAAATAACATTGTATTGTTTCATGGTCTTGAATTTATGCAATATACAGATAGAGAGGTTTTGAGTAGTTTCTTTCCCGAGATACATCTTGTGTTGCGTGATTGACAATTCCTTTCTCTTATTTGTTATGTGATTGTGTGATCGTGTTTTGCTTCTGCAATTTGTAGAGTAGATTCAAGTATTTTGTTTTAGCATTTTACAAGATCAATTTGAATCTACATGGATTTTATACATAAAGGAAGGTTTATCATATGGATTAGTTACTATAAGAGTAAAGAGTCTACCTTCAGGAGATTTATTAGCTTACTAAGCAAGTACCTAAGTGGTTTATCAACCCCAAGGCTAGCCACTCAAGATTTTATCATACTTTTTGACTAATTCCTAGGTGTCTTAGCCTGTCAAGTGTTTTGTCAACTCGAACTAGTATCCCAGTGTATTTTCATCCCCAAGGAAAGCTAGTATTTAGGTGTTTATCATTTCTATGAGCAAGCACTTAATTTGTTTATCAGCTTCGGCTAGCACCTGAGAATCCCGACCCCACCAAAATATTTCTCGCAAATCAATTCTTAGGAACACTCAATGGCCTCATCAAACATAGGGAATACCATCCCCAAGGTAGAACACAAGCTCTCATAGGTTGTATTTTCCTGGCATATTCACATCAACCACCCATTCTTGCCCTTCATTCTACTCTTTTGTGAAATTGTTCATTCTTGTTCTTAGCGGGCTTCTTCTCTTACTTGTCTACCGCATAGTCGCTTTGCTTGAAATAATGGTGCCTTATGCTCGAATCACTCTCCTCTCCCCCCTTCTATCCCATCAGGCTTCTCCTCTTGTTTTCATGTGTGTTTACCACACCCATGCTTCCACGAGGAAATATACTACATGCTCATCCTTCACTCAAGGAGACCATTCCCTAAATTCAATGTTGCACCAGCAATTCCATTAATCCATCAAGGAGATAGGTGGTTAAATAGATAGAACTTTTAGGGTTTATAAGAAACTTCTCTTCCAGAGTACCTGAATCTGTTTCCAATTCCCTCAGTCCTTCAATGTGATACATTTCCACATTATTTACATGAATTACAATTCACAATATTATTTACAAGAGGGATTAGCAAAAATGGCTATCACGGATGTGATATGGCTTTCTTCTTTGTTGGGAATGGCTCATCTTTGAGCCCTTTTATAATTTTATTCTATACTATTGTGAGCATACTAAGTTGTAATTTTGGCAAGATTAACACTAAGTATTACAATAGGAACTCTAAAATTAATGTTATGTCATGGCAGAGATACAGAGCTATCAATTTTATGGTTCCTTTTGGAAAAAGATATTGTTTTTTAGCCATGGTATAGTTTCCTTAAAGGTAGTCCGCAGCTGAAAAAATTGATATAGTTGTATATGTTGTAATATTTTTTTTACTGATCAATAGAATTTGAAATTCACCAAAAAAAAAAAAAAATTACAATAATTTTTTTCCTAAGTTATATAATCAAATCCTACACATATTACATTAAAAAATTGTCTCACACATATATATCAACTATATGTATTATGAGAGTTTTAATAAAATAAAAATTAGAATATTTTTATAGAGATATTATGAAATATCATGGTTAGAAATATAAACCATTATTATTTAACTTTATTGTGATGCCATATGCATATTATGATTTTTATTAGGAAAAAAATATTTGTATATATATTAATTAAAAAAATTACAATATGACAAAGAGAATTGATCATACTTGTTGTTTTTATTACTTTTTACTTTTTATTGTTTTATTATTATTTTTAAACTAATGTTTCATTTTATGGAAACTACAACAACTCTCTCATATTGACCCAAGATTTAAATTTCTGTAGTCATTTATGGACACTAAAACATCTTCCTCATGTTGGGTTGTAGAGTGTCTCTAGGTGTAATGAGTGTAAACATTTAAATGTTCACTCAATTAAAAAAAAGAAAGTTAAAAGTAATAAAAATAATAAAATTCAATTTGTTATATTATAGTTTGGTTACAATTTTTTAAATAAAAGAAAATCATAATATATATATATATATATATATATATATATATATATATATATATATATATATATATATATATATATATATATATATATCACATTAAAATAAATTTTACTAATAATGATATTCATAACCATGATATTTCAAACATAAAATTAATAAGAATATAAAAACTTAATAAATTTAATTAACAAAAATATAATTGAAAAAGATAATATTTCTATAAATATAAAAAGTGAAATGTATATAACATATCAATAGTACCTATAAATTAAGATCTATTTTACCTTATAAAGTAAAATAATGATTCTATAATCATGTTTAAATTCAATTAATAATCATATAAAAACTTAATAGTTACAATATGATTAGATTCTTAATTGTGGAAATTCATGTTGGGTATACGACCAAAGTCCCACATTGACTAGAAGTGGGGAGGATCATGGGTATATAAGGATGGACAAATATCTCCATTGGTATGAGGCCTTTTGGGGTAAAGCCCATAAGCAAAGCCATGACGGCTTAGGCCCAAAGTGGACAATATCATACCATTGTGGAGATATGTGGTGTCCAGAATCCTTACAAGTGGTATCAGAGCCATGCCCCGAAGTTAGTGAAGTGGATGAATCCTCGAATGCCGAACGAAGGTGGTGGGCCCCAGTAATATCACGATGGGATCCATGGATGAGCTCGGTTAGACAGGCGGTATGCTCCGGATTCTTCATGGACGTGTCCTGGTCCCAACACGGTGAAGAGGAGTTGACCTGGGATAGAGCAAGCTCTCGAGGCAGGTGGTGCTCCATGTAAGGCGTGTGCTTCCAACGCATTGGAGCGGAGAATCCTGGTTGGTAGAGAGTGGACGGATGGATAATCGTTTGATGGGAGGCTCGATGGTCCTTTGTTCGAGGGGAGGATTGTTGGGTATATGACCAAAGTCCCACATTGACTAGAAGTGGGGAGGATCATGGGTATATAAGGATGGACAAATATCTCCATTGGTATGAGGCCTTTTGGGGTAAAGCCCATAAGCAAAGCCATGAGGGCTTAGGCCCAAATTGGACAATATCATACCATTGTGGAGATATGTGATGTCCAGAATCCTTACAATTCATCCCCACTTTAAAATGGAGATTATTAACGTGTAAATAATTTTTTTTAATTAAACAAAAAAAGAAAAAATGTTATAATTACTTTTGAGATATATAAAACTCTCTATACTAATTACTACTAAAAAATTGTTGTAGCAAATATTTCCTAGAGTTTTGCAATCAACAAAAAGTTTTCTTAGATGAATCTAATCTCTCCAGATGCAAACTTTCTCTCAAGTTTTACACTCTAAAAAAAAGTTTGCATCATGAGAGATTTGATCCCTCTCGGAGCCTAGTAGAAAATCCAGACTTAAAATGAATCTATGATAGTTATATTTCATAATAAGAAATGTGTAATTCCTTTAGTATTTAACATATAATTTACACTTGAAATTTAAAAAATTTAAGAAAATATTTTAAATTCCACCATTTAAAAAAATCTTAATTTCCACTTGAGTAAAATATTTTATATTAAATGTATATATAAAAAGTGATTGAAGGTGCAATAAATATATTGCTCTGTTAATATGTGTTTTTTATATTTAATAATGATGGAGACACGTCATTGATTTGAAGTTTAACAAAGAGTTGAAAGTGATATTTTAAAAAATGATTAATAATAATAAAAACATTTCAATGTTTATCATAAATAAAATATTTCATATTCACTTTAAATAAAACTAGTGGATCCATATAAATTAAATGGCCGATAAATATTTATAGGAATTAATGAGAGTAATATCAAGACACTTATCTTATGATACATTTGACATTGCAAAAATAAATAAATAAAATCATACAAATAAACCAAATTATAACTTTATTTTAAATTATTATTATTATTCTCCCAATAAAAATAAATTTTGAAAATTGTAAAGGAATTAGAGAGTCTACCTGCTCCCTGATATGATGCTAAAAGTTGGTGTGGCTGCCATCTTGAATTTGTTTGGATATGGGTGGGAGATATGAAACAGGTAATGAATTTCTAAAGGATGTGTTCAAAGTGAGAGTATTGGTATTCTAGGAAATGTTAAGAAGCCCCATCCTAACACGCTGCTTCTGGAGTGAAGGTAAGTGGGAAAATCAGCTGGGAATTGTTCGAAGGCAACCTGGTCTCTATGAAAACTAAGGAGATGGGTGGTGATTCCTATGAGGAGAAGTGTTAGTTGGTTTATCACAACTTTTCAGAGCGTTGCATGTCTAGGGAGGGGAAAGAAATTCCCGAATAGTTTGCAGCTTTGTACCGATCACTCCTCGCTTGCTTATCTCAGTGGAAATTGAAGGGGCTTCGTTAGACTTAATTTTGAATTTCCTTTCATCCAATAGAACAAGGGTAATCATTCCGCCCTGTGATCTAGGTATTCCTCGCCATGGTTTTTTTTTTTTTTTTTTCCTGAAAATTTATTGGTTTGATATTTTATGGCTCGGGATTTATCTCTGTGATTTCATTTGTGTTATATGTGTTGTGATTTCATTTGTGTTATATGTGTTTTGATTCTAGTTGTAGGTCATAATCTGGGAGGTGACCATGGTTTAATTATTATTATTATCCTTGTAGAGGAACTTTGTTATTTAGGGTTAACTTTTTCAGTTTTTTTAGTTAGTTATATAATTTATGTAAAGTTATATATAAGTGATGATATTTTTCATTCAAATATTCAAACTGTCAAATCTATATATCATTTTAAAGAGCAAGGCCACCTAATTATCTATTCTTCTAATATTAAGAGAATAATAATAAACATGTAAATTATAAATTATAAATCATAAATATATTATTAAAAATAGAAATCATAAATATATTATTAAAAAAAATGATTTCGAAAACTTTAAAAGATTTTATTTTTCTTTAATTTGATGTTGTAGGAGATTCCATTAGGATCACCCAAACATACAAGGTTGCCAATATCTTTACTTTTTCAAGGGAAAATCTCACGAGGAATCTTTGGGTGCTCATATGTCAATGTTTCTCACTATTTCTCCTTTACCATCACAAATGAAATAATACCATCCATAATATTATGTCGTAGTCTATATGTTAGATGTTTTGGAGGGTTTTTCACATATTTTCCAGTCAAATTGGTCCATAATTTGGTAGGGATTTGTTGGAATCACAAGTTTGAGTTGTTAACGCTCCACAATCCTAGTGCCCCAAACTTTTTTCAAGGTGTTGAATTCATAACAACTTCAGGAAGTGCTAAAGGGCTCCAACCACAAGGCTAGATGGTTTCCTATATAATGAATCTGGAAATTCCCAAGGGCTCCAGCCTCAGGTCCAAGACCTGAATCTAAACATGTAGTTGTTGTCTCTTCCCATGCCTCTGATCAAAGGGGTGGCCCCAATAATTGATAATAAAATACAATAGAAAATTAAAATGAAAAAAAATAAAATAAATAAAATAAAAAATAAAAAATAAAAAATTTCAACTCCTTGGAAGCAAGATTTAACTAAAGATTTTAACAAGGAAAGGGTATGCATATTTCTATTACAACGGTGAAAAACATATCACATTTCACTCAATTCATATTTCTTTCTCGCCCCAAAATTGTTTTTTACTCACACCCCTATACCATTGGATAATACCATGGGTGCTAACAACTTTAAATTTGATTTGGTCTCACAGATAACAATGTCCCACTTGAGACCAAATAGAAGCTTGAGTGAATTTTTTTGACATTGTTTTCTCCTCTCACTATTAACCCTTTTGCATGATGCCTTTTTATCATGTTTTCATTAATCCAACAAAGTTTCTACAAAGTTATTGTTTATCCCTCAGAAAAGTCTTCATTATTTATTTACATGTATTTTATCCAATTGTAGTAGCCCATCATTTAACACTTCATGAATCCAATGATATCGAACATCAATGTGCTTTATCTTAGAATTATATGTTGGGTTTTTTGCTAAATGAATAGCATTCTTACTATGAGAATGAAACACATATTTATCTTATTTTATTCCCCCTTCTCCTAAAAATCATTGCATCGAAAAATCTCTTTGCAAGCTTATGTGGCAACTATTTATGTTTCCTATATTGTGGAGATGGTTACTACTTTCAACAATCTAGACATCCAAGACAATATTGAACCTACAAAAGTATATAAATAACGAGTGTTGTAATTTTGTAGTATCCACATCTATAGCCATATTTTTTATTTGTGTGACCTTAAAGAACAAAATTATTATTACCAAACCATAAACAATAATTACTAGTACCCTTGAGATACCTCAAAATCAACTTTACTACTTGCCAATGTTGTTTGTTTGGATTTGCAAGGTACTTTCTCATTACTCCCACTAAATGTCCAATATATGGACAACTACATACCATGGCATATGTCAAGCTACCAACTACTGAAGCATAAGGGATTCTACTCATTTCTTCCTTCTTGTCATCATAAGGGTGCAATTCATCACTAATTTTGAAGTGTGATGTTAGGGGTGTACCAACTAGTTTGGCATCCTACATATTGAACTTCTAACAACTCAATATATTTTTCTTGTGAAAACTACGATTTTTTGTTATTTTTGTCACATATAATCCCCATGAGTAATATTTTTTATGCTGGACCTAAATATTTCATTGCACATTGACTTCCCAGATCTTTATTTAACCTATTAATCATGTTCTTATCATGTCCAACAATTAGCATATCATCCACATACAATAGTAGTATAATATACCTTTCATGGTCATAACTTTTGATGTATACATAATTATTAACCTATAGCCTTTTGAATTCATGCTCCAGCATAAATAAATAAAATTTATTGTACCATTGGCAAGGTGCCTAATTCTGCTCGTAAAGGGTTCTCTTTACCTTTTAGCTTGAATCATTTTGGTTGTTCCATATAAATTTCCTCCTACAATTCTCCATGAATACAGGTTGTCTTCATCTAATTGTTCGCATTCCAAGTCTAAAGAAAAAACAAGACCAAATATATCTCTTATGTATGGAATTTTAACAATAGGTGAAAAATAAATTGTAAAGTAAATACCTTCTTTTTGGGAAAATCCCTTTATCACCAACCTTTCTTTGTATCTTTCCTTCTTCTCTTCACCATCGTGTTTAATATTGTATACCCATTTTTTTTAGGGAATTTCTTCCTTTTTTAAGCTTCACTAACACCCAAGTTTTATTTTCCAACAATGAGTCAATTTCTTCGCTCATTGTTTTCTTCCAATTTTTGTTAGTTTCCACAAGCGTCTTGGAAACAATGAGGTTCTCCTTCACTAGTTAGAAAAATATAACTTGAGGGAGGATACCTTTGCGAGGGCCTATGAGACCTAGTAGACATATGAACCAATTGTGGTACTATGTATGTTTTCTAGTTGAATCTCTTGTAATGGAAGCAACAATTTGTCTTCTTATTTTTTTCCATCATTTTCCATTGGTTTTCCATCCTGTTCTTGGATTTGCTACCAAAAATCTTTGAATGGTGGGATATTTCTTGTTGTTCTATAATTTTGTCAACAATTTTGTTACCTCCATTTCACTTGCAAGCCTTTTATACATCTCAAATTCATTAAATATTACATCCCTACTTCTATACATATTGCGATTAACTAGATCCCTGGTAACCAAACTCACCATATGCATATCCTAGAAAAAAACATTTCCTTGATTAACCATCTAATTTGGTTCTATGATCTTCGGGAATATGCATAAATGTTTCACATCCAAAAAAAATAGGTGAGAATAATTTACCTTTTTACCGGTTAAAATTTCTTCAGGATTACCAGAGTCTAGGACTATAGAAGGTGAGTGGTTGATAAAATTAAAAATTTTCCCTTACTGCTTCTACCTAGAAATAATTTTCCAATATGGAATTTGACAACATACTCCTCACCTTATCTGTAATAGTGTGATTCATCCTTTCTACATTAACATTTTTTTGGAGTGTACCAGGGATTGTATTCTCTTGTTCAATGCAAAATTTATTACAATAATTCTTGAATGCATTAAAGAAATATTCTCCACCATTATCTATCCTAAAAAACATGAGAAATTTATTGGTATCCCTTTCAACAACAACATGAAATTTTTGAAATATATCAAACACCCCACCTTTAATTTTTCATAGGGTAGGCCCAAACCTTCCTAGATGCATTATCTATGAATGTAACAAAATATGAGGCTCCTCCTAAAGACCTAACATTCAACGACCCAAACACATAAGAGTGTGCTAATTCTAATAAAATTGTTTTTATTTCATGTCTACTTGTCATAAAAGAAAATCTTCATTACCTACCATAAATATTGTACTCAGAAAGATCAAGTTCATAGGATTTCAAACATGGAAGTATATTTTTACCAACAAGAACTTTTAGGCCATTTTCACTCATGTGGCCCAAGTTCTTATGCCATAAATCCAAAGAGTTTTATTTGCAATATTCATTACATCTGATATATCTATTGTTTCCCTCATTGTATACAATGTTCTTGTCTCGAATCCTTGTCTTGTATACAAGGTTCTTGTCATGATGATGTCATCCTTCAACATTTTTTATACTATGATACCACAAGGTCATTAACTAAAAAACCTATTTTACATAACAATTTGTCATCAACTATCCGCCATATACCAAAGCCATGATATATCAAGATTTTTCCCAATCATAGCACTTTTCGTCCTTCTAAGGGTTGATATTTCAATAATCCTCCTTTCTAGATGACTCTTGGTCCTGGATCCCTTCGGTCCATGTGACTATGGGCTAAGGACAATATTTCCCAAAACTCCAAATTTTTGAAAAAATAAAAAATTTTGTCAAATTACTTTAGAGTTGTTTATCCTTTTTCCAAAGCCAAACAATTATCTTCCCTTAACCAATCAAAATTAATCTTACTTGTTTCCATAGACAGTATAATCCTTAAGCTCCCAATTTTAATATGCACAATGATTCAACTTGAGGGAATTCTGGAACGTGAAATAAAACTATATCTATATACAACCATTACAACCAAAGTTGGCCTTATCATTTATGTACATACAACACATAAAATTCTCATTTAGCATAAGAGAAAATCTTTCATTTCATAGAATTTCATATTCATAAAGGGATGCATTTCAACAATTAGGAAAATTGAACATTACACTCATCCCACTCCTCATACATATTCAACAACCTATCATAGAATATATACATAGTTAATCGATCAAATTATTTAAGCATGAGGCATTGAAAAACATTTACAATTTATTATAAGAAGGGAATACACTTATCTATTCCACTTAATATTGTTGGAAACTAAAGAATGAACTACCACTCTCCACCCAACTATAGGCACAACTACACGGGAAATTTCTTGCAGTTGGCCATGCGATGACCCCAACCACCTGTTTGGAATATAACTACCATTATACCTAATTTTAAAATAATTTCCAATTATTTTATTTCATGTACATATGCTATGTCTATCTAAATGTGTTTTATAATGCAATTCTCTCATACATAGGAGTATAATCACATAATTACAACATTAATTTGTAAAGCATATGTAGTAGATGAAAATGCATACTTAATTACAGGGGAATTCAAATAAACATTAAAAATAGCACTTATCTAATAAAATATACCAACTATTTGTAGACCTTATACACTCCACCCAACCATAGACCATGTTGCTCGTAATATCTTAGCAACGGGTCAACCCTGAGTTAGGATTTGATTCCAAAATGAAATGGCTTACCTGAATCCAAGTACATACTAATACCATACATAACCAGATCAAGGTACCAAACTTAGAAACCTCATACCAACAATGTCACATCCCCCATCAGCTCCACAACCCAAGTACTACACCCCCTTCTCTACACCCACAATCCCTTGGGCTATGCCTCTAATCTTCCAAGGTGTCTAATTTGGTTGGCCATGGATGTTATAGAGACTTGTGCTCTCTAGGAGTTCCATTGCATCATACATATCCAAGTACCCCTCTGACCTCATTTTGGGGAACTTATGCTTTCTTCCTCCAATCCTTCTCATATTCTACTCAATTTCCAAGTCATAGGGTCATTCCTAATTCCCTTCCTAGGAGTCTAATCCGCCTACTAGTTAAAATGATTTCATCACCCCCTCCCCCCCCCCCCCCTGGCATAATACTAACACCCTCATTTATGTGCACATCCTTCTATTGACACATGGAACCCTCTAAGTTTACTTTATGAACTTTGGATAAAAACATGTGAGATTTTGACTTGGCTTATTTTAATAATGTCTTAACCACCCAGTATTAAGTCCTTTATGACTTTTCATGATTATCTATGCTTGGAACCCAGTTCCTAATGGTGGGATTTTTCCACTCGTATAATTCCCCCCCCCTGCCCCCAATGAGGCCTTTCGAGGGCAGTATCCCTCAAGTGAAATTTTGAGAAAATTTCACTTGTATACTATTTTAATTTCATAGTCTATCTGGATTGTTCATCTTAGGTCATAAATCTAATGATAGAAGTTATTTTAGGGGTTTTTCCCTAGAAGGAAACCCTTTTTTAATAGGAAATTATATAACGACTATGTAATCATTGAGAGATATATAAATCTATCTAGTTCTCCTAATTATGGGTTTCCATGATAAAATATCTATGTTAATGTGTGTGTTTTATATTGCATCTTTATTGTTTTATTAAAGAAGATGTTAGAAGAAATTAATTCTAAAACATATAACATGGGACTATACTGGTATTCATAAATATTATATATGTATCATTGTCTTCTTTTTCTTGTTGATTCAACCTCTATGGTTTGAATACAGTAAACATATATATAAACTCCCTGACAAATTTATCTTGGATAAGGAAAAATGAAATTATTCTTTATGTATCCATAAATTAGGATATCAAAATTGCACTAGTTATATTTCAAGATTCATATTACTCTTAAGAGGCAGGCCATGGAATAAATTACAAAAAAAATCACTATTACGTGATAAGACATCATGAAGTATCTTTGATTCTTCAAGTAATTATCTAACTGAAAATAAATCTCATTGGAAAATACCTCATCCCAGTCGAATATAGTTTGCTTCTTAAAAGAAAAATATAGTATGCATAGTATAAACCTGAGTCTGTGAGGTGTTAAGTCACATCCCATTATATGGGAAAACAATTAAGAGAAATATTTATAAGGATATACTAGCACTAAGATATCAATAGAAGAAAAAATTGGTGGGAAAGGCACTGATTGAACCATGAATTTTATAATAACATTCACTCCCCCATCTTGAGAATTATCGAGGAAAGAATTTTCCTTAGGAGGCTCAAGATTCTTACTTGAATCTAGAGGCTACAACATTTTCCTGAAAGCTTTCGAAGTTAGAAGGACTTAATTCTTTCCTTGTAGAGAAACTTTGATAATTATGTTCTCGAAATCAAAATGACATCCACACGAGGAAACAAGTTCTCTAAAATCAAAGGCCTCAAGGACACATCCAACATTAGCAATACCTATAGTTTAAAATTTTTTTTTGAGCTTCTGATCAAGTGCTAAAATCATATAGTAATGATATGTTTTTGATCAATGGAAATTTTTATCCTGTCAAGCAATCGAATTAGATGTATCCCTACAAAAAATTAACTTCTTTCTTTTGATGACCATACTACTTTATTCTTCCAAGGAACTTTGATATACATGATAGGTCAAGTGTTGTATTACAAAACTATTAGCTATATAAAAGCTTATTTTGTGAGAAACATTTATTAATAAATCCCTTCCTCATGTACTACCTTCGTTAAGACATGGGAGAATCATAATTGGGAATTAATAACCTAGGGAAAATATTTCATGGAATAATGGAAGAATTAATTCACATGCCATATCCCCACCATTTTTACCTTAAAGATTGGGCTTTCTTAAATAAACTTTGAAGTTTCCTAGAAAGGAGAAAAAAGGGTATTTTCATGAATTTCACTAAGTATGGATTGAAAATGGAGATATTGTTATTATATTATCATACAGTATCATAGTGTGGAACTTTTGTGTGTATGAATAGACAAGGGTGTGGAGAAATAGGTAGTGTGGGAGAATGGTAAGTGTGGAAGAATAGGTGTGCGGAGAAATACGTTTGTAGAAGGAAAGGTGTGCAGAGGAATGGATGTACAGAGAAATTAATGAAATGTTTTCTGTACATAAGAAAAAGATGGAGACTAGATGTGGTGTAGGGCGAAAAGTGTGCAGTTTCGAATTCTTGTTCGTGGTGAAAAGTTTCACACAAGGATTTATAAATATAAATAAATATAGTTTTAAAAAAGAAATGAAAAGTATAAATGATTGATGAAGAATGTTAGGTCTAGTTGGAGTAATGCATGAAAATAGGCCAATAGTAAGGTGTTGACAATGGAAGTTCAATTCAAGTGGGCCTCATTGTAACAATTAAAGAACACATGATTTTTTAGAAATCATACGTTTTAAACTAGAGGGCAAAAGTCTAGACCTGTAGAATGATTAATATTGATTCTTTGTGATGAGGCTAGAAGAGTGAGTGAATCCTAAAGTTTGACCCCATATGGAAGTGTCTTTGAACATCTCCGACATTTCTAAGTAACAAGTTCTTGCTAATACTGACTTGCGAGTTGTTGATACTTACTAGATATTTTTCTTAAATATGATTACAATCAAGAAACGAAGGTGCACAAACCTTGTGGAAAACAAGAATGTAATATGGTAGAATACAAGGTCTATGTATTTTTTAAAATTTAAGTACATATAGACAATTAGAGTGGCATGTCAATAAAAATTTAGTTTAGAATATCAGTTCTATTATTTACATCTTCTACATAACCAGCCTCAACTCAAACATAAAATATACTTATCACACTAAAAAGAAGAGCCTTTAATTTTGTTGTAAAATATTACGAAATTGAAAATTGATCTATGTACATATATCTATTTTTATTATTCATATTCTCTGAATGTTGCGGTGTATACAACCACCTTCCATTGTTTCTAAAATAAATGGACCTTGCTCAATTTTCTTGTTTTGGCTTTGCTTATTCTTTATTTGGAAATGACTCTCAATGAGTTTTCCATATTTGAATTGAGTTTGAATAAGATTTGTTTACCTTTTCCATATTTGAATTACTTTAGGAGTGAATAATTAAAAAATATTCACATAATTCGTCCATCCAATATCTGCTTTGTCATGGGCTAATATGTTCCTCAGACTCCATGGGTCACCAGATAAGAAAATCGTCCCATTCTATCGTTGAATAAATCAGAACTTCCAGCTTTTATATTTTATTTCATTATGATTTTGATTTTGTCCATACATTCACTCATCCAGGATTCTTCCTCATCTAGAATGTCTTATATACTCTTCCTTTCGGATAACTGGATAGCACGTAATCATGATAATAAATATAAAATGAGCTTAAGCATTAATTAACAAGTGTTTACAAATCCACCCATCCAGCTCTGCATCTGAATATGAATATTCTTCCTATCCCGAACCCCATATGGCCAAAATTGTATTATGCTTACTTGATCAAAGGATTAAGCTAATAAATGAATAATTAATTGTGATCATCAAATAATTAAATCATGTATCCGAGCTATTGCTCCAGTCGACACCTTTTACACTCACCGTAACACAGATGGATGGATGTTAGCCAAATGTGATAATTAGTGTTAAACACGATTAAATGAAATATAAGTAATAATAATTCTAATTAATCATGGATTATGGTTTAAAACTTGAATTTGGTGTATGCTTCGAAGAATTGCAAACCTCGTCAGATCCTAGATTTCCGGATTAATAGTTATTCATGTCATTAAAACATGATTAGACATGCATTCACAATGAAAATAATGTATAGACTAGCATAATGTGAGGATTTATGAGGGAAATCACTGTCATTAATACAATGCTTAAAGTAATCTATTTCCATGTAAGGCTAAAATATTTTCCATAAGTACTCATGGAGGTAATTTGTCACTCCTAATTCTCATTGTGTCACCTTGATACACAATTATCATAAACGAACAATTTCCTTGCAACATTCCTAGTTAGTTTAGCAGGTTAGTTTATAAATTTCTTATTTTAATAATCATTTCAATATTAATGGCCTTCACGGTTGCTTAATTGGTATTTGCAAGTGAAATGTGGAAGAAGAGGTTGGCTAAGAATCTTAAGCTTGTTGTTTAAGAGTTGAAGGAGAAAACTATAGTGGAAGAAACAAGTGTAGAAGATAAAATCTCAAATGTAACATGTTATAATGATAATATTTACAGAAAATGAATGTAAGACACCATGTTATGGGAAGAAATGTTAAATTTCTTCGAAAACATAATAGAAATCTTAGTTGAGGGATATCTTTTAGAAGAAGATCAGTGTTTGATATATAGAATTATATTAGTATGCATCGAACACAAGTCGCATCCAGGTCGACTATGCTCCCCTACTACGACATGGTACAATGGATAATTTCTTACGCTAATATTGAAACTTGCACCATTGTTAATGATGTTGGAAAAGTAGTTGGTTCTTCGAGGCCAAAGACTTTATAAAATATATATATATTTGATACTCCTAAAGTTTGAGTTAATTTTGATTATCTTGTTCAATTTGAAAGTAAAGTGTTAATAAATCATAAAATGGAGCCAACACAATGTATAAAGAAAAGGATTGTTTACTTCCAAGGCTTTAAAACTAAAATGAATAAGATTTATCTTATTGAGAGACTCAAATCCCCACACTCCTTGGTGATAGTTATGCTTCTAGATTATATGGCCATCCTAACCCAAATCATTTCAGAGAAGAATGGATTCTTCTATTTCACAACATTGTTCAGAAGGCCAAGATATTTAACTGGGCAAATATATTGTACCATGTTATGACCAACACAGTTAAAGAAACATTGTCTTCTCCCCTAGGTTTTGGTCCACCTTTTTTCATGTATAACTATGTCCTAGATGTTGTAATATCTATCTCACCATTCCCTTCATTGAAATGGGTTTGGTTAGAAGGGGAACAACATGTTCCTCAATATTATTTTATTATTTCTAGCTCCCAGTATACAAATCACATGTATGATATTTGTGATAAATTATGGCACCATTATATCAATTTCCACATGGTACACCCCATTTCAAAATTAGCAGTGATATTCATAATTATTTACAGGTCATTGTACAATGGTTTAAAGAAGAAATGTTTACCTATTTCAAAATATTTGGATGTGACACTGCTCCCAACTTACTTCCCACCTTTATTTCAAATAAATTGGCTATGAGAGAAATAACTAACCAAATTACCATGCATGGAATAACCAAATCACTGTCAAATAATTCCAAGAAACTTTCACCAATTTTCCCTATCAAATTTGGTCTTTATTCCCTCCTTAACAAAGGCCATGCAATGGAGGAACCAAAAGGTTTAAAATAATTTTTGTTGTATTCAATTCCTTGCTATAAATATGGTTCTGGTAAGATATTGAGTACACCTCTCTAATCAGTCATGTATTCTAAGAGTTATCATCACCAGGATCCCCCTTTTGACCATTTTCTCTGAGATGCATTTACTTTTGATGATGTTAGTCTCAAGGTGTTTACTTTAAATGACATTATGGTAAAGAAAAATTTTCAAAATAATATAGAAGAATTGTATATGTCCTTTTTCAAGGAAAGAGGCATACTCCTAGTTTTTCGTCTCACCGAACTTCAAGCTAGAGAGGTTATTAGTCCATTATTTCTTCGAGATGAATCTAAAGATGATATTATTATGATCCAAACCAAGGATCAAGGCACTTCAAAATATAAGTCTCAAGATGTTGCAATTTATATGAGCCCAACACATTGAAAGTAGGAAAAGGAACAGAAATAGCAAGATATCAGGTCATATCATGGACTGGTTTTAGAGGTTAAAGAAGGAACTACATAAATATAACAACAACAACAAAAAATAGCAAGAATACATAATTCTTATCACTAAACGGACATAGGTCACATATTACATAGATGAAATTATGCCTAAAGCTCAAAGTTTTAGTTAAAATATGAATGATCCAAACATTACAAGTCCAACTAATTCAAATCAGATAACACAAGTTATTTCTCCCTCAAGTATTATTACTCCATTAGAATTTAATTCAAAAATATTTTCCTCTCTATTTGTTAATATTGATCAAATAAAGCTAGTCATTGTTGGATGGTGTTGTCATTGATGTCAACTCATGGAGTTGACTAGCTTTGACTTTGACCAAAAACACCAGTCATTGATGTCAAATGGATAATTAACGCTTCTGAGTAAATTGTACTATTACATCTAGATAGCAGCTACACTGCTCGATGGCTGAAAACCCAAGCCCTCAAGTTTTGGTTCCATTGACTAAGGATGTACCCTAACTTTGTCGAGGGTTTCTGAAGGTTTAAATCATTGAGTGCTGCTTGGATATCCATGTCATTATATTCTTGTCGAAGATATCTTTCTGATGGTATGTGGTACACCATGTGGTTCCTCCTAGCTAGAGAGATAAGTGAATTTAAACATAAGAACCCCAGTTGGTCGGCTAAAACCCCAAAAGAAGGTGACTTGGCACATTTCCATTAGTTTTAGGCACCTAAAATTAATATTAAGTATTTCTTGCCATACTTTGTTTTGAAACTATCTCCAAAAATAGAAGAAAAGAGATATCAACGCCTTAGAAATAAGCCTCTTCGAGGGGGCAACCTCCAATACATTACATGAATGAAAAATTCTTGGATGATTCAAATTACAAAACCTCCTTTCTATATATAGGAGTCCATGGGGCCACAATGTAATCCTAGTCGACCTAAAAATAATAATTTAAGTGCACAATAATAACAATATGGGGGTTACAGGGGTACGATAATAATAATAAGGGGGTTACACTAACAACAATAAGGGATTATACTAGTAATATAGGGACCTAACATGCCCCTCTCTTTCAAAAAAGTGTTGTCCTCAACGCTTGAGTAGCTCTGGGCGCTTCTGTATAAAATTGTCATCCTCCCATGTAGAATCTTCAGTGGGTAAGTTCTTCCATTTGATGAGATACTCTGAAATTGATCGATTCTGTAGCTGTTGAGTTCTTGTTTCTGTGACTGCTTCAGGTTCCAATATGATTTTTCCTTCCTCATCAAGTTCTAGAAATATTGTTTGAACTGGAAGAATTTTACATATAACCTTCTTTAAGCATGAAACATGGAAAACTGGTTGCACTCGCGAAGAAGCATGAAGCTTCAGTTTGTATGCCATAGTACCAATATTTTTCAACACCTTGTAAGGACCATATTACTTTGGAGATAATTTATTATCCTTATTAGGTTTCTTGAGGGAAATTTGTTTGTATGGTTGTAGCCGTAAAAATACCCAGATTCCTACATCAAAACGTCTCTCGCTATGATGTTGATCTACCTGTTGTTTCATTCGATTTTGTGCAAAATTTAGGTTATCCTTTAAGAGTTGGAGAACTTCTTCTTGATGCTCGATGTGATCTTCCACTGCTTGAACCTTCAAAATTTTCTCTTAAATATGATGTGATGGATGGTGGATTATATCCATAAAGTGCCATAAATGGGGTCATTTTTGCTGCAGTATGGAAGGAAGTGTTATACCACAATTCAACAAGAGGTAACCACTTGACCCATTGTGTTTGTTTATCAGATACAAAACAATGAAGATATCCTTCCAAACATTTATTTACTATCTCAGTTTGACGATCGGATTGAGGATGATAAGATGAGCTATGAGCTAATTGAGTACCCAAATAAGAAAATAACTCCATCTAGAAATTTCCAGTAAAAATAGGATCTCTGTCACTCACAATAACCCTTGGGTTTCCATGTAGCTTTTGAATTGTGTCCATAAATGTAGTACCAATTGTACTTTCTTTAAATGGATGAGATAATGCACAAAGTGTGCATACTTGGTAAGTCTATCAACTACCACCATGATGACACTCTTTCCTTCGGAATTAGGTAAACCTGTGATAAAATCCACTGAAATATCCTCCCAACATTGACCTGGAATGGCTAAAGGTTGTAGAAAACCTGGGGTCTTAATTGTCTCAACTTTATTCTGCTGGAAAACCAAAAATTCTGCCACAAACTTTTGAATATCAGATTTAAGGCCATCTCAAAAAAATTCTTTCTTTGCCCTATGGTAAGTTTTTAAAAATCCTGAGTGTCCTCCTAAAGGAGAAGTGTGCAATTCCAAAAGAATCTTTTGTTTTAGTTGAGAATTCTTACAATGATATAAGCGATCTTTGTACCATAAGGAATCATTTTAAATAAATGTATCAGAAGTAGATGTACCAGGATCTTGCTGCAACCTTTGAATGAGTGTCCACACTTCTTCGTCCTTCTTCCATTCATCTCTTGCTTTGGTTATCCAATCTGGTTGGATAATAGAAATGGCACAAAGAAATGCTTCCACCTCTTCATTCTTTTTTGTGAGTGCATCGACAACAAAATTTAGCTTCCATTTTTTGTAGATTATTTCAAAGTCATAACCCAACATCATTGCGACCCATTTTTGCTACTCTTCTGAAGACACTCTTTGTTCCAAAAAATGTTTAAGACTATCATGAATAGTTTTTACCTTAAAGTTTCTTCCCATTAGGTAAGTTTGTCATTTCTTTAGTGCATGCAGTATTTCTAACATTTCCTTCTCATAAATATGTTTCTGTAAATAATTTCCTTTGATTGGACGACTTTCAAAAGAAATGGGTCTTTCTTCTTGCATTAAAACAATACCAATTCCATTTCCTGAGGCATCACATTCCACAATAAAGGTTTTTGTGAAGTCTGGTGTAGCTAAGACCGGTGCTAGGCACATTTCCTCTTTAAGATGTTCAAAGGCCTTAGTTTCCTCATGAGTCCATGAAAATGCATCTTTCTTCAACAATGTTGTTAGAGGTGTTGCTATTCTCCTATAATTCTTAAAAAACTTGTGATAATATCTTGTTAACCCGAGAAATCCTCGCAACTTCTTTATGGTTGTGGGGAATTTCCATTCCTTAATGGATTTAATTTTTTTAGGGTCTACCTTAACACCCTCATGAGATACAATATGACCTAGAGATTCCACCTCTTGTACTCCAAAGAAACATTTGGATGTTTTTGCATATAATTGTTTCTCCTGCAATAGTTTGAGCACCCTGTCAACATGTTGAACACGATCCTTCCAAGAATTGTTGTAGATTATTATATCATCAAAAAATAATAGCACAAATTTTCTAAGGAAGGGTTTGAAAATGGAATTCATCAACCCTTGAAATGTAGAGGTGCATTGGTAAGGCCAAAAGGCATGACCAAAAATTCATAATGACCCTCATGAGTTCGAAATGTTGTTTTCGGAATATCTTCAGTCTTCACTCTAATTTGATGATATCCTGAATGAAGATCCAACTTGTTAAAATAAATTGTTCCATGTAATTCATCCAATAATTCATCAATCACAGGAATGGGAAATTTATCTTTAATGGTGAGATTATTGAGCTCCCTATAATCCGGACACATGCGCCATGATCCATTTTTCTTGTGTACCAATACTATAGGAGTAGAGAAAGAACTTTCACTAGGTTGAATTATACCCGCCTCTAACATTTCTGCTATCATATGTTCAATTTCTCTCTTTTGGACATAAGGATATCTATAAGGCATGATGTTTGGAGGAACACTTACTTGAATTAAATGAATATCATGATCATGATCATGAATAGGTGGGAGTCCTTTGTGAGTTTCAAACACCTTGGAATGATTGTCCAAGACTTTTTGGAGATCTGCAGAAATAGATGATTGTGATGTCGGAACATATAGTGAGCATAATTGTGCAATTACACCTCGTTGTTCTTTTTTTAGAAGATTTTTCATGACATTAGAGCTTATTATATTTCCCGACTTCCCTGCAATACCCCGTAATTCGACTTCCTTTCCTTCTGAAAAAAAATTCAAAAAATGTTCTTGAAAATTAAAAGCTACCGTCCCCAAAGATTGTAACCATTGTACTCCTATTAAAACATCAACACCTCCCATAGGAATGGAAAGAATTGGACTATTCAATACATATTCCCCCATGGTTAACTTGATATTATGGCATTTTCCAGAGAAATTTATAGTTCATCTATTTGCAACCATCACTTGACATTCTAGTGCTGGGTATAGGAAACAATTCAATTCCTTGGCTACCTTACTATGAATCAAATTATGGGTGCTACCTGAATCAATCAACACTATTACCTTTTTCTTCTTAATATGTCCTTCTATCTTGAGAGTTTGAGGAGTGGTAATTCCTATTAATGCATTACACTATATGGTCAGACTCATTTCTTCCTCTTCTAGGGCTGGTTCCTGGTGTATATCCTCCTCTTGTTCATTTTCTTCTTCCTCTTCACAATCTATATAAAATAATTTATTCTCAGCACACTTATGAACTTTAGTGTATTTGATATCACAACTGTAGAAAATCCCTTTTGCTCTTTTTTCTTCCAATTATTGTGGTGTCAACCTTGTAGGTTGTGGAAATCTAGGAGTAGCAGCACTTCCATCCTTATGGAAGTGAGTGGTAGGCTTCCTTGTTGCCATAATTTTACATTCAATTTTTCTTGCCAACCTGAATGCCTCCTCCAATGAATTAGGTTCCAAAATGAAAACTTCATGTTGGATGTTATCCTTTAAAGTACCTATGAAGAGATCAATCCTGTGTTCCTCTGGAATATCAGTTACCCTTATATTCAGTTTTTTGAAGTCCTCAATGTGCTCCCCCACTGAACAATTTAGTTTGAGATTTATCAATTGGCTAAAGAAATTGTTGCTCTTTGTATTCTCATAATGTGCTATCATTTCCTCCATAAAAATTGAATAAGTGATGATTTTTTTACGAGACAAAATCCATCAATACCATACAAATGTAATTTTTTCTAAACGTAAATTTTCAATGCATACCTTTTGTGTGTTTCACACATTATTGAGATAAAAATATTGCTCCATCTGTAGTATCCATGTTATAGGATCCTTTCCATCAAAATTCCTCAGATCCATTTTTGGAATATGGTGGTTCTTCCCTCCAACATTAGAGTTTATAAAATCACTATTAACATTTATTTTGTTCTCATCACGAGTTTCCTCTACTATATTTTCACCATTAGGAAACATTTCTTTTATCAAATTTGTCAAACCTTCCATGTATGTTTTTAGATCATTCTTCATGTTTTCCATCTTAGCTTCCATGTCATCCATCTTATATTCCATGCCAGCTTCCATGCCATCCATCTTAGCTTCCACGCCATTCTTAAAACCATCCATCGTAGATTCCACGCCTTTCTTCAAAACTTCCATGTCATTTTTTGTTGCTCTTTGCGAGAGCGAAATTTGTTGCACTTGCTCTTGTAATTTTGATATGTCATGTTGCCATTCTTCGCCTTCATGACTCGTAGTAGAGCCTTCTAAAGGCTTAATGGGTGTTGAATTATTTTTAGGGGCCATTTGAGAATCCAATACTAAAATCTATTCTACAATATTCCCTTGGAATCAATTCAACTTGATTCTTCAAACAAGACATGCATTTCAGAAAAAAAAATTACACACCTTTTACTTGCTTTTGAGGAGATCAATATTGAAATTGACTTATCTCTATACTTGCATATCCTCAATATCTAAAATTAAGCCCTATAGTAGTCCTCTAAAGGTCTTTTCAAATGCCACAGGTCTGACTTGATTTGGATTCTTCAAGGAAAAGTTATGTCCAATCTCCCACAATGACTTAATTATGGACTCATTCAATAGAGTGAAATTGTACAACTTTCCTCGTGTCACTTTTTTCTCCTTTGGCTCTGAAATTTATAGAAAGGAAACTATAGTATGTGTAATTTCAGTCACTTTTTACAGAATTCCAATCCAATGCTGAGAGAGAGAGTTATGAATATTTTCCCACGCTCACCTCTTTGATATGAAATTCGGGAGCCTGAAAAAGACCTAACTTCCATTGATCATATTTCCGAAAATATTGCAAACCAAGCTCTGAAATTTTGTGACGATGATCCTCAGGATTGCGGCTTTGCGCTCTTAAAATTTCAACTTTGAAACCTTCGTAGAAAAAGATTTATAGTGAAAATTCCGTGATGACCTTTTTAAGTGAAATTCAGGAGCCTGCAAAAATCCCTAACTTCCACAGTTCATATCTCTGAAAATATTGCAAACCAAGCTTTAAAATTTTGTGACGATTTTCCTTAGGATTGCGGCTTTGCACTCTAAAAATTTAAGCTTTCGAACCTTTGTATAAAAAAATTTATAGTGAAAATTCCATGATGACTTGTTTGGAGCAGCAAAACCCTAGAATCCAAAGCTCTGATACCAAATTTTTTGAAACCAAATCTAAAACTAGAAGACAAGAGATATCAACGCCTTAGAAATAAGCCACTTCAAGTGGGAAACCTCCAATACATTACATGAATGAAAAATTCTTAGATGCTTCAAATTACAAAACCTCCTTTCTATATATAGGAGTCCATGGGGCCATAATGTAATCCTAGTGGGGCCATAATGTAATCCTAGCCGACCTAACAATAATAATTTAAGGACACAATAATAACAATATGGGGGTTACAAGGGTACAATAATAATAATAAGGGGGTTACACTAACAACAATAAGGGACTATACTAGTAATATAGGGACCTAACATACTTTGTGGAGATAGTATCCTAATGAAGGGATTCAAGCCACTATGCACCCATATAACTCCTACATCTCATTCAAAATCCTAATCTATTTACATAGTGCATCTTCCTTAAGGAAAAATAAAAACAAATGCACAATATTTGTCAATTATAATTAAAAATTAATAATGTGTTAAAATCCTAAATGTCTCCTTCAACGTTCACTATAGAAGCCCCTCTCAACTCTATAAAAAGGAAGCTCATATATCCTCCAAAACAAGTCATCATGGAAGTTTCACTATAACTTTGTTTATATGAAGCTTCAAAAGTTGAAATAAAAACACATTTTGATAAAAAATAATGATGAACCTCATGACCAAATTTTAGATCTTGGTTCTCTATAGTTTTAGAGATATGATCTGACAAAGTTATGGTTTTTGCAGGCTCCTGAATTCCATGCCAAACAGGTGACCCTGGAAAAATCATCATAACTTTCTCCATGAGAATTGGATTCAAATTTTGTAGAAAGTGCTAGAAAGAGAAAAAAAATTAGCTTGTTGGGCATCATTTTCAGGGAGAAAGATAGAGACAATGACATGTGTCACTTCATACAAGTTCACTCTACCGAACCAGTCTATAATTAGGTCATCTTGGGCGATTGGACATAACTATTTATTGAAGAATCCTATTTTGATGAAACCTATGGGGTTGGAAAGAGGACTTAGAAAGCTACCATAGGAAAATATTTTAGAACTTGGAAATCCAAAATTACATAGATACAAAAGATGCAATATTGAGCTCCTAGAAGGGAAAAAAAAGGTATGTTATTTCTCCATTCTTGCTAGGTGTTGGGTCTAGTTTATTTCAAGGGTATGTTGTAGAATTTAAGGGTTGATTTAGTGATTGTTTGAGGGATGTTACAGCAAGATTTGGTTCCCTAACCAGTCACCTATATGACAGTAGTGAAGCAATGTATTATTTAGTGCTATTATGATTGAAGTATAGAAAATACATTGGGTGTGATCTAAATATTTTCAAACCTGTGTATCCTTGTGACAGTGAGGTAGTGACATTAATATTGATTTTTTCTTACAATGATCTAAATACTGGAGCAGTTGGACTATGACAGTGTGTTGATACGATAACCTATGACATGTCAAAGACCTATGACTCAATAATATGTGCAGTGATGTCACTTAACATAACAAAGACAATTTGATCTTAACCTAACACTCGGACTTAGACATAGCAAGTATGTTGACACCTTGATTTTGACTTTCAGAATGAACTTGATAATGTTGATTTGGCTTATGAAATTATATGATAGTGGTATATAATTCTATTGAATCAATATTGGTGGGATATATGAAATCTTCTATATAGCACTATTTATTTGATAAGGAAATACTCTTGGTGACTGGAATTCTTGACTTGATAATGATATAAAATATCATAATATGGATTGAAATTGGTATGATGTATTTTTGTTGACCTTAACATATGGTTGACCTTGACATACTTGAAAATAATGTATTGAAACTTGTGAATTTATGTTAACTTAACTTGATGAATGAAGACAATACTCACCTTGACTTTGACATCCTAAGAATGACTTGGACACAATAATTCATTACATGTATAATGAAATTTTGCCCTAAATTTGAATTAGTGTGATAAGATCAAATAATCATAGCACACACGTTGGCCTTTTGACTTTGAATAAACTTGACATTGATATATTGAATTTGAATAGTATAACCTTGAGTTGACAATGTGTATGATACTCTAGGATAACTTGACTGTGACCTTGCAAGGTAGAAATTAGTGAAAGGAACATCCTCCAGTTATACAACCTATTGGAGAAGGATGGATTGCAAGGTTTTCCTATTCAACCAATGTGCTTACATAAATGTTGGTAGATCTCTAGGAACAAAGGTTGAGAGCATTGATTGCAGGGCATCGGGATGACTTGAGACACCTTGGGTTATGCCATCATTTGATAACAGTGCTAGATAGTTGCTGCATTGTGTGCATCCTGATACGATGATGACAATGATACATAATTGATCACTATTCATTCATGATCAGTGTGATGACAATGTTTTGATGGCTATTAATTTTTGAAGTGAAATTTTGTGATAGCCAACAATTATACAATGATTTGTGGTGCAAGTGATATACGGTGTGCAGCGATAGTGACAAATTGATAGCTTGATGTGCAAATTTGTGCATTGATCAATTTGTGGGAACAATTATCGGTGGCTACCAGGATTCGATATTTATTCTACATCATCCTTACAATTATTCTACATTGATTTAGACTACAGGGGGTCTAGTGTGAAAATTTTGAAACGTGATCTACCGACTCTTCTAAGTGATCAGAGTCACCTTCAGGTTGTGGCATGAGAACACTTCAGAGCATCAGGGTGGTGCTATGGAAATTTTTGGCTTGCATAGTGTGTTGTGGCATCCATTCAGTTGTGGTTGATAAACTGATAGGGTAGCGAAGCATCCTTTGTGAGAGCAGCTAGTAAACAGAGTTTTGGGGCACTCATCAGGTTGTGGCCTGATCTACAGGGTGTTGTGGCGTCCTTGTTGTTGTAGCGGGATATTATGGTTTAGTAGTGTCCTACAGGTTGTGGCTTATGAATTAGGGGGTTGGCACATCCTTCAGTTGTAGCTGAAATATTGATGTAACTAATATTTCTTTTAAAGGGAGAAGAAGACAATTACTAGAGAAGCGTTCGGTGGTTTAGACCCAGAGGGGGATTTCCACCTAAAAATATTTGTGTCTACTATTTTATCTTTCTACATTATTGTATGGTGTTTTTTATTGTTTATATTTGTTGAATACGAACATCGATAACAACTGAAGAATAAATAATGATCTGAAAAGGATTAAAGTGCTAATTTCTAAGAAATAGATTCAACCCCCCTCTCAATATTTCCAATAATTGGTATCAGATCTTGGTTCCTTCAGTAACATATTAACCACTCGAAGGAATTTTTGAGAGCATACAGATAGGAAATACAAAGAAGCGAGTTGCAAGGATTTCAAAGGAAGGTACAAGTGCAAGAAAATATGAAGAAAGGGAGTATTGTGTACCAATCCTTGATTTTGATGTAGATAAATACTGGATGTGGGAATCCAGGATGGAAGTACATTTGTAGGCACATGTAGTATGGAAATTAGCTGTTTCTAGGGACACATCTACCAACGAAGCTAAAAGGTATAATTAAAAGGCCATGAATATAATCTTGAATGTTTTTCCAAATTATGTGAAAACAAAATTTGGTCAATATTCGACAACTAAAGCTCTCTCGGAAAATCTTCATAATCTTGATTCAAAAAAGAAATCAGGTCAAGATGTTATTGAACATTTATATTATTCTGATCATGATGAAGAAATTGAAGAAATGACTCAGATAGAGTTTCAAAATGAAGTGATCAAAGTGATAAAGGAAATCAAAAGTCAAAAGGAAAGTACAATACTTTTGGAAGCAAAATTGAAGGCAGCAAAAGAAAATATCGAGGAAAACGAAGAGTCTAAGAATATGATTAGTAGTATTAGAACTCAATTGGAAGAATTCAAGAATATATAGACACAATAATTCAAGAGAGAAGTCCAACAAAAGAAACCAGAACTTGACACAACCTTTGTTGAGATTAGCAGGATCAAACAACAGATGCAAGAAGAAGAAATTGAAAGAAAGAAATCTGATGAAAGATACATATCCATAGTTGACCAAAAGAAAAAGAATTTGGAAACCTCTTCAGTTGAACTAATAAATATATAGATTGAGATCGAGAAGTATAAGGAACAGATACAGGTTCTCAATAGAGAAGTACAAAAGATCACTCTTCTCAAGCTACATGTTGAGGAGGCAGAAAAAAGAAGGGAGACCTTAGAAAGATGGTATCAAGAAGATATTTATAAAAAAAATAAGAACTTGATGTAGCGCTTAATGAGATCAACAAACTCAAGGGATCGAAAAAATAACACCTACAATATAAGATAGATGAAGAAGCCAAAATGAAGGCAACTAAAGCTGGTAAAGCTCGAGTTGATGAAGGTACATGCTCCACATGTTCACAGGATGATCCTAAGAAGGAATTTGATCAAAATTAAAAGCCAAAGAATAATGTTTCAATTCCAAAAACCAAGACCAAAGAAGTCGAGAAAAAAGGACAACAATAGACTACAACATTGCCTCCAAACAAGAATGATAAATCTTCTAGGTATGTTCATTTATTTAATGGTTACTATTTTTCATGTGCTAAATATGGACATATGGCCAGAGATTGCATAGTTGTTGACAAGTATAACTATCATGGACCATCACATCCAAATGAATCATTCAGGTACACACATTTATTTAATGGTTATTTCTTTTTATGTGCTAACTATGGACATATGGCTATGGATTGTGAATTTTTTGACAGGTACAATCATTATCTGCAAAATCCTAAAAGCAAGTTTGCAACATCATGAGACATGTTCCATGATGATTTTTTCAGCGGAGAATATATGTCGGATGGGCCAAACATTGAATTTTTAAAATGCCATAACTATGGCCATAAAGATCATGATTGTAGATATCATATGGAATAACCTATGGACAACATTGAATGCTTCAAGTGTCATAACTATTGTTGTGCATATCAGCCCCCCTATTTAAAATTTTGGCCCCCGAGTCCCTTTGGATCTGTTCAAAATATCTTTCGTAGCCAAAAACCTCCATATAACGCTCGTCGCCACCTTTTTCGCCCAAAAATACACTGTGCAAAGGTTAAAACCCATGATTTAAAATTTATCGGGCCTAGTCCTAAGATCTTAGCCCTCCATGTTTTGGTTTCCATATGTCCCGAGCGCAAAACCTTAGCCCAGAAGGAAAGGGGGCTTAATAATAAACGTTTGTGGGTGCAATTTTAACCGTCCGATCAAAACCAATCAACGGCCTGCAATTAAAACATCCGTGGTGGCCCCCGCGCGCAGAAAACCAACGGTTAATTCTGCACCACCTCCACCGAGCCGGCGGTTTTCAACCAAACGCCAGCGATTCCACAAATCGTGTGACGCGTGTCTTTGGTACGGGCCCGAAAAACCACTTTTTCGCGCGTTAAATGTTGAACAATGGCCGGGCAGCGGAACTCACCCGCGCCGTTGGATCTGTCGACCTCAATCCAAGGGCGGATATCCTCCAAAGCTGCTCGCCCATTAACCCATGTCCGTTGTGTCCTGTGGCCCACCATTACGCCACCCCCATCGCCTTCGCATTGTTGATCTGTCTTCCAAAATCCGACGGCCCAGAATCCAGTCTTCTCTGTCTATTGACCCCGCAGCCACGTCATCCACCCACCTGTCCTCCGTACACCCATGTGTCGTATTTCCCTGTGCCCGTGGCGTTCTCCCTTGCCGTATATATATGTGTGTTTATTCATATTCTTTGTTTTATTCCGCCACCACGTTCAAACCATTTTACGTAGAATACCTGTGTTCCCTCTGATTATCAAAAGCTTCCGTCGTATTTTCTCCACCACCCTACGAATTCTTGTCAATCAACCATGTCCTCACCGCCATTATCGTCAACACCTCCTCGTCCATCCCACTTCTACCTGGTTTTTCTAATGTGTTGGTGGATTTTGCAGGGTTTCAACAAACGGAAAGACGTTTTGGTTCACAGTCTTGGCCGCAGCAATAGAGCATCTCAGAAGGCAATTCAATTGAAGCTGTCATTATGTAGAAGGGTCCTGAAAGCCGCCATGATAAGACATCCATCGCATGATCTGGATTTAAAATCTCTCGAACTCTCCAGGGACAATTTAAAGATGCCAGCTAGCGTATGGGGATATAAATGTTCCTGCAAAGAACATCAGCAAAGAATTAAAGATTTCAACAACCTCGTTGAAGATTATGAGCTCATATCCGGTGTTAAAAGACGAGGGTATCGAACCAGAGATTTTCTAGATCAAGCTGAGGGTACAATACATTAAAAATCATATCCTACAGATTGTATTTCAGCTAATTTTCTTCTCAGGAAAGTACAGAAGGTTCATGAAGATTTTCTCTTATGTCGTGTCTCTGAAGAGATCTTCTTCCTAGTTCATTTATTCTTGCAAGCAACCTCAAGGTTTTATCGCAGCAGATTTCCCTCCAGCCAAGTACATAGCATTTGTATATTTTATTATTTGTGTCTTGTTTATAAGAAGATTTTCATCCTCCAACATTTATTTCTAGAGGTAGATTGTAAAGTACAGTCATTTATATTTATTCATTCACAGTGTGGGCGCGAATGTTTTCCGCCATTTTTTTCAAATCAATTCATTAAGTGTGCTCCACCTACCTCCTTCTCTAGAATTCTCTATCTTTTCTATAAAAACCCAGAAATAAGACATTAGAAGGGTTCCAAATTTCTATCAGCAAACTTGCAGTGAGAAGGCTTTTGTATACATTTTGTAATACCTCTGTATGAAGGTTCAGAGCCTATAGGGTCTCAGTGAGGAGGAGTTATAACTATAATGAGGATTCTGGTCTTTGGTATCTCACAGTATGTAATTTTCTCTTATGTGTTAATACAATATCTCATTGCATGCTATTTATCTTCTTGTATCATGCTCTAGAATGTGAGTGGCTCACTAATATTGAGTAAGGATTCATCCTAGTTGGTGCCCATACAGGGGTTAGTCAAGCGCTTTAAATAGGCCTAGTCATGATATATTGTTCCAGATTCATTTCATCCATATTTTCGGCTATATTAGTTACTTGAGGAGGGTGCTTTTAAAACGCCATTGTCATGTATGGATTCTTAGTTGGATAAGCCCATATGTGATTCTGTTGTGTATCTGGTTATCAGTCTCATGTTAACTAGTATCTTCTTCATGATTCTTCACTGCATCCACTTTCTGATATTTGATTTCTGTGGCATATTATTTGAACTGGCCCTCTTTACAGTTAGTTGTCTCTTAACTATCTGATGCTTTTGTATTGGAGTTTTGCATGATGTTCCTACATTATTCTTGTCTTTGTATCAGCTTCTGAGAGAGTTTTGTCCCATTCAACCTTATTTCCTTGTTCAACAAGAGATAGTAAGAGAGCTTTTGGATTGACAACCCAAGCTGTATAATGAGCTCCTTACTATATTAAGATGTCCTAGGCACTGGTCTATGGCAACTCTAGACTGTCTCTAGGGGTGACAAAATTTCCCACAACATCTTTCTGGCGCTGTTGGCGGGGATCGAATTTGAGAATATCAGTTTCCGTGGGCCTCGACAAATTGTTTTCTCTCTCTAATCAGGTGAGCAAAGAGAGTTGAAGAGTTGCGTATCCCTCACCTTGGCGACTCCACTGGTCTTTATTTGATAAATCTATTGGTAGTCCTGGCTCCTCGTAAGCCGCATTTGAGGTCAGATACATCTCAGTCAAAGACACCTTACGTGTCTGACCCAGAGAAGATTATTCATAAAAGAGTTTGGAAGGAGAGGAAATCAGTTCGTGCTGAAAACCCTGAATATTCCGGTGAAGATTATCTGCCCTCTTCTTCTCAAGAATCAGAACAGAAAATCCCGAGTTTTACTCAGAAACTCCACGTAGAGGAAGTGCCTGGATTGAAGAAGATTCTCACCCTACTCCCAAGGCTGAGGAAATTAAAGAAGTTACAGAAGTAGCTGTTGTTAATCGTGAATTATTCCCAGCTATGCCTCAGGCTTATGTGCAATTTATTCTCATTGTTATACATACTCCACTTCCTCCTACTCCTCTTCCCTCATTCGTATCTTAGACTATTGCACAACCCCCACCTCCTCCAATGGCTAATGTTCCTGCTTTTCTATTGAACAAATATGCTCCCATGGCCTTACCCCAAGTGCTAAATGATATGCCACGGGATTATTTGAAGATTCTGCCAAGATTTAACGGTGAAAATGAAATTGATGCTCAGAAACATCTTGAGACTTTTTGCTCTTTTGCAGAAAACTTAAATGTTGAACATTTAGATGTGGTCTTGAGATTATTCGTACAATCTTTGGAAGGTGAGGCCAGAAAATGGTTCAAGACATTGGGAAATCGTTCTGTGACCACCTGGGACGAGATGGAGAATACTTTTCTCAGAAAGTGGGAAGAAAAGAAAGATTATGGTCAGTGTCTTACTAAATTTAATACCTTGAAGAAGAAGCAAAATGAAGGAGTATCAGAGTTTATTAAAAGATTCAACAAGTTATATTTGAGCCTGCCTCCTAAAATGAAGCCTCATGAAGCAGCTGCCAAGATAGTTTTCATAGCAGCCTTTGATTTTGACTTCGGCTTCTCCTTGAGGGAAAGAAAACCTGCCACTTTAGATGATGCTCAGTCAGATGCTCTAGAGTTAGAAGCAAACTTTGCCTCCACTGGGAAATTAAAGGGAAAAGTTGAACAAGATACTAGGAGGAGAGGCAAAGAAGAAGTTTCCTCCTCTAATCAGGAAAAGGATTCAGGTAAAATGGATGAAATAAGAAAAATGATAAAGAAGATGGTCAAGCTTGAGCTGGAGGCTAAAAATTCAGCTCCCAAGAATTTTTACAATGCTCCAAACAGAGGATACAATCCCCAGTACAAAAGACCACCATTTCAGATATTTTCGAGAGAAGCAAAGCAGCAACCAGACCAAGTACCACATCCATTGTACTTGGAAGTTCCAGCAGATGACTCCACCGAAGATGCTGCTTATGGGTTAGAAGATTCAAATCTTGCTTTTTCAAATAATGATGATGTAGAAGGCCCATTGCAAGACGAAGAATAAGAAGCATAGATTGACCATTATTGTAAGAAATTTGCTGATTTCATGCAAGCACAATTCAATGTGAAATATGATCTCAGATCTTCAAGGAAGAGGACCCGAACTCAAGGAAAAGAAGAGGAACCACCTCAGAAAGAAGCACCTGCTTAGAAGGAATCATCAACAAAGAGAAACATAGAAAAAGGTAAGAGCCCTCTAAATGCTCCCTTACAGCCCAATGATCAGATTCTTTCTTCTTCAAAAATAGTCAGTCCTCCTAATGTTGAGTCAGTGTCAAAAGAAATTAAATCTTCAGCTGAAAATAAAGAGTCAAAAGAGGTAGTGATAGAAAAACCCCCACCTGCTTTCAATCTGCAAAAAGAACTTGAGAAAATTAAGATTCCAGTCCCCCTGACCGAATTATTAAAACAACCTGTATATCAGTCTCAAATTACTTCCTTCATGCTTCCTCCAGAAATACCAATTGTGCCTGATAGTTTAAACCTTCAAGAAGAAAGACCCATGGTAGTCTTTGGCCCACATGTCGAGGAGATAGACCTCTCTACTCCTCCCTTTTATGTGTCTCTAGTTATTCATGACCTGCTGTTACACAATTGTATGTTAGATTCTGGGGCTTCCCATAATCTTATGCCTCTGTCTGTCATGGAACAACTAGGACTGCAAATTACAAGACCATAAAAAGACCTATATTCATTTGATTCTAAAAGATTTAAATGCTTGGGAATGATTAAAGACTTAGTGGTCAATTTGGCCCAAATCCCAGCAAAGAGTGTGGTCATGGACATTGTGGTTGCTGATATCCTAGCTCGCTTTGGCATGTTGCTGTCAAGGTCCTGGGGTACAAAAATTGGTGGGTCAATCAAATTGGATTTAACATATGCTACAGTCCCAGTCTTTGGAGGCCAGGAGAGGAGGTTATATAGGGAGACTAGATTTGTTAAAATGGTAACTAAGGCTGATTGCTCAGAGAATTCCCTAGTGTATACCAAAGAGGGAGACTTCTCATGTTTGATGTTAGAAGAAAATCTAAATTATGCCCATGAGCCCCTCTTTGGTCAAATCCAAGTTGAGCAGCCTAAAGAGGATCAGGAATCAGAAATTTGGACTTTCGATTTTGATGGAGCAAATTCAAGAGAAGGCAATGTCACTGGGGTGTTATTGATCTCTCCTACAAGAAAATGGGTGCCATTGTCCTTTAAATTGGAATATGAGGCTACCAATAATGTAGCCGAATATGAAGCACTCTTATTGGGACTACAGACAACTAGAAACATGGGCATCCAAAGTCTAAAATTCATGGGAGACTCTGAGCTGGTGGTAAGGCAGATCAAAAATCAATGCCAAACTAAGCATCCATGGCTGAGAGCTTACAGAAAAGAAGTCTGGGACATGGTGGAGAATTTCTTCTCAGCATTTAACATACAGTTCATGCCCCGGGAGCAAAACGGAATAGCAGATTCTCTTGCTGTAGCTGCCAGTACATTTTGTCCTCTTCAGAATCCACTTTTAAGATACGAAGTGGAGGTACGTTACAGGCCATCTATCCCAGATAATATTAAGCACTGACAGGTATTCGAAGATTATGAACAGATGAAGAGATTCATGGGGACAGTGGGAGAATTCTCTAACATGGAGATTTATGATAATGAAGAAGAGGAAACTGAAAATATTGCAGAAAACAAATGGGAAGAGAAGATAGCAGGTAATAAAGTGTTGCAGCTAAAAGGAAATGTTATACCTAGAGGTCTGGTGCCCCTAGAAAGATTATTTAACAAAGATGATATTCCATTGCAGCCAAACAAGGTGATAGAAGAAGATCAAGTAGAATATTTAAATCTGGGTACTTATGCTGATCCCAAAATTGTAAAATTATCTAAAAGGGTCCCAGAAGAATATAAAGAAAAATATTTGAAGTTGTTTCAATCTTATAAAAATGTGTTTGCATGGTCCTATCAGGACCTAAAAACTTTTGATGTTAATATAATGCAGCATAAAATTCCTTTGAGGGAAGATGCAAAGCCTTATAAGCAGAAGCTCATACAGATAAATCCTCTGCTACTTCCCTCTATCGAAAAAGAAATCAAGAAGCTACTGAAGGCCAAAATAATTGTGCCATTGAGATACTCAGAGTGGATAGCAAACCTTGTTCCTGTTCGAA
The DNA here is from genome assembly GCA_034641835.2 of Pinus albicaulis. Taxonomy (NCBI): domain Eukaryota; kingdom Viridiplantae; phylum Streptophyta; class Pinopsida; order Pinales; family Pinaceae; genus Pinus; species Pinus albicaulis. Next base: position 1,113,025,996 of record CM076583.1, on the reverse strand, counting down.
AGAAAAACAGAGAAATAAGGTTGTGTGTGGATTTCAGGAATTTAAATAGAGCATCTTTAAAAGATAATTATCCACTGCCTAAGATGGACCACATCCTGCAGAAAGTGGTGGGAGCATCCAGAATGTCAATGATGGATGGTTTGTCTGGCTATAATCAGATAGTTGTTTTCTCAGAGGATCAGAAGAAAACTGCATTTACAACACCATGGGGAACATTTATGTATGCTAGGATGCCATTTGGATTAATCAATGCAGGAGCTACTTTTCAGCGAGCAATGGACATAGCCTTTGTCGGAGAGCAGGACAAGTTTTTGGTGGTATATCTTGATGATATCACAGTATTTTCAAAGAATGATGATGAGCATATAGAGCATTTAAGAAGAACTTTTGAAAAATGTAGAAGGTATGGCCTATCCCTCAATCCTCAAAAATATTTATTTGTATTAGATGAGGGAAAAATATTAGGGCACATTGTAACTAAATACAGTGCGAAAATAGACCCCAAGAGAGTTGAAGTAATAAACAGTATTCCTTTACCCAGGAATAAGAAGGAAGTACAGGTGTTTTTAGGCCGAATTAATTTTTTGAGAAGGTTTATTCCTAACTATGCTGAGATAGTTAGGCATATAACTGATATGTTGAAAAAGGATAATGAAGTAATATGGTCCCAGGAGTCTAGAGATGCATTCAAAGGATAAAAAAAGCATTCGTTGAAGCTCCCGTACAAGCTGGGCCAAATTATGCAAAGCCATTTATGATATTTTCATTTGCTTCACCTCATACAATAGCTGGAGTTTTGTTGCAGAGAAATGAAGATGGATATGAGCAGCCTATAGCTTTCTTCAGTCAAGTGATGCATGAAGCTGAATTAAAATATAATATATTGGAGAAGCACGCATATGCCCTGGTGAAGTCCCTCAAGGATTTTAGAACCTATGTTTTGCAATCTCACATTACTGCATATGTTCCCACAGCAGCTGTCAAAGACATTCTTGTTCACGGGGATAGCGAAGGTAAAAGAGGAAAATGGATTGCAAAAATACAGGAGTACGATCTGGACATAAGGCCTAATAAGCTGATTAAAGGACATGGACTTGCTAAAATGTTATCTGAATCAAATCATCAAGCCTTGGGCATTAATCTATCCATGATAGAAAATGAAGAATCTGAGAAAGGAGAAGAATAACAAGGACTAGAGATGGCCACTCAAAAGACCCTTCGAATTATGTGCTAGAAGCTTTAACCGGAAAGTGAAGTGGAAAACATAATGACAGAATTTCATGAGGGAATATGTGGAGGACATTACAGCTGGAGGGCTACAGGTCATAAAATCCTAAAGGTTGGTTTCTACTGGCCAAAATTATTTACAGATGCTTTTGCTTGGGTCAGGGCATGTGACAAGTGTCAAAGATTCGCAGAAAGACAGAAATTAGCAGCTTTTCCCTTGATTCCTATTCATGTAAATGAACCATTTCAGAAATGGGGATTAGATTTCATAGGAGAAATACATCCCCCATCAAGTGGCCAATATAAATGGATACTAACAGCCATAGATTATTTCACAAAATGGGTGGAAGCCATACCTACAAGAAATGCTACATATACTGTAATAATCAAGTTTATGGAAGAAAATATCATATCTAGGTTTGGTTGTCCTGCTAGAATTGTAACTGACAATGCACAGGCTTTCAAGAAAGCCAGATTTGTAAATTTCTGCCAACAGTATAACATCATATTGACTCATTCCACGGCTTACTATCCATAGGGAAATGGCTTAGCAGAGTCTTCTAATAAAACCCTGGTGAGGGCCTTGAAGAAAACGATAAATGAGAATCAGAAGAATTGGGACTCTCAATTAAAATTTGCTCTATGGGCGAATAAGATAACTAGCAAGAGAGCCACAGGGAAATCTCCCTATGAGTTGGTGTATGGGCGAGCAACTATGTTTCCTGTGCAATTGGCATTGCTAGTAGCACTTTTTATGCAGGAAAGTTGGGAAGAACCAGATGACATGGTCAGAAGGATTAATCAATTGGTCGAATTAGAGGAAACACGGAACCAGGTAAATCAGAGATTGATAGAATATCAGGAGAAAATGAAAAATGTATTTGATCAGCATGCGAAAGACAGGAAATTCCAAATTGGAGACCTGGTTCTCAGATGGGACGTTCGAAGAGCAGAGAAAGGCAAGCATGCTAAATTCGACCCGTTGTGGTTTGGCCCATTCAAAATTGTGAATCAAGGAGGAAACAATACTTTCATGTTAGAAAACCTATAGGGTGATCTGCTGGATGCTCCTGTGAATGGCCAATTCCTCAAACCATACTTCCAATTCTGACCCAGGCAGAGTATGCCTGTTGTATTATATTGTATATAAACTTTGTTTCAGTTTTTATTTTAATAAAGAAAGGATGCTGGCAAATTATCAGAAGAGGCGCAGAGGAATGGAAAAACAGAATGTACATATAGAAATGTTCAGTGGTCTGCGTGTTCTCGACATGTCCAAGGATGAACATACCGTCCCCAGATGGAGCCGATGTTGTACATATTGACCCCTGCATATAAATTTTTGGTCTGCTGCCTTCTCCGAATCTATTTCAAATCTCTGTCGTGGCCTAAAATCCTCATGCTCCCGTTTAATATTACCATCTCCGCCCGAAAAATCCACCCTGCAAAGGTTAAAACCCATAATTTAAAACTTATCGGGCCTAGCCCCAAAGATTTTATCCTTCCATGTTTCGGCTCCCATATGACCCAAGCGCAAAACCATATGCCAGGGGAAAAGGGGGGCTTAATGATAAACGCTTCAGCGCATCTGCAATCGTCAGATCAAAACCAATCGACGGAGTGGCGATTGTTTTATGTGGTGGTCCCCGCATCCGTATCCCATCGCAGGAAACCGCTGGTTCCATTCCGCACCGCCTCCACCAGGTCCGCGGTTTTCAATCAAACGCCAGCGATTCCACAAATCGCGTGACGCGTGTCCTTGAGTATGGTTTCCGAAACCACTTTTTCGCGTGTTAAATGTTGAACAATGGCTGGGCAGCATAACTCACCCGCGCCGTTGGATCTGTCGGCCTCAATCCAACGGTAGATACCCTCCAAAGATGCTCGCCCGTTAACTTGTGTCCGTTGTGTCCTGTGGCCCACCATTACGCCGCTCCCATAGCCTTCAAGCCGTTGATCTGTCTTCCAAAATCCGACGGCCTAGAATCCAGTCTTCTCTGTCTGTTTACCCCGCAGCCATGTCATCCACCCACCTGTCCTTCGTACACCCATGTGTCGTATTCCCGTGTGTCCGTGGCGTTCTCCCCTGCCGAATATATATATGTGTGTTTATTCGTATTCATTGTTTTATTCCGCCACCACGTTCAAACCATTTTACGTAGAAAACCTGCGTTCCCTCTGATTATCAAAAGCTTCCATCGTATTTTCTCCACCACCCTGCGCGTTCTTATCAATCAGCCATGTCCTCACCGTCATTATCGTCGACACTTCCTCGTCCATCCCACTTCTACCTGGCTTTTCTAATGTGTTGGTGAATTTTGCAGGGTTTCAACAAGAGGAAAGATGTTTCAATTCACAGTATTGGCTGCAGCGATAGAGCATCTCAGAAGGCAATCCAATTGAAGCTATCATTATGAAGAAGGGTCCTGAAAGCTGCCATGATAAGACATCCATCGCAGGAGATGGATTTAAAATATTTCGAACTCTCCAAGGACAATTTAAAGATGCCAGTTAGCGTATGGAGATATAAATTTTCCTGCAAAGAACATCAGCAAAGAATTAAAGATTTCAACAACCCCATTGAAGATTATGAGCTCATATCTGGTGTTAAAAGACAAGGGTATCGGACCAGAGATTTTCAAGATCAAGCTGAGGGTACAATACATTAAAAATCATACCCTACAAATTATATTTCGGCTAATTTTCTTCTCAGGAAAGTACAGAAGGTTCATGAAGATTTTCTCTTATGCCGTGTCTCTGAAGAGATCTTCTTCCTAGTTCATTTATTCTTGCAAGCAACCTCAAGGTTTTATCGCAGCAGATTTCCCTCCAGCCAAGTACATAGTATTTGTATATTTAATTATTTATGTCTTGTTTATAAGGAGATTTTCATCCCCCAACATTTATTTCTGGAGGTAAATCTTAAAGTATAGTCATTTATATTGAGTCATTCACAGTGTGGGCGTGAATGTTTTCCACCATTTTATTCAAATCAAGTCATTAAATGTGCTCCATCTACCTCCTTCTCTAGAATTCTCTATTTCTTCTATTAAAACCCAGAAATAAGACATTAGAAGGGTTCCAGATTTCTATCAGCAGACTGTGCAGTGAAAAGGCTTCTGTATACATTTTGTAAGACTTCTGTATGAAGGCTCAGAGCCCGTAGGGTCTCAGTGAGGAGGAGTTATAACTGTATTGAGGATTCTGGTCTTTGGTATCTCACAGTATGTAATTTTCTCATATGTGTTAATATAATATCTCATTTCATGCTATTTGTCTTCTTGTATCATGCTCTAGAATGCGAGTGGCTCACTAATCTTGAGTAAGGATTCATCCTAGTTGATGCCCATACTGGGGTTAGTCAAGCGCTTTAAATAGGCCTAGTCATGATATACTGTTCCATGTTCACCTTATCCATATTTTCTTCTATATTAGCTGCTTGAGGAGGGTGCTTTTAAAACGCCAGTTTCATGTATGGATTCTTAGTTGGATAAGCCCATATGTGATTCTGTTGTGTATCTGGGTATCAGTCTCATGTCAACTAATATCTTCTACATGTTTCTGCACTGCATCCACTTTTTTTATACTTGATTTCTGTGGCATATTATTTGAACTGGCCCTCTTTACAGTAAGTTGTCTCTTAACTGTCTGATGCCCTTGTATTGGAGTTTTGCATGATGTTCCTACACTATTCTTATCCTTGTATTAGCTTCTGAGAGAGATTGGTTCCATTTAAACTAATTTCCTTGTTCAACAAGAGATAGTAAGAGAGCTTTTGGATTGACAACCCAAGCTATATGATGAGATCCTTGCTATATTAAGATGTCCTAGGCACTGGTCTATGGCAACTCTAGGCTGTCTCTAGGGGTGAAAAAATTGTCCACAACAACTATGAACACATAACTCAAGAATGTAGGTACACTCCTGATAAGGAATGTTACAAATGTCATAATCATGGACACATAGCTCGTCAATGCATGAACAAAATGGAATTAATCATGAATATTTATGACGAGAATAAGAAGGTTTGGAAGAAGAGACAGGTACAAATACAAGAAGAATAGGTAAAGGAGCAACAAGAAGTGAAGAAAGAAAAGAATGTCTTAACAATTATGCTCTTAGGGTTTGCAACAGGTAATGAGGAATCATTAGATGCTTCAAATAATGACTCAAGTCGATATGGTTCGTTAAGTGATACACTATTTTGAACAATCCGGCTCGTCAAATCCTTGAATTATGAAGAGGGGGAGTTTATACAGTAGTATGTGGCACATGTCTACCATTGACAAACAAACAAAATGAACAAAATGGCAGCTTTAGGACAAATTTGTCAAATCCATAACAAGTTCAGGGGGAGAATAACATTTAAAGGCTTACATGTATTGAGAGATTACCAAATGAAGGTTTCTTATCAAGGGGAGCACATGTAGGTTACAGGTCGACAAGGATCGCCAATGACAAAATATTACCAGAAGGTTTCTCATTAGGGGGAGCAAAAGTAGATAACAAGTCCACATCAAGAAAGAAAATTCTTAGGTGAAGTAACCCTTTGCCATTGATGTCAAAGGGGCATAGAAAACTTGAGAAGGAGATTGAAATATCGAGAAGGAGGTAAAGCATGAGGTCAAGGAGAGTTGTACTCGCAGGAGGAGTATGTGTGTTGTCATCAATGAAAAAGGGGGAGATTTTTGGATGGTGTTGTTGGGTGTGGAGCCTGATTTTTATCCTGATTTAGAGATCCTTGTTTTAGCTGCATGTATACCCCTGGAAAACTATACACTTGGAGCAGGGGGGTGCGGGGGGGGGGGGGGAGGGGGGGGAACTTGTCCCCCCCGCGGGGTCCAGGGGGACTTACCCCCTGGCTGGGGGGTTCGGGGGCTAGCGGTCCCCCAGCGGGGGTTTCGGGGGTAGCGCCCCCAACGCTAAAAACAGATGTAAAATTGCCTTGTAAAAGTATAGTAATTTCTAGTCAATCTGGGCCATTCATTAGGCGGACAATCTGACGGTAGAAGTTATGTTTCGTTTAGGGTTTTTTTTCCCTAGAAGGCAACCCCTCTCTCTATATGAGGGTATTGTATTGCGGCTGTGTAATATATGTGTATTCTGTAAGCGAGAAATAGATGGGGAGACTGTGAGAGAGAACAAAGGATATTACAGCGGATCTGCTGTAGGTTTTGTCTCTTAATTTTGTTGGATAAAATAAAGGAAGGACTGGCTGTTCGGGGTGGACGTAGCCCAAACTGGGTGAACCATGTATATCTATGTCTCTCTAGTTTTATGTGTTTTGTGTGCTTGTATTTTCTGCATATTTTATGTGTTGCATTGATCCATAATATATAATTTTCTAACAGGTGTTGTCATTGATGTCAACCCATGGAGTTGGTTGGGTTTGATATTGACCAAAAACACCAGTCATTGATGCCAAATGGATAATGAACGCTTCTCAGTAATTGTCAGATTACATCTAGATAGGACAGTGATTTCACACTTGAAGCCGCCTAAGGAAAGCCACCCAAGCCTCCTTAGGACATCAAGGGAGCACACAATGGAATCATCTCCCTCTATTGGGTCACCATCCACAATGTACCAAGAGAGGGAAGGAGGTTTTTAATTCTCCTATAAAAGGCCACCAAGAGATGAAAAACTTGACAGCACATCGTTATGCTCGCTGAAATTGCCCCAAGCAATACCAACAGCGTTTGATTCGGAGCAGAGATATAGGGGACTCACTTGTTGGCCATCCAACAACTTCAGTCCACCATAGTAGAGAGAGGGAGACTTTGAGTCGAGGCAAGCTTGGAAGTAAAGACATCCTTGCATCGAGACTTAAAACCCCAGGTTCTAAGGGCCCCTTGGAAAGTGGGTTAAGGTTTTATCCTCATTTCCTACCAGCACTTAATAAGAGGGGATGTAAGCGTCGTCATTTGGATTACTGCAATTGTTTGATTCTAGTTAGAGCTTTTTTCTTACTTGTTTTAGTTTTATTTTAATTTTTATGTTTGAATATGCATGTTATTTCTCTCTCTAGTATGTTTATGTTCTAGCATGTTCCATTAACTTGCTTGACTCCATATCGTTTCTGCCTGTGACCAATAACTGAAGAGGTTAAACCAAACCCCTTAAGTTGGTGTGATTTTGTACATGTGTGCACCAAAGACACTAACACGGGATTGACGACTCCACAAACATTTCCTTACAAGTTTATGTGGTTGTGCCTTTTTGCAGAGACCTCTGTCTGTGCTATGGAGTTGGGATGAAATTACCCCATTTTTCTCCTTCAGTCCCTAGTTCACCCCAAGTGACAGACTGAAGCAGAACAACTCCAAAAATTAATTTTTTAGGAATTTATGCACTTTTCCCTCAGACAGGCGTGCCCAAGGCTCGCATTTAGAGCTGAATTGTGCACAGATGTCGAGCCTGTTGCAGCCTTTCGTGCACAAAAGACAGAATAAGAAATTTCTCCCATATTTCTATTTTTTCCTACTTTTAAAGTGCCTAGCAGCCCATAATACATCTGCTAGAACTGGTTGAGGTACCCCGCAGCTTGCTAAAGCTCACTCTTAGCTACTTTTGGTAGGCTTGGTGTTAGTTTTATTTCAAGTTGATTTTTTCAAATTTCACACATAGTTTAAGTAGGGGGGGGAATTAAATTTCATTCCAAAAAAAAAAATGTTTTGCAAATTTAGGTACCAACACACCTAGATAATTAGCCAAAGTAAGTGGCCCAAGTCCACGGATGCTTAGCTAGTTCCTTTTATCTAGTGTAAAATTAATTAGTTTAGTTCAATTTTTGCACTAGGATTTCAAGACCAAGATCGAATTATGGAGAGAAGAGCAAGTAATCTTTGCTACCTTTGCACCCTTGGGTGATCCTAGGCAAGCATATGAACACTCTCTATTCACAACTCACCATCTCCTTGTAGTTGATCACATAGATTAACTAGGAAAAATAGAAAGCGACCCATATCTGCACATGTTTTTCTTTTGAGCAAGGAACAATAGAACATAGTTTAATAGGGGATTTTGAAAAGGATCATCACATATCCACACGTTCAAACTATGTGCTTGTTCACTTTTTTCTCACACACATCCACACACTAAGCAAAGAAAAGACACCTAAAACTAACTTAACAAAACTCACTAAATTCTCCCCACAGGGGTCAAAAAATAATTTATAGTATAAGTTAGGATCAAGGGGGTAGGTAGCCAATAAGTCGCCTTGATCATTCTTCATCTTGAAACATAGAAGTTGACTATTTAGGGAGCTTTCAAATCTACTTATCAGCCCATAGAAAATAAAACCCAAGTGCGGCAGAGACCCGTTTTGGAGGGGGTTAGGCTTAGGCGCATTGCGTGTGGTATCAGTTGGGGCTACCTTAGCCAAATGATACTCGGTATTGTTAGATGAATTACCAAGAAGCCCACGAATTGAACACTCACATGGGACAGTGGTACTTAGTGGCAAAAATTAAGGCATCCTTTCCCTATCGGTGACGGTGTAGGTAAGCACTAGATCCTCTACCCTTACCTTGGTGGATTTTCTTCGGCTGACTGGGGGCATCACTAGATCCTATGAGACGTTGTGCCAGCACTCGCAAGATATCTTCTTAAGGCCCAGTTAAATTTGATTATGTGAGGATGATTAGGTCTTATAGGATTTGAGTATCATACACAAAACAAAAAAAATCCATATTTTTTGATTGACTAATCACATAGGATTAATTTAAAGGTAAAATTTATTTATTTTCGCTTTGTTTTATGTATGCGATCGGAATTTTTCTTTCATCATAATCTCTATCCTCTCAAAAATTTCCAAAGCCAGACCTAGTTGACATCAGAACGGACCCAATGGGACCTTGTTGATCTAGACATCTTTTGGACAACCCCCCATTAACGGGAGGGGTTCCAGGTCTTTTTCCATTTAGGCATCAAAGACGGAACACTGCCACCATTATTGGTTTGTCCTTTATTGGGGCATCCTTAGTTGGGAACCCTAGTCAGTCTCCCAACGCCACACCACATACCACTCCTCCCACAACCCCTATAGGGCAAAGGAGTGCTACCCATTCGAGAAGCCAGCCGAATACACACCAGGGTATGTCACAGATAAACCCCTTTCCTAACCAAAATGGTGTGTTTTCACATGTTGCAATGGCTACAAACTTGCAGTCACCTTTTTTAGCTTTGTTGAATCTACCAGATTTAAGCAAGTTAACGAATGACCCCATTGCACACAACCCTATATGGCCTCCCATGACCACGAAGCTCCCTTCGGACATTCCAAAGTTTGAAGGAAAGCAAGCGGAAGACCTAGGAAATAATGTCATGAATTTCCACTTGTCATGCTCATCGAACATTATCATTGACGAAACTATTCAACTGAGACTATTTCAACGCACTCTGACAGGAGCAGTAGTGAAATGGTATATGGAGCAACCCTCTGCTACACATGGAACCTTTAGTGCCCTCACCACTGTGTTCCTAACATATATTCAGTTACCCATCCACCATTATTCTGGAATGGAATTACTAACACACTTTAGGCAAAACCCCCCCGTCCATATAGCAGACCATATCCACGAATGACGGCAATGTCGTAGTTTATGTAAAGCCAAACTCGATGATTGGGTACTATTATAATTATTCCTAAAAACTCTCACTGCAGAGATTTCAAAGGATGTGGCACAACAAAGGCCTATATCTGAAGAGGACACCATCAGCAAGGCCCAACAACTTGAGCTGATTTATAAATAATCAGGATATATTTACAATATCTTGCGGAACACATCGCGCCTGCAAAATTATAGAGAATATCCAAGCACGTTGAACTCTGTAGATGGTTTAATTGGTTTATTGACCAAAATTTTCCCAGGCATCAATAGTCAAAACCTTGCTTACACTTATGATTCTACCTAGAATGTACCAAAACCCGGTTTTCAAAGTCATCATATGCCTCCGTAAAATTTGACTAGTATGGCATCATTGTATCACCATGGAGGACACTATCCTCTGGCTCAGGGGGTCTAGTACACAGATAGACATACTGATGGAAGAGCTCCCCCCTAACAGCCAATTTCAAACCAGGGATCGTGTTATGCTTAGTCCCCAACATAAGACCCGCCTATGCATAATAATACACAGATGAACTTTGTGCAGCCTTCCCAAAACTGACCACGCCAACCATATAACCAGGAGAACTATCCTCCTAACGTGGTTAAGAAAAAAGGAAAAAACAAGCCCAAAGGGAATCCTGGACAGGGGGGAAAATACCAGCAATGCCCTCCACAATCTCATTTTAGAGGCAACTCCAACCGAAATCAAAGCCAAGAGCCAAGAAGTGCCCAACGGTAGAGAAAAAGGCCACCTCTTTGATCTTAGGTGAGTACATCCATTACACTAACCACTGCCCTGATCACCTTGAGCTGAAGAAGCTGTAGAGTAACCGAGGACAGTCCTCTTCCCAGTAGATAGTTGTGATGTAGGAACCTTTCCCCCATTAAGGGATAGTTAGAACTCACAACAAAATCGCAATGAATTTGGTAAAAACAACCACGAAATCTACATGAATGGCGAAGAGATGTTTTTTCAAACACAAAATCGAAATTACAATACCCCACTAGACACCAACACATCAGGGGCTAGTACCAGTGCACCAACTGCACCTTTGACCATTTCAAATATGCATATTGAACCATTGCCAAAGATGGCTAAGGGACCAAATAGGCGAGCAAGAAACTATTCCAAAGCGGCCCATAATTATAGCATCGTGGACGATCTAGCCAGATACCAGTGTCGGTGCAAAATATCACCTTTCACATTTGTGTCATTAACGATGGTGCATCCAAGTGCATCATTTCAAAAAAATGTTTGGCAGAAGTTAGGGTCTCCCGAACTACAACCATCAGTCATCACACATAGAAAATACAATGGTCGTCCTTCAACCTTCGTCAGTCTCTACCAAAACATCTCGGTCTGCTTAGTCGGAAAGATGGTCCTTATAGACATTGAAGTCTTGGATGCTCACTTGGAATATAATATACTCCTTGGTTAGAGTTATATGTATGCCATGTCAGCCATAGCCTCCTCTGTCTTTTGAATTATGATGTTCCCCACGAGAACCGCATCGTTATTGTTGACCAATTGATGCATAGCGAGAAACGATCCCTAAAAAACATTGAGGTAATTCTACCCTATGTAGATACATCCTCGGACACGATTTCATGGTACCAATAATATGGCCCTGGCCAGTTCAAACCATTGTCTGTTCTAGGATCATTCCTAGGATATTCTCCCATTATACCTGAGTCATCACCTGATGTCACAGGGGCTCTGGTGTGCATGATTTTGACATCAAACACCTAAGCTAGTCAGGATACAGACACAAGAAGTAATGACATCGATTCCTCAGCCATAGCAACCTCTCTAGCCTACACCATTTCCCAAACCCCTTTCCTCTACCCCCCAGCTGGTTTCGTCTCCCAGCAGATTTTGGCAATAGTGGTGTTACCAAACATATCTTTTGCAATACCGGTTTGGTATCTCATTCCCCATATAGGGACAAGAGCCACACACATCAGTGCCACAGGGTTAAAGCCCCTAAGTCCCGAGGAGGCCCCACCCATTTAGGAAACGGTCAAAAACATCCCTGCAAAGGAAATTCCCATTGCAAAATCGATGATTACGACTAAGAAAATCGAGAAGAGAGGAAAGAAGTTGGAAACTCCCACCATATAACGTGAATCACTAGTTTCCTCCATATGCGACGTAATAGGTCACCCTACCCATATCTTCCTAGAGTTGGATGAATTAATACCACTCCTCGGATCTAAGGCAGACATCGCAACGCCACGTTCCCGCAAAAAATAACCTGCCACCAAAGGTAAAGGAAAATCATTGCGTACCAATCATGCATGCGCTATCTGCAACAATTAGGGGCATTATACCCATCATTTCCCATAGATCCCGCGATATAGAGATGCTTACATGCCATCGAGCGATCATATTAAGAAGATCCCTCCACCCAGTCTGCTAGAGATGAACCTCGTACCATCCCATACCTGTAGGAGGAACGAAAATCACCAGAAAGACAACCATTTTTCCATCCTCCCCCAACCCACCATACACCAACGAGGGATAGGGGAACTTGGTTGCCTCATCCTCTTGAGTTATCAGGTGCATCGATCACTACAAAGGGCTTGATCGGGTCTTTGAACCAAGGTCACCTAGGCAGCAGTAATCTGCATTCGGGGAGTGACCAAGCGCGTCGACTACTGTAGACAGTTTGATACGGGTCTTTGACCCAAGATCACCTAGGCAATAGTAGTACCATGCACGTCGATTATACAAATTGTTTGATCGGGTATTTTTCCCAAGATCACCTAGGTAGTAGTAGTACCATGCACATTGATTCTACAGACAGTTTGATCGGGTATTTTTCCCATGATCACCTAGGCAGTAGTAGTACCATGCGTGTCGATACTGCAGATGGTTCGATCAGGTCTTTGGCCCAAGGAAACCTAGGCAGTAGTAGTCAATACCCTGGATACTCATACGATTCTACTCATAACATATCACAACCTAGCTATCATGAAAGTCACCCTAGCACTCATATACCAACCAAGGACAAGGGAACAAATATCCCCCATTCCCTGCACATAATGGACCACTGGCACAATGTAATGCACAATTCAATCTAGTGCAATCCTTCCTAGCCTCATTAGCAACCATACAACCAAGAAAATTATGAAAATCCTCCAAATGTTGCAAAAAGAAGCCAAGGAACAAACAAAAGGGGAGATCCTGGACAGGGGGTAGTAACCAACAACTCCCCCCATGATCTCAGTCTGGGGTCAACCCCAACCAAAATCAATACTAGGAGCCAAGTAACAACTCCCAAGGGAAAAATGGAGCTTAGAGTATGTAATCACCAGACCGAAAGAAACACTCTGATCATCACTCCATAATGCCCAAAGGCGATGCCACACATTCGCAACCCCGAAAAAATAAATTTTTAGCACCGGCAGGTATGCCCTCTCTCATATTATTTTTTAAAGCTCATGACTTTCAATAATATTTGGTAAAGAAGATGCTTTCACTTGAGTTTTTTTTTGTTTTTTTGCAGGAAAGCTCGCAAACCATCCACAACTCCATCTACTGAAAGTTCCAGAGCAGGTATCATTTTATCCCCAGCATGATAGAGTCCCAGAAAACTCTGGATATCCTGACATCATTCTCCATCAGAAATTAACCATAGGTTTCACATATCCCACCATTTTTATCATCACCTCACCCTGCACATGATAAACATCCTCATTGGTCAGTAGAGCCTCCCCTCCATGGTGCTCATCACCCAAGGTAGACCATATATCACAAAAATAGTGATGCCATGGCCATACCACTATAGTCTAGGAAGCATCTCATGCCCATCCATCCACCATGCATAAGGTAAATTTTTACCATACGAGATAAAACCCCTTTCCCAAATGGTCAGGTTGTACAAGTAGATCAAAAGCACACTAGCATGCCTCGCATTTGGCCCACCATACCTCCATCAGCATAATCCCATCTGCGATACTTTTTCATTTCATTCATCAACCTCACACATGAGACCAACCAATGGGGCCCCCACCCTTAGCAAAACACCTTCCTCACGTCGTCAGTGAGCAAAAAATTTCATATTTTGGGGCACCCGTCTCTGTGTTTCATACAAAGCAAACCCCATTATTTTATTCTTTTGGTAAGTGCACAAAGACCATGAACAGTGCACTATGTCCCCCGCCCACTCATTCATTTTTTTCCCATGGCAGCAGTCCCTGAACACCCTTGGTTGGAGTATCACACCCTCACATAAAATCCTCCATGAAATTCATAACCATTTTATACCCACCCTAGAAGTCCAACCGACTACATGGATTTACCCATCAGAAATAGTTATGACTGCCGCCAAGCTTCTTATTATACTCCGACCTTGGGACATTGAATCCCCATAATCAATTTTCAGTCAACCCTTGCTACCATGCCTATGTTAAACCCATCACATCCAGGATCCTGATCCTTCATATCAGCGACCCCTCGTTCGATTGAGGTTTCCTTTTTGTTGACTTCAACACCTATTTTCCAAAAAGGAAGAAAAACCTTGGATCACCCCTCTCCATAAAAAGGGCATCCTTGGGCGGCACTGTGGGAGACATAATTTCCCACAGATGTCATCAATCCTCCTGACATTCAACTACAACACAAGCTTTCATGTCAAGATGGTATTGTACCTTACAACCATTGCACTTTGATCAAATTCGTCGAAGACTCGTGCCTTCATAAGCGTCTCTTTCAGCAATGCTTACATGGAAAAGTCCCAGCTATCACCTATGCGTATAATGCACAGTTATATGCCATACCAAGTTTATGCATATGGGTACCACGTTCCACCTATTGTCAAAGAAAAAACGCCCCTGAGGGCATCAGCAATCGTCGTCATCAACCACCAGATCACTACCATATTAGTGGCACAGAAAAAACATGTATCTTTCAAATAGATTTATTTAATTAGCCACATCATTACAAGCATGGCCCACCACATAGAAAATTTGCATATATTTTATTAGATTTTCTTACAGGGGTTTCATAGGACATGGTCATTCTTTGAACAGTTGCAGGGTGTCCCCAATTCCGAGCTACACGCAGGTCTCTCTCTCTCTCTTTATGCATAGTATACAGAAAATAACCTATAATGTATTTCGGCTATATAGTTCTTCCTAGACCTCACATATTAGGGGTCAATTGTTAACACTGGAAAATCGTACAAGAAAAGACAACATTATTTAATGTCAGACAGAAGGATTTATAGGGTTGAGAGACATTAGAGAATCTAGAAAGTATTTAAAAAATATCTAAGGTCTGAGGAAATATCAAATTTGAGCAAGTCATAAATACCTTTGCACGCAAAATCCTTCAATAAGAGCGTCTTTTGACTTGAAAAGCACGCAATCCTGGGAGTGGTGGAATTCACTTTCCAGGACCACAAAATGCACACTCCAGGACAGTGATTTCACACTTGAATCTGCCTAAGGATAGCCACCAAAGCCTCCTTAAGACATCAAGGGAACACACAATGGAATAAATGTGGAACACAATGGAATCAACCCCCTCTCTTGGGTCACCATCCCATTAGGGGAATTTTGAGGTCTAAAATGGGCCTCCTAAGGAAAATGTATCAAAATTCACTTTATGAGAACCAATCACATTTTAGGGGATGACATCATCCCTAATGGTTGAGGTTGCATTGCCTGAGTTAAAGGTACTTACTTGTCACATTATCATTGGTCGATAAAAAATCATGGTTAACCATGGTATTACTCTAAGTACTTCTAAAGTCAAAGTAAAGTACTCATAATAAATGTCATTTCACATTTTTTGAATAAAAATATATTATTGTCATTTCATATTTCTTGAAAGAAATAATGCATATCCCTATACATTTATTATATTATATTATATTATATTTATATAGTAAATTAATTACATGTTATTATACAACTTAAATAATATAATTTTTAATTAACAACATATAAAATAATTAAGAATCTATAAATTTATATTTATATTTTATTTTAATTTATTCAAATACAAAGGACAAATGCATTAGTTTTTCAATGATAATGATTTTTTCTTGAAAAGCTCATTCTTATTTATATTCACATCAATAAAAATAAATTTATTAATTTTATTTCGATACAACTTTTGAAATGAATTTAACTATGGCTATATAGATTGTGGTGCAAAAAGTGAATTGCAAATTTATAAATATTATTTTATTATTTCCTTAGGAGGCCTGTTTTAGACCTCAAAATTCCCCTAATGCACAATGTACCAAGAGAGGGAAGGAGGATTTTAATTCTCCTATTAAAGGACACCAAGAGATGATCAACTTGAGAGCACATTGTTATGCTGGCCGGAATTTCCCCAAGAAATACCAACAGTGTGTGATCTGGAGCAGAGATAGATGGGACTCAATTGTTGGCCATCCAACAACTTTAGTCCACCATAGTAGAGAGAGGGATACTTTGCGCAGAGGCAAGCTTGGAAGTAAAGACATCCTTGCATCGGGAGTTAGAACCCCAAGTTCTAAGGAGCCCTTAGAAAGTGGGTTAAAGTTTCATCCTCATTTCCTACCAGCACTCAATAAGAGGGGACATGAGCGCCACTGTTTGGATTATTGCAGTTGTTTGACTCTATTTATAGCTTTTAGCTTATTTGTTTTAGTTTTAGTTTAATTTTTGTGTTTGAATATGCATGCTATTTCTTTATCTAGTATGTTTATGTTCTAGCATGTTCCATTAACTTGCTTGACTCCATATCATTTCTGCCTGTGACCAATAACTTCAGAGGGTAAACCACACCCCTTAAGTTGGTGTGATTTCGTACATGCATGCACCAAACACACTAACAAAGTTGAGATTATTGATTGCAGGGCATTGAGATACCCTGAGACACCTTGGGTTATGTCATCATTTGATAGCAGTGCCAGATAGTCGTTGCATTGTGTGCAGCGTTACACGATGATAACAATGATACAACATTGATGAATATTCATTCATGAGAAGTGTGATGACAATTTTTTGATGACTATTCATTTGTGAAGTGACATTTTGTGGTAGCCAACAATTATACAGTGATTTGCAGTGACAATGATATACAGTGTGGAGTGTCAGTGATACAGTGATAGCTTGATGTGAAACTTTGTGGAGTGATCAATTTGTGGGAAGAGTGATCGGTCGCTACCAGGATTCAATATTTATTTTACATCTTCCTTACAAATATTCTACATTGATTCTGAGTACGATGTGTCCACTGTGTAAATTGTGAAAGGTGATCTACCGACTCTCCTAGGTGATCGGAGTCACCTTCAAGTTGTGGCCTGGGAACACTTCAGGGTGGCAGGGTGGTGCTAGGAAAAGGTGTGGCTTGCACAAGGTATTGTGGAATCGATTCAGTTGTGGCTAATAAAATGACAAGGCAACGAAGCATCCTTTTCAACAACAGTTGGTAAACAAAGTTTTGGGGCACTCATCAGGTTGTGGCCTAATCTATAAGGTGTTGTGGAATCCTTCTGGTTGTAACAGGATATTAGGGTTTAGTAGCATCCTAGAGGTTGTGTCCTATGAATTAGGGGGTTGACGCATCCCTCAGTTGTAGCTGAAATCTTGATGTAACTAATATTTCTTCTAAAGAGAGAAGAAGACAATTGGTAGAGAAGCGTTCAGTGGTTTTGACCCGGAGGGGGTTTTCCAAGTAAAAATAAATGTGTCTACTATTTTATCTCTCTACATTGCTGTATGGTGTTGTTTACTGTTGATTATTGTTTATAATTGTTGAAGAAGAAAATTTATAATAACTGAATAATAAATAATGGTTTGAAAAGGATTAAAAAATGCTAATTGTTAAGAAATACCGATTCATCCCCCCTCTAAATATTTATAGCTGAGTGGTTTCACATGAAAATTATTATTTTAGTTCTCAATTAAAATTTGTGGTTAAAAGATTCAAAAATATAAATAATATACAACCTTATAGTAAGTGACATCAGCATCTTGGTATCCTACTGGAGAGCCAATAGAGATCGCAAAAGAGACAACATCTACCTTAGGCGATTTTGATACAATAAATAGGTAAACATTTTATGACATCTCTAAACAATTGGATCAGTACAAGAACAAGATTAATGATTTGGAACAATAATTACAATATTTGATGGATAATCATGATCTATAATTGTAACAACACACCCAAGAGTTATAGGAAAGTTTTGAAATCACTTTAGCAGAAAATGAAGAGAATAATAAAAGGGAAAAACAACAGAGAGAAACTTAGTTTTGAAAGAAATTAGTAGAGATTGAAAAAAAACTTTGCAAACAAATGTAAGAGTTGTATAAATTCTAACAATGGGATTCAATCTGATCTTATAATGTACTAAAACAAGATAGAAAATCCTTCTACAGTTTGCAGAAACAAAACACGATCACACAATCACATAAAAAAGTAAGAGAAAGAGACAGATAATCGCACAACACAAGATGTATCTGTGAAATCATGGTGCCTAAGACCCCGCTATCTATATATTTTATAAGTCAAGGATCATGAAAAAATACAATTCTTTATCTCACAAGAGAACTCCTGCACTTTGCCAACTGTCTGACACTAATCTAGGAAAAAGTGGTCAAATAATTAGCCAATTCTCTGCCTCAAAAAAATCTGCCTTGCTCACACATTCTTGGAGGAATTAAGCCCCTATTAAATAGGAAAATCCCTTTCCTTTATTGCGTAATTCTTCCTAGGCCTCCAAATGACTCTATAACTGACCTGTACATTTTTATAATTATACAACTGATAGTTACCTTCCCTTTAACCTTTATCTCAAATGGGTCTTCCTTAGAAATGACACGCAACAGCTATTTATAGTGAATTATCAGTGAAATGATTGATCACTCATTTTGAATTAAATCAGATTTAATTCATGGGACCTATCTCTATCTCATCATTGAGTTAGAACTAGTTAAACTGATTTTAACTAAATTAATTGAGTTAACTAATTACAACTCATGCATAACTGCAATTGGACCCCATTAAATCATGGAATCGCTCTACATGCATCCTCTTAGACCCTCAATTCGAATTTCCCAAGCTAACTCATTCATTTTGACTTAGTTAACTAATACAAGTTGTTTTGAGATGAAATTAAAAATTCTCTTCCAATTTAATTAAGGGAAATATAAATCAGAAGCCCTATTTTGGGGTACTATTTCAACACTCCATCTCAACAAGAAAGGGATTATCTGCTACCCTGATCTTGTCTCTATGGAATTTGAAATTGCTTCTTTCCAGTGCCTTCGCAAGATGTTTGCATCTTGCTCCTTCATGGGAATGTACTCTAATGACATAATCCTCCTCTAAACATAATCTCTGAGATCGTGATACTGTTTATCAATATTCTTGGACATGTCATGGAAAACTGGATTAACCAAGAGTTTGATGAAACTCTGGTTATCACAATGTATCAATTTCATATCCATCTGTTCACCAAAAAAACCAACAAGTATCTTCCTCATCCAGATGGCCTCGCATGATGCCTGGCTAGCTGCCATATACCTTGCCTCTGCTGAACTTAGTGAAAATGATCTCTTTTTCCTGTTGTACCAAGATACTCTTGCTGGTCCTATCCTGAATATGCCTCCAGATGTTCTCTTCCTGTCGGATGGACTCCATACCCAATATACATCAGTGCATCCTTGAAGCTTTACTCCCATTGTCTATTTGTACCTAAATCCATACTATGTAGTGCCCCTGACATATCTCAACACATGCTTCCCTCCCTTCCAAAATATCTTGGCCGACTTAACCATAGCTTGGCTTAGTTGGTTAACTGTATAACATATTTTGGTTCATGTGTTCACCAAAAACATGAGTGAACATGTTGTAACTCCTAGAGATAGCCTCTCGGCTGTTAAGGGACCAATGCCTCGGACATCTTAATCGAAGGATTCAAATATTTCTTGAAAACTCTTTCGGATCCTTAAATGGATAGATTTTTTGTGAATGGTGGTTCAAGAATAATGAAGGCTTTTGATACTAATTATACATTGAGGCAAAGGCTAAGAATTTCTTTGAGAAGCTATGAAAACCCGACTGCATCGACAAGGCCAAGCTAGAATCAATGAATAGACTTAATCTGAAATCTATGAGGTGAAGAAATCAAGTATTAATCCTTAACAAAATTGGGCTTAAATGGTTTAAGAATCCAACCTGCCTAGAACTAGGAGAAACGGGGAGACGCGTGAAATGAGAGATAATTTGATTCCATGGAGTGCATTTAATGTTTCTCACAAAAAATGGCCATTCATGGGTTTCATCCTTCCTTTCGAGAAAATAAACATATTCATAAATCAAACTAATGGCAGATAGCTGCTATTAAACATAGAATCTTAGAAATAACATACAAATAAATGTAGACGAGAGCACATTGAAGGAACACACATACATAATGTTCACCAATTTCAGATGGAATCCAGCTGAAGACAAAATCTATATTATATATGTATCAAAAATAGCTTCCAAAAATATACAATTCATAGCCAAAATGCTTATACAGCCACATGAAGAGATAGAACCAAAAAACTTAGATAGAATTCTAAACCTTTTCTCTTTCTCTAATTTTCCCTCTTATAGAGTTTCTAGGGGATCCTCCCCAGATATTCCTTCTTTATTTTACAGTACATACATCATAAAAAAATATGGAGTGTGCTTTGAGCACAACTCTTTAACATAATAAAAGGCTAAAATATCCGCTTTGAAATCGTGATTTCACCATAAGACCAGAAAAAATGAAAAAAGGAAAAATAACTGAAGACCACGTAGGCCAAAACCAAAAATTTTCATTTGTTACGGTGCGGTTCTGAAGAGGACTTGGAATGTTGTGGCCATGCAGCTAAGTGGGTTGATGGCCCAAAGTGATATGATGAAAGCGGGGCTCTGGGCGGGTTCTGCGAGATCGTTCTAATTGGATGCGAACCCGAGGCCGATGGAGGGTGCACATACTCATAACACCTTTTCCACATGACCTCTGAGGGCAAGGGTGCCGCACTGAATAGCTCAAATAGTGTTTGAAGCTGGGTTAATTCAGAGAAATCTAGGTTGGCAGAGAAGAATTTTTTTACCTTGGCTAATAGTAAGAACTCCTTTCTGAGGGAAGCCACTATTGTTTCAAATTTCAACCTGGTCGTTTTTTCATGTACTGAGTCCATTCGACCATTCATTTCCACTAGCCTCTACTCATAGGTGTCCTAAGGGATCAAGGCCCCTTTTGGACCCCAAGAAGAAAGAAATCTTGCCTCAATGACCTTATCCAACTCTCTGTTAAAGATATTGACCCCATTGGCGACTAATGTCAGACACCCTGTTGCTTTAGATCAAGCATCCTCCCTCTGGTTCATTGTAATTATATCCATCACTGTACCAAACCAATATACCACTTCATGCGATCCCAACTCCTTAGTCGGGAGCTCATTTATGAACTAGATTTACTTCCTTGTAATCACCATGTTTTCAACTCCTTCACACCTGCCGGATTCGAGCTGACTCCTGTAGTCACGGATTGAAATCATTTTATCATGTATCAGTGTGATGGACTCCCAGTGGGGCCTTGAATTCTACGATGATTTGATTCCAGACCATCTTCCAAGCCTCTACCAGTGACATATTTCCCTTTAGTTGATTCTTAAGGCCCATGACTGACTTGTTCAGCTATTTCATTTATTTATGGCCCGTGGTAACCTCCCTTTGTAGTGAAGCTACTTGCTTATCTTTCTCAGCCAAAGCCTTCTTCGACTATTCCCAATACCTATGTATTGTCCTGACCTCATCTTCTGAGACCTTTAACTCCACTAGTGTCTTGGCCAATTTCTCCGCGGGCTTCTAGGGGTCATTTGGTATTGGCACAAAGCATTTAGGGTGATATATTTAGGATTATACTGCCAAATAGCACCTTTCGTCCACCATCTATAACCCATCAACAAATGGCATTTGGCTGCTATGTTAAAAGGGTAAACTGGGTCACGAATTTGAGCTTTGGAATCCATGAGAGGGTTAGGACCAGAGGTGGTCCTGACCTCACCGACCTGCAGAGTCTTAGGGGCCGAATTTTTCATTTCTAAAAATGCAGAGATAAAAATGTAAATGAAATAAAACTTGGGACCAACGAAATACCTGAGGGATGAAAACGATGTGGGGAGTGAGGTGTGCATGATGAATAATTCTTTACCCGGACTCTTGACTGGTAGTGGCATAGAAAATGAAAGACAACAGTTGAGAAAAAAATGCGGAGGGAGCAGGCTTTTCAGGATGAAATGGGAAAAATGGAGGGTTGACGTTAGGATGACATCAGCAAATTGACACATGTCATGCGAGATTGGTGGAATGAGACTGGGTAGGTGGAGGGCATGTGTCGGGAATGTGGAGAATTTTACCCACTAGAATTACCTTACCACTTTACCGTGTTACCTTTGAACCTGAGCAGGTGGTCCCAACCACGAGTTTTGGCGGTTAGGGAGAGTGCTCTGGAGATGGATGCCTGCCCCCCAGAACGTCTCTGATTGGCCGACCCTTTTGCTGATGTAAGCGATTTTGGGTGGTTGACTCTAGGTATGTCCTGCAGTTCTACACCCGTAGGAATGCGTTATCCGTTCATTGTGTGTGGTGTCTGTGTCAAGCGACAGAGCTCTATGGAGTCTGCACCAACCATTTACCTCTTGTATTTGATGTTTCTAGTGCGTGGTTTGGCACCACCTCCTTGTATTTTTCACGGACCTTGAGGGGGTTTTTCGGTTTAGGTGTAAACATTGGCTCCAATTGGGGACAATGTGTTGTGAATAATACGTTGAGAAATTGCATACCAGAGTCCTACATCCTCTTGGGAATGAAGTCATATTATTCAAAAACACTTTTGGGCAGTATGATGAAAAGACAAAAACAGAACTGAAAGCATATATTTACAATGAGATGATATTTACAATGGGCTAGGGATACCTCTTAGTGTTGACAATAAAACTTGAGGAACTGCCCATTGATAGGCAGCTCAAGTACATCACCTTCCAAATTATCAAGCATAAAGGCGTTATTCCCCTTTGTTTCTATAATATTGAATGGTCCAAACCATAAGGGATCGAATTTTCCATGATTTCCTTTATTGGCCCTCCTTACATCCCATCTTAATACCAAATCCGCTGGTTGAAAACCCTTATCTCTGGCTCTTCTATCAAACATGTCTTTCATTTTGTCTTGGTAACTAATCATCTTGTGATTTACCTGTTCCTTTCTTTCATGAAGTTCAACCAACTAATTTATTCTTCTTGTTAGAGTGTTGGGTTCTTCTTCACTGTCTTGCAAGAACTTTGCCACTGGTAATTCCAGTTGTGTCAGAAATATTGGTGCCCTTCCATACACGAGCTCATATGGAGATTTTTCAGTGGACCTTTTAGTGGTAATTTGGCTCTCCCATAGAGTGAACTTCAATTGTGAGTCCCAATTCTTTTGGTTTTCTGTTATTTTCCTTTTCAAAATCCTCACCTGTTTCACCACCACTTCTGAATCCCTGAAAAATTTGAGGGTCTGGATATTCGTATTTATCGCTACCTATAAACCCAAAAAACAAGCTTCATACTCTGCCACGTTATTAGTGGCTTCAAACTCATGTTTAAAGGAGAGAGTTATCAAATAGCCTTCTGGTGATATCAATAATTTCCCAGCCCCATTTCCTTCCTTAGAGTAGGCTCCATAAAATTTGTAAATTCCACGTCTCATCTACTTATATCCTCTGCTGATATGTCTACCTTAGGGGTAGGACTTTAGTCTCCTCTAGAATAAGTTCATCCCCTCCAAAATTAAGCAATAAAATTCACAATATTTTCCATATACAGGGGCATTTGTAGAGCCATCAACTTTGGTGACCATCTTCAAGAACCTTGATTCTCTATATAATATTCTCTTCTCCCCACCAAAAATAGGGATGGTGTCATAGGTCATATCAAGTTTTATAAAACCTCAAATTTTAGATCCCCATGACCTGGATAACGACATCCTGAACCTGTCAGGTATGTATTCCACCACAATTTCCATCACCATGCTCTTCTCTGGGATCTAGGCTAAGTTCACCACCAAATTCTTTATCATCTTGAGGCATTTTACTATCTTAGAATTGAATGAGTAAATATATTTATAAGGATGAGTGATTTTCAACCCCTGTTGTTCCATGATAGAAAGAGGCAATAGGTTGTGGGATGCTTCTGAGGCCAACATACAATTATGCAATAGGAGATCATCCACTACTAGAGTCACATAGAAAGGAGGAGTCGAAGGCTATTGTTCTTCTACATGAGGTGCGAAGACTACCATGGGTCTTTATTCATGTATATTCAGACTATCTGGGATGGGAGCTGCATAGGATGGACTCATGGATTGAGACACCTAAGACTTATACTATGGTTTTTTTTAACACTCTATAAGAGGTACCTAGTTCTTGACTTTCTATAACTCTTTCTGAAGATTAAAGGTGGAGGGACCCTTTTCGGCAGAGGGATTTTCAACAGGTCCTCTATTATGGTCAGCTAAAGGTTGTGATGATGCATGGGACTTATCGAATTTGGTTTTTTGAGGCTGTTGAATTAACGGTTTGGACATGAAATTTGGTTTATGGTTAGCTTGTCCTAGTGACAATTTTCATTTATCAGGTGTACTGAAGGAGCCCTGAACTGCTGATCCAGACTCTTTATTCTGATCTTGCATTCGTGACCTCTTCTAGGAGGACCTGGGATCATATTTTTGATGTAGTTTACATGCTTAATATCTAGAAACTATCTACAATAGATATAAATATCTTTATCATCTAGTGGAATGTCTTGTTCTTCCCCATACTCCCGTTGTAGCACAAGTTCACCCTCTTCATCGTCGGAATAAGATAAGAATTGGTTCTCTTGAGTATTTATAACTTTGTCTATATGTCCTCCCATCTCCTCCTCTAAGTACAATGGAGGCTGAATGTGGTCCTATTGTTCTTTCCTCTCTTTATGCAATAACTGAAGTGGAGGCTTCTGGTATTGTGGGTTGAAGACTCTACTTGGGATCATTTGATTTGAATTAGGAGGAGAAGTCTTGGTTTCTAGTTCTAACTTGACCAACTTGTTGGAAAAATTCCTTATCAACTTGTTCATTTATTCTATTCTCTGCTCTTGGGATTCTCTTATTAGTTTGAGGTGGTTGCCTCCTCCTTGCCTCTCCTTCTTTATCCATGGTCAAATTTTCCCTTCAACTTTCTTGTAGAAGAAAAATTGTCTTATACTTCCAAAGCATAAGTCTGGATCTAATCTAAGTATGTATATTTCATCTCTTTGAGGATGAACCCAAATTCAGGTTCAAAAGCTTCGGAAAATACCACTTTGGCAGTTTCTTGAGGGGGCTTTATCTCTGTAGGGAAGTTATTATATAGCTTATTGAACCTCTTAATAAAATATGTGGCATCATCATTATGTCTTTTTTTATAGCATTTAACTCTATGAGGATATATCCATGGTCTCTCTTCTCTTCCCATTTTTGTGTGAAAATTTTTCCTATCTCCTTACAAGTATGGACAGAGCGACCAGTTAGAGATTTAAAGGAATTCCGATCATCGCCATCCAAATATTGGACAAAAAGTATCAACACCACATCCAGGTGTTCCAAATTTAATTTTTTCTGCGAAAGCACATAAGTTCTCAATGTTTTTATGTGATGTAATATTGTCTTCTCCGGTGAACCAGGGAAGGAGATTTAAGTAATATTCGGGAACTTCATTCAACATCTGAGGGAGAGCCAAGGGGGCATATTTATTCAGAAAAAAAATAGGTACTTTCATGTTGCGTAGAGGAGGGGGTATATTTACAATATGGGCTTGTTCATGCAACATGTCAGGGGTGACGGGTATATTCCAAGAAGGTGAAGGGTTTGTTGGAAAATGGATGAAATTCTCCGTGATCTCTTTTACTTCTTCGACCTCAATTGCAGGATTAACTATGAAGGAAGAAATGTTAACGGAATCTATTTCCTCTTTTATTTGTGACTTGAAGGAATTGAGGACACAATCCTTGTTTGGAGGGTACTCTAAAATGCGTGAGGAAAAATTTGAGCCATATATGTTTGCTCTTTGAGAGGAGGAAGAAGAAGCCTCAAGAGAGAAAGGGGGTAAATTGGACTAACTAGACACCTTTTCCTTCCAAATTATTTTAGAGATTAACTTCTCAGGGTCAGATACAAATGGTGTCTTCTACTGAGAGGTATCTGACCAGGTATGGAGCTTGGGGAAAGCCAAGATTGCTCACACTTTGAATCTTATGATAGTGGAGTTGCCAAGGTGAGAAATGTACAACCCCCAACCCTCCTTTCTCACCTGATTGAATTGTGGAAACTTGTTGTATTCCAGGGAAAGTTTTTTGATTCGTTCCCTGGAAACGATGCCAAAAATATGATGTAAATCCTTGAAATCTCTTTTGGATCCTTAAATGGATAGATTTTTTTTGAATGATCGTTCAAGAATAATGAAGGCTTTTGATACTAATTATACATTGAGGCAATGACTAAGAATGGGCTTCGAGAAGCTACGAAAACTAGATTGCATTGATAGGGCCAAGCTAGAATAAATTAATGGGCCTAATCTAAAAGTTGTGAGGTGAAGAAATCAAGTAGTAATCCTCAAAAAACTGGGCTTAAATTGTTTAAGAATCCAACCTACCGAGAACTAAGAGAAACGAGGAGATGAGTGAAATGAGAGATAATTTTATTCCATGGAGTGCATTTAAGGTTACTTACAAACAATGGCCATTCATGAGTGTCATCCTTCCTTTTGAGAAAATAAACATATTCATAAATCAAACCAATGGCATCCAGATGCTATTACACATAGTATCTTAGAAATAACATACAAATAAATTTATACAACAACACATTGAAGGAACACGCATACATAATGTTCACCAATTTCAGATGGAATCCAGCCGAACACAAAGTATATATTATATATGTATCAGAAATAGCTTCCAAAAAATATAAAGTTTATAGCCAAAATTATTATAGAGTCACATGAAGAGATAGAACCAAAAACTTAGACAAAATTTTGAACCTTTTCTCTGTCTTTGATTTTCCCTCTTATAGAGTTTCTAGGGGATCATCTCTAGATATTCCTTCTTGAATATTTTACAATACATACATCATGACCAAAAATGGAGCGTGCTTCGAGCACAACTCATTAATAGAAAAACAAACTAAAATATCTACCGTGAAATCATAATTTCACTATAAGACAAGATAAAATTAAAAAAGGAAAAATAACTGAACGCCAAGTAGGCAAAAACTAGAAATTTTCATTTTCTACAGAGCGGTGATGAAGAGGACCCAGAATGTCATGGCCGTGCAGCTAAGTGGGATGTGACACGGAGGGCTGTGATGCCAGCGGGGCTCTAGGCGGGTTCTGTGAGATCGTTCTAATTGGATATGAACCTGAGGCTGCTGAAGGGTGCACATACTCGTAACACCTTTTCCATATGGCCTTTGAGAGCAGGCGTGCCATGATAAATAGCTCAAATAGTGTCTGTAGTTAGGTTAATTCAAAGTAATCCAGGTTGGCAAAGAAGAATTGTTTTATCTTGGCTAATATCAGGAACTCCTTTCTGAGGGAAGCCACTATTGTTTCAGCTTTCAACCTTGTCTTTTTTTTCATGCACTGTGTCCATTCGACTCTTTATTTCCACTAGCCTCTGCTCATAGGTGTCTCAGGGGATCAAGGCCCCTTTTGGATCCCAAAAAGTAGGAAATTCCACCTCGATGACCTTATTAAACTCTCTGTCAAAGATATCGACCCCATTGGAGACTAATGCCAGACACCCTATTGCTTTTGATCGAGCATCCTCCTTCTAGATCATTCTCATTATATCCATCACTATACCAAACCAATCTACCACTTTGCGTGATCCCAACTCCTCAGTCAGGAGATCGCTTATGAACTGGATGTACTTCCGTGCCGTCACCACGTTCTCAGCTCCTTCACGTCAGCCTGATTCGATCTAACTCCTGTAGTCATGGATTGTAATATATTTATCATTTATCAGCATGATGGAATCCTAGTGACCCTTGAATTCTGTGATGATTTAATCCCAGACCATCTGTTGAGCCTCTACCATCAACATATTTCCCTTGAGATGATTCTTAAGGTCCGTGACCAACTTGTTCAGCAATTTCATTTCTTTACAACCCATGTCAACCTCCCTTTGTAGTTATGCTATATGCTTATCTTTCTCAGCCAAATCTTCCTTAGACTCTTCCCAATACCTGCATATTGTCCTGACCTCATCTTTCGAGACCTTTAACTCTGTTAGTGTCTTGGAAAATTGCTTCGCAGGGTTCTAGGGGTCTTTCAATATTGGCACAAAGCAGACGTGACTATCCTATTGATGTTGTAACTACGCTAGCTTCATTTTCATGTCTATTATTTCGTCACTCTTCTAGACTAGCACTATCGACAATACTTCCTTTTCCTTTTCTATGTGGGCTAGTTCGGGGCTCTGAACATGTTCAAAACCCAATATTTTCAACCTTCGTCCGAGTTCCTAGACTTCAGTCTCCATCCTTTCAAGAAGGGTCTGTGTGATGGAATACCCTTTGGTCCCCTTCCCCTTGATTATATTTTTATATTGCTCGACTTGTAGAGCGAGGGCCTTAGAATTGGCCATATCCCTTTTAAGAGTTTCAATAGCCCTTTCTCGTTGAATCTGGTCCTTTTCAAGGGCTAAGGTGTATTTTAGAATTTCCTTGTGCAACATATCCCCAATCACTTTATGAAGGTTCAATTTATCTTACAGGGGGATAGATGCCAAGTCCAAAATCATCTCCAGCACTCTGTACTTTGATCCAGGGGGGAGAGGGTGTGAAGAAGGGTGTTGTACCGAGACTACAAACTGATCATTTTATACATCCAAAGCTGTTAAGAGTCTGGTGTGGTTCCTGTCGACATGTTGATCCAATTATGCCTTTATTTTCTCTCTGGATGACTAGCTCCTTATCTTGATCTCCTTTCCTAAGGGCCACTCTATTCTTGAACCCATTTCTACATTTGGGGGACCTTCACCTGATGGACCCTCTCCTAGAGTGATAAATTGCGAAGAGATAGATGTCGCATGTGAGGAGGAATCATCCAAAGAGATTTGAAACCTTAGCCGATTTTCCCCTCGGTCTATCAATATGGGCACCACTTCATCTGGTTGTTCAGGGAGCTATCCTTCAGGTAATTTTGTTCTTGCCTTCTTGCTGACGTGTCACTCATCCTTAACTTCCATGAAATATCCTTTCCCTCTATAGTCCTCTTGCACTCTAACATCCTCTTCATCCTGCACACTTTCCTACTTTGATTGCACATCTTCAGTTGGGGATTCGGTCACCATCTATATATGCAAAGGCCATGAGTCAAAGTTAGCTCTCCATTCAACATTGGGTCTAGGCTCAAGTTCATAGGTTGAGGCTTTAATATTTTTCCTTATTTTTTTAATGATCCCTTTAGGATCATAATGCCATATGTCTCCTTCTTGGAAGTTCATTTTCTCAAGCAATGCCTCAACCAGAGGGAATGCATAATGTGAATTGATGGTAAATGGTCCTACGATGCTCAATATTTTGAATATATAACCTTTATTTGCTGGAACAAAATTTTCTTCATCTGTACTAAGGGATTGTATTATGAATTCAAAATCGAAGATTCTCATAGGCATGCATGTTGGAAAGTGGAAAGGAGGGAGCTCACAATCGTAAAATCAAACTTCACTATGATCTTTGAACGATTACCAATCCCCTATGTAGTCTGCCTCACTAAATTGGAACAACTCTTTCTGTTTAAGAAAAATCCTTGGCATAGGGGTCCCATGTATAATTTCATAGACTCTAGACATGAAGTCTGTAACGAATCTTGAATAACCCCTGCCTCTCGGGTGTTTTCGAATAGAGAGGGTCCAATCAAACAAAGATTTAGGATCAACCCCTTTATTAGAGAACTTGTCCAGGCCTAAGCCTTTGAATTGGTCTACATGCATGAACAAAAATAAATAGAACACCAATTAATAATACCTGAAACAACTCGAAGTTTATAGGTGTTGGAAATAAGCTTTGATGGTAGAGGCCAAGAATGAGGGAATGTCGAGAAGGACTTCTAGTTGCATCATTAGGTCAAAAAATCCTAAACAAGAATTAGTAACCCTACTATCATTGTCCTCCCTAAACATACCTGAGATAAATGAAAGGATTGGTTGAACGGTATCAATGAATAGGGATAGAGGGAAATTCTGAGTGGGGGGGGGAACAGACATCTTTGAAATTGTAATCAACTCGAGGAGGGATCTCTTCTTTTCAACAAGAAGATTTCAAAAGCGGCACATGAGGGCTACCTCGGTGAACTCTATACAGTTAGGGGAAGGCGGGTAACAAAGAGCTTTGTGAATAAGCTGGGGGGTGATTTCAACTATATTTTTCCCCTACGTAAAGACGAAATAGCCCTTTTTCTCAATGTAAGCCTCGTCGAATGAATTCAGGAAAATGATAGACGAAAGTTTCTATTTGGTAGTATAATCTTGAATCTATCACCATAAAAGCTCTTCACCCTACCATTTGTAACCCATTAAATCATGGTGTTATACTACTACATTAAAAGGGTAAATGGGGTCATGGATTTGAACCTAGGAATCCATGAGAGGGTCAGGACTAGAGGTGCTCCTGACCTCTTGGGCCCAACGAAGTCTCAGGGGCTGAATTTTTCATGTTTAAAAATGCAGAGATAAAAATATAAATTAAATAAAACTTGGGACCAACAAAAATACTTGAGGGATGGAAACAACGTGGGGAGTGAGAAGTGAACGATGAATAGTTCTTTACCTGGACTCTTGACTGATAGCGACATAGACAGTGAAAGACAACGGTCGGACTGAAAATGCGGAGGGAATGGGATTTTCAGGAAGAAATGGGAAAAATGTAGGGCCGACGTTAGGGTGACATCATCGGACTGACACATGTCGTGCTGAGATTGGTGGAATGAGACCAGGTAGGTGGAGGGCATGTGTCAGGCACATGAAGCATTTTACCGACTAGAATTACCTTACACTTTACCGTGTTACCTTTGAACCTGAGTAGGTGGTCCCCACCACGAGTTTCGGTGGGTTGGGAGCATGCTCTAGAGGTGGATGCCTTCCCCCCAGAATGGCTCTGATTGGTCAAACCTTTTGCTAAAGAAAGCGATTTTGGGTTGTCGATTTTAGCTACGTCTTGCGGTTCTACACCCATTGGAATGCGGTCTCCCTTCATTGAGTGCAGTGTATACGTCAAGTTCCAAGGCTGCACGGTGTCTACACCAAGCGATGAAGCTCTGCAAAGTCTGCACCAACCATTTACCTCTTGTATTTTATTTTCCTAGTGCCACCTCCTTGTATTTTTCACGGACTTTGAAGGGGGTTTTCAGTTCAAGTGTAAATAGAACCCACAAGCTTCCTATAAGCAATAACATTCGTTTCTTCGTCCGAAGTAGCATCCTCCTTCCTCCAATTTCCTTCAAAAGAGGATGGTTACATATCAATAGCTCCACTCATACGAGCCATATATTCAATGTACTTCTCTGGGGACCTTCTTTTCCTACGCTATGATGTGGGTTCTCCCACATTCTCTCTCACATCCAAAAATAATCTGTCAGTGTCTTTGGTGCACTTGCTTCTATCTTTGGTGGATGGATCTGCATGAGTGTTTTCTACCACTCTTTGTTCCTCTCCTTGTGGCTGCTCCACATCATGAGGTTAATCCTTTGGAGCTAATATCTCCTCAATTGCATGCAAATCAAGCTCCCTCTCAAGGGACAATCACATGGCTTTGTCTTCATCAAACTTCACATCTCTTTGAACCATTTTCATCCAATGTGCTGGAAAGTACACCCAATAGTTGTGAGGTGTATCAATGTACCCCAAAAATATCCTCAACTTTTTTGTTGGATCTAGCTTCTTCCTGGCATATTTGGTCACATGGAAATAGACATATGAACCAAAATTTTTAAAATATGAAACATATGGTTTCTTACCTGAAAAATCATCCTCTCATGTACTCATCCTAAGTATCTGATGAGGACTCTTTTTTTTCAAAAATACTTTTGTATTGCATGCTTCTACCCATAGATTCAAATGTAGGCCCTAATCATGCAACATAGCTCGTTTTGTTCCCACAATAGTTCTGTTGTTTCTTTCTACAACCCCATTATTCTATGGGTTATGAGGTGCACTCAATTTTCTTCAAATTCCTTCTGAGGCAGAGAACTTCTTAAATTCATTATAGATGTATTATCCACCATTGTCACTCCTCAGAGCATTCAACTTCTTCCTTGTATCTTTCTCAACAAGTATCTTGAACTCACAAAACTTGGATAACATCTCATCTTTCTTCTGCATGAAAACAATCTAACACTTTCTTGAAAAATCATGAACAAAAATCACATAATGCCTGTCCTTTTTTGTGCAAGTTGTCAAGAACGATCCACACATGTCTGAGTGAAATTTCTAAAGGATTTCCACTACTCGTCTTTCCATATTATGAAATGTGGCCTTTTTATACTTCCCTAGAGTACTTCCTTTGCATGTGTCTCTCTGCACAAGTGTACCCTTTGGAAGCCCTATAGAAATATGTTGCATGATCCTCAAAGTGATGTGATGTATATGGCCCAAAATATTATGCCACAACTCACCGATGTCTTGGCTTTCACCTTCTCTACTTTAGTTGTCAATGTTGTGTAGTCATCTACATCAATTTTTAGAGGTTCTTCACTTGAACCTTAATATTTTTCATCTGTCCCGTGGATTTTTGATGAAGGAACGCCTTTCCTTCACTGAAAATCACATCATATCCATGATCTTCCAACATAGCAATAGAAACCAAATTATTCTTTAAACCAGGTACATGCATGACATCTTTTAGTATGAGGGGTTTACCTGAATCTCTCTGGAAACTAACTGTACCAATATCGGTAGCGCTATACCTCCCGTCATCATTCATATCAATGTGCATCTAGGGATCCTTCTACTTCAAGCTGCAGAATAATTTTCGGTCATGGGGAATGAGGCTCCACTATCTAAGTACCACAAATATCCCATCACCGATGACACCATGCATGTGATAAGGGAAAATTCCAACTTGAACTGTGAATTTGATTCTTCACTTGTTGCTCCTCGTGAGGCCTTCTTGTTTTTCTTCTTTTCAGGACAGTTTGTGGCATAGTTTCCATGCTCATGACAGTTAAAATATTTCACCTTTGACAAGTCTCTCTTCTTTCCTACCTTTCCTGTTAGGGCCCTATATTACTAGTGTATTCCTTTATTGTTGCTAGTGTAGCCCCCTTATTGTTATTGTTGTACCCATGCAGTCCCCATATTGTTATTATGGTGCTCCATCATAGCCCACTATTGTTATTGTTGTGCCCTTACATTATAATTTATGGTTAGGTCGGCTAGAATTATATTATGATCCCATGGACTCCTATATATAGAAAGGAGGTTTTTTCATTTGTGTCATCAAAGAATTGTTCTTTTATGTAATGTAAATGAGGTTTCCCCCTCGAAGTGGCTGGTTTCTAAGGCATTTATCTCTCTTTTCTTCTATTTTGGGACCTGGTTTCATAACATTTGGTATCAGAGCTTTGGATTCTAGGGTTTGATTGCTTCAAACAGGTCATCCTGGAATTTTCGCTATAACTTTTTTTATACAAAGGTTCAGTTGCTAAAAACAAAATATATTTGCAAGGAAATCCTGAGCAACTTCGTGTAAAAATTTCAGATCTTGGTTCACAATATTTTCGAAGATATGATTTGTGGAAGTTAGGGTTTTTTCAAGCTCTCGAATTTCATCTCAAAGAGGCGATCTTGGGAAAAGTGTCATAACTCTCTCTCTGAGCATCAAATTTGAATTTTTTAATATGTGGCTGAAAGTACATGGACTGTAGTTTCCTTTATATCAATTTCAGAGCCGAAGGAGGAAACAATGACACTTGACATGTCATACAAGTTTGCTCTAGTGAACCAATCCATAATTAGGTCATTGTGGGAGATTGGGCATAAATTTTCCTTGAATAATCCAAATCAGGTCAGACCTATGGAATTGGAAATAGAATTTAGAGGGCTAATAAAGGACCGAAGATACAATATTGGGGATCTGAAATACCAGAGATATATCAGATTCAATATCGAGCTCCTCAAAAGAAAGAAAAAGGTGTGTATTTTTTTTAAATTGCAAAATCTTGTTTGAAAATCAGTTTGAAGGGTTTCCAAGGGCATATTGAAGCAAAAATATCAATATTGGGTTATAAAATGGCCCTTAAAAATAATTCAACAACCATTAAGCCCTCATAAGTCTCTACTATGACTCATGAAGAGGAAGAAGTGCAACATGATATATCAAAATTACAAGAACAAGTGCAACAAATTTCTCTCTCGCAAAGAGTAACAAAAAATGAAATGGAAGCTAAGATGGATGGTTTGAATAATGATATATAAGGCAACATGGAATATTTGAAGAAAGGCATGGAAGGTTGAAGGAAGGTTTGGAAAAGTTGTTACAAGAAAAGCTTACTATTGGCGAAAAAGTCGTAGAGGAAACTCATGATGAGAACAAAAGAAATGTTAATCATGATTTCATAGACTCTAATATTGGATTTAAGACCCACCATATTCCAAAGATATATATGAGTAATTTTTATGGCAAGGATTCGATATCTTGGATACTACAAATGGAGAAATACTTTGAGCTCCATAATACGCAAAGCACACAAAAGGTACACATTGCAACTTTATATTTAGAACAAAATTAGTTTGTATGGTATCGATGACTTTGTTCTCCTAAACCACTGGTCACTTGGTCAATTTTTATGGAGGAAATGATAGCAAATTATGAGGATACAAAGAGCAACACCTTCTTTAGCCAATTGATAAATCTCAAACAAAAGGGTTCAATGATGGAGCACATTGAGGACTTCCAAAAATGGAAAATAAGGGTAAATAATATTCCAGAGGAACATAGGATTGATTTCTTCATAGGGACTCTAAAGGATAACATCCAACATGAGGTTTGCCTTTGGGAACCCGATACATTGGAGAAGGCATTCAGGTTGGTAATAAAAATTGAAAGAAAAATTATGGCGACAAGGAAGCCTACCACTTACAACTATAAATATGGACGTGTTGCTACTCCTAGACTTCCACAACCTACTTGGTTGACACCACAACAATTGGAAGAAAAAAGAGAAAAAGGGCTTTTCTATAGTTGTGATAGAAAATACACTAAAGGTCATAAGTGTTTTGAGAATAAATTATTTTACATAGATTGTGAACAGGATGAAGAAAAGAAACAAGAAACTTCAAAAGAAGAGGATACACACTAGGAATTAACCCTAGAGGAAGAAGAAATGAATCTGACCATATCCTATAATGCATTGGCACGAATTACCACTCCTCAAACTCTCAAGATAGAAGGAAAAAATAAGAAGAAAAATATAGTACTTCTTATTGATTCGGGTAGTACCCATAGTTTTATTCATTTTAAGGTATCTAAGGACATGAATTGCTTCCTATACCCAGCGCTAGAGTGTCAAGTGATGGTGGCAAATGGAGGAACTATAAATTGCTCTAGAAAGTGCCATAATATCAAGCTAACCATGGGGGAATATGTATTGAATAGTCCAATGATTTCCATTCCAATTTGTGGTGTTGTTGTTGTACTGGGAGTACAATGGTTATAATCTTTGGGGATGGTAGCTTTTAATTTTCAAGAAATTTTCTTGAATTTTTTTTCAGAAGGAAAGGATGTTGTATTATGGGGTATCACGGGGAAGCCAGGAAACATAATAAGCTCTAATGTCATGAAAAATATATCAAAGAAAGAAAAATGAGGCATCATTTCATAATTATGCTCACTATAAGTTCCAACATCAAAATCATCTATTTCTCTAGATCTCCAAAAAGTATTGGACAATAATTCCAAGTTGTTTGAATATCCCAAAGGACTCCCACCTATTCGTGATAATCATCATGCTATTCATTTGATTCCAGGAAATGTTCCTCCAAACATCACGCCTTACATATATCCTTATTTCCAAAATGTATGATTGCAGAAATGCTAGAGGCTGGTATAATTCAACCTAGTCAAAGTTATTTTTCTACTCCAGTATTATTGGTGCACAAGAACGATGGATCATGGTGCATATGTCTAGATTATAGGGAGCTCAATACACTCACTATTAAAGAGAACTTTTCCATTCCTATGATTGATGAATTATTGGATGAATTACATGGAGCAATTTATTTCACGAAGTTGGATCTTTGTTCAGGATATCATCAAATTACAATGAAGACTGAAGACATTCTGAAAACAAAATTTCAGAATAAATGAGGGTCATTATGAATTTTTGGTCATGCCTTTTGGCCTTACAAATGCACCTTCTACATTTGAAGGGTTGATGAATTCCATTTTCAAACCCTTCCTTAGAAAATTTGTGTTAGTATTTTTGATGATATACTAATTTACAACATGTCTTGGAATGATCATGTTCAACATGTTGACAGGGTGCTTAAACTATTGGAGGAGAAAAAATTATATGAAAAAAACTCCAAATGTTTATTTAGAGTATAAGAGGTGGAATATCTGGGTCATATTGTATCTCAGGAGGGTGTTAAGGTAGACCCTAACAAAATTAAATCCATTAAGGAATGGAAAGTTCCCACAACCATAAAGTAGTTGTGAGGATTTCTTGGGTTAATAGGGTATTATCGCAAGTTTGTTAAGAATTATGGGAGAATAGAAGCACCTCTAACAACATTATTGAAGAAACATGCATTTTCATGGAATCCTGAAGCAACTAAAGCCTTTGAACATCTTTAAAAGGCAATGTGACAAGAATCAATCTTAGCTATGTGAGACTTCACAAAAACCTTTGTTGTGGAATGTGATGCCTTAGAAATGGAATTGGTTATGTTTTAATGCAAGAAGGAAGACCCATTTATTTTGAATGTCGTCCAATCAAATGAAATTATTTACAAAAGTCTATTTATGAGAAGGAAATGTTGGAAATACTACATGCACTAAAGAAATGGTGACTTTACATAATGGGAAGACACTTCAAGGTAAAAATTGATCATGATAGTCTTAAATACTTTTTGGAACAAAGATTATCTTCAGAAGAGAAGCAAGAATGGGTCACAAAGATGTTGGGTTATGACTTTGAAATCATCTGCAAAAAAGGGAAGCTAAATGTTGTTGCAGATGCACTCTCAAGAAAGGATGAGGATGTGGAAGCATTGCTTTCTGCCATTTCTATTATCCAACCCGATTGGATAACCGAAGAAAGGGAGGAATGGAAGAATGATGAAGAAGTATCAACACTCATTTAAAATTTGCAGCAAGATCCCAGTACATATGATACATTTAGTTGGAAAAATTATTCCTTATGGTATAAAGATCGCTTATATCTTTGTAAGAATTCCCAACTAGAACAAAAGATTCATTTGGAATTTCACACCTCTCCCTTAGGAGGACACTCATGATTTTTAAAAACTTACCACAGGGTGAAGAAAGAATTTTTTTTGGGATAGCCTTAAATCTGATATTCGAAAGTTTGTGGCAGAGTGTTTGGTTTGCCAAAAAAATAAATTTGAGACATTTAAGACCCTGGGACTACTACAACCTTTATCCATTCCAAATCAACATTTGGAGGAGGTTTCAATGGATTTTATCATAGGTTTACCTAAGTTCGAAGGAAAGAGTGTCATCACGGTGGTAGTTGATAGAATTACCAAGTATGCACACTATTTTTCATTATATCATTCATTTAAAGTGAGTACATTTTATATTTCATTTATGGAAACAATTGAAAATCTACATGGAAACACAAATATTATTGTAAGCGATAGAGATACCATTTTCACTTGAAATTTTTGGATGAAATTATTTTCTTTTTTGTGTACTCAACTGGCTCATAGCACATCTTATCATCATCAATCCGATGGGAAAATTGAGATAGTGAACAAATTTTTGGAAGGATATCTTCGTTGCTTTGTATATGATAAAAAAACACAATGGGTGAATTGGTTACCTCTAGCTGAATGGTGGTATAACACTTCCTTCCACATTACAAAAAAAATGACCCCATTTATGGCACTTTATGGATATCATCCACCATCCATCACATCATATTTAAGATAAAATTATAAGGTTCAAGCAGTGGAATATCACATCAAGACTCAACAACAAGTTCTCCAACTCTTAAAGGATAACCTAAATCTGGCACAAAATCGAATGAAACAACATGCATATCAACATCACATAGAGAGATGTTTTTATGTAGGATATTGGGTATTTTTACAGCTATAACCATACAAAAAAATGTCCCTCAAGCAAGCTAATAAGGATAATAAATTATCACCAAAGTACTATGGTCCTTACAAGGTGTTGTAAAAGATTTTTACTATGGCATACAAATTGGAGCTTCCTGCATCTTCCCGAGTGCACCTAGTTTTCCATGTTTCATGCTTAAAGAAGGTTATAGGTGACAAAATTTTGGTTCAAACAATATTGCCATAACTTGATGAGGAAGGAAAAATCATATTGGAACCTGAAGCAGTCACAGAAATAAGAAATCAAAAGCTACGAAATCGATCAATTTCAGATTATCTCATCCAGTGGAAGAACTTACCCATTAAAGATTCCACATAGGAGGATGATAATTTTATACAGAAGCATCCATAAATACTCAAGTGTTGAGGACAACACTTTTTTGAAGGAGAGGGGCATGTTAAGGCCCCATATTACTACGGTAGTCGCTTATTGTTGCTAATGTAGCCCCCTTATTATTATTTGTGTACCCATGTAGTCCCCATATTGTTATTATTGTGCCCCATAATAGCTCACTATTGTTATTTGCGTGCCCATAAATTATTATTGTTAGGTCGGATAGGATTATATTGTGACCCCATGGACTCCTATATATAGAAAATAGGTTTTGTCATTTGTGTCATCCAAGAATTTTTCATTTATGTAATGTAAAGGAGGTTTCCCCCTCGAAGTGGCTGATTTCTAAGGCGTTGATCTCTCTTTTCTTCTATTTTGGGCACTGGTTTCATAGAATTTTCGTTATTTCATTTGGAATGGAATGCCTTCCCTTTTAATTTCTTCACCTTGCTACCCAAGGCATAGTTATCCTCATCATCATTATTTGATGACGATCCATCTCTGGTGCTCTGTAAAATTTCTTCTTGTGCAAAATCAAACCATAGTCGCTCCCAATCTGGCAAATGTTTCCTCCCATTAATAGAGTCCTGGTAGCTATGTTAGATCTTGTGATGGCATAGAAGAGATAGGCTCACCAAATAGTCCAAGGCAACAGATATCCCAATGCTTCCAAGCTCATATTGACATTGAGTGAACTTTTCCAAGTATTTTTGGATCGTGTCGCCCTTCTCTATTTTGATCTTTCTCAGCTTGTCTTTTAGTTCTAGCTTCTTGTGGTCATTTTTATTATGATATAGATATTTTAAGGCCTTCCACATTGCATATGGAGTCACCTTCCTGTGGAGGCTCAAGACAATATGGTATTTAACTCTCTTTAACAATATCCTTCTCACCTTTGCTACATTCTTCTTCCATGCATCAAGAAGTTGAGCATCTGCTATTGCGGGCTGGGAAATATCAGTGTCAATGAATTCCTTAAATCTATTTTCCTCAAGCATTACCTCCATATTTTCCTTACATGCAATATAATTTGAATTTCCCTTGAGTGCATATTCAAGTCTCAAGCCATTGATATACATGTTGATCTTATGTTAGATACCGAAGAATAAATCTACAAATTCTAACCTGATAAAAAAAAACTCTATTCTTCTCTTATTATTATGATTATTGGCACTCTAATACCATGTATAAATTCTAACAATGGGATTCAATGTGATCTTATAATGTATTAAAACAAGATATTAAATCCTTCTATAATTTGCGGAAACAAAACATGATCATACAATCACATAAATAAGTAAGAGAAAGAGACAATCAATCGCACAACACAAGATGTATCTGGGGAAAGCACATTGCCTAAAACCCCACTATCTGTATATTGTATAAAGTCAAGGATCATGAAAAAATACAATGATTTCTATCACAAGATAACTCCTGCACTTTTCCAACTGTCTCACACTGATCTAGGAAAAATCAAACAAATACTTAGCCAACTATCTACCTCTGCTCAACCTTCCTTTCTCATGCATTATTCTTGGAGGAATTATGTCCCTATTAAATAGGAAAATACATTGCCTTGATTGCACAATCCTTCCTAGGCCTCCAACTGACTCTATAACTAACTTGTACATTTTTCTAGTTATACAAATGATAGTTATCTTAGCTTTAACCTCTATCTCAACTGGGTATTCCTCATAACTGACATGCAACATCTATTTATAGTGAATTATTAGTTAACTTATTGATCACTCATTGTGAGTTAAATCAGATTTAATTCACTGGACCTATCTCTAGCTCATCACTCAGTTAGAACTAGTTAAAATGATTTTAAACTCAATTAATTGAGCTAAATAATTACAACTCATGCATAGCTGCAATTGGAACCCCTTAAATCATTGAATCACTCTACATGCATCCTCTTAGACCCTCAACTCAAATTTCCAAAGCTAACTCATTCATTCTGACTTAGTTAACTTATACAAGTTGTTATGAGATGAAATTACAGTTTCTCTTCCAATTTAGTTAAGGGAAAATTAAATCAGAAGCCCCACTTTGGTGTTCCATTTCAAAAAGAGTTAAAGCAAACACATCAGGGTAGAATGGATATGTTAAAGAAAGAAACCATAAAATTATTTATGTTTTCAAAAGTTATGTTACCATTGTCAGTACCCAACTAAATCATATTCAGGAGAGATTTTATCATAGAGCTTATAAAATTATGTTCTTCATCTTGATCTTCTTCAAGTTGTTAATAAAATTGAAGCCTAGTGAAAGAGGATGAAGTCATATTTGAGTAATTTGATAAAATATCCTTATGGGGGAAAAAATAAAACTTTTCCAATATTACTAAATTCTATAAAACTAATAAGAGGGTGATGGATATTTCCTTCAACCAAATTAAATGTTGTGTCTCAATTATAAATGAATGGATTAAAGAAGTCAATGAATAGTGTAACAAGATTTGGAAACATTCCTTAGATATTGTAGAATACTATATAATTCCTTATCCTGAGGATTTTGAAATGATGATACCCTAGTTCATATGCCTGCAAGGTGTAAAGGAGCACATAGAAAAGGATAAAGAAAAAATAGACCTATGTATGAATTGTATGTCATAGAAATTCAAAAAATATTTTTAGAATCCATATGAATGCATGAACTCCATTTCTAAGCTTGCTCCAAAATATAGGATAAAGAAAAAGCATATATTAAAAAGAATTGGGCAATACTAAATAAGCTGAAGTAACATCAATCATCTTCATTCGACTCATATTCCTGAGCTCTTCGCCAACAAGACATAATTATTCAAAGGAAAAGAGAATGAAAAAAATACCTCAAGAACTAGGACTTACCCTATTCCATTGGATGATGAATGAGTAATTCAAGTTGTTTAAACAAAAAAAATCCAACAACATATTTTCTTTACAAATCAAAATCCCACCTATCCCAATGGATTTTAATTTGTTTTATTTTAGATGCTTTATTTTATGTAAATAGGTGTAAATAATTTAGGTATCATTTTTTAATATTGTATCTATATATGTGACTCTCCTCGAGTAGGGTGGGGGGCTCAATTGGCCAGAGGGTCATCAGTCAAAGGATTATCCTATTAGTTAATTTAAATCATTTTAAAGGCTTGAAGGAAAACAATTTGGCAATCTAATTCTTATGCAATTGATCCTAATGTGTAACATATTGTTATATGCATCCATGTTTTAAATGGAATTTGAGAATCGAGTTTAATGAATTATTTCTTCATATGAATGTTAGTGTACTTGTTTTGATTTTATAATTGAAATGAGTATTCATGCTTAATTATTATTGGAGTTTTTTATTACTTCTGAGTACTTAAATTAATCATATTTCTACCTAATATTCATGATTCAAAATAGAATTTGTGATAAGAGCATTTGACAATCAGGAAAATTTGTGTTCAAGAGAGAATGATATTTTTATCAGTCATTTTGATCACTTTTTGGATGACCTGGGATCTTTTCATAGATTCCATCTCATGCAATGAAACTTTGTATGTATTATATTAGTGTTTTCATTCATGCTTTTACTTTGTGCAAGATACGAACTCGATAAATGGTTTCTTATTATGAGTATCAAAGTATAATGTCTCTCTTTTAACAAATTTTTTTATTTTAAATTACTGAGCTATAGTTGGTGAAATTAACAGTAACATTTAGTCAATATTCTAAGTATACTTTCAAATTACTGTTTCAATTTTTTGACAATGGTTGAAATTGGTGCTTTTAATAAGAAGGTGTTATAATTCCTCTTCTACTTTATCCTCATGTTCTTATGGTTGTATTCCTTAAATCATTGCACAAACCTCTAATTATGTTTTTATGCCTCTTAATATACTATACATATCATATTTCCTTTTTTACTTCTTCCACTTTATGATTATATAACCACTAAGGAAAAAGATGTCTATCCTATTTGTAATAAGTTTTCCTTTTTATTAAATACTTTAATAGTTATCCCCATTGTAGATAATTTATCATTTCCCATATCTCAATTATACCATAAGCGTAAATGGTATTTTTCTATAATTGTATTGAAATGTATTATATGCAAGATTTGCTCACTAGATAAATTTTGAATTTGTATTTATACATATTTTTTTATCCTTCTTAAAATATATTATACCTAAATTCTCCTCTCACAACCTTCCTATCACCAAATTTCAACATATTTCCCCATAATTATTCCACTATATGCTTATCAAGTGATTTTTGTACATAAATTCTCATTGACCCAAGTACGTTTAATTTCATCCACTCCCTATCGAACATTTAGGAAACGTGGTTCGTAAGGCCAACTCATCATACACTTTCTTGATTTCTAATTTTACTTGTTTTAAATCATTGTTCCTTGCCAATATGATTATCATCATAACATATTTAGACCCCGAATATT
Source organism: Pinus albicaulis (assembly GCA_034641835.2). Taxonomy (NCBI): domain Eukaryota; kingdom Viridiplantae; phylum Streptophyta; class Pinopsida; order Pinales; family Pinaceae; genus Pinus; species Pinus albicaulis. The sequence goes on along the minus strand of CM076583.1, from coordinate 1,112,982,988 downwards.
TGTGTAAAAAGAAAGGTACGAGTTTTCTCAATTGGCAAAACATGTTTCGGTCATAGTTTGTATTTACACTATAGTGATTTATTAAGATTTATTTATCTTATGTTATAATACCTTCATAGTTACCACCGTATATGCATTTAGACTTGACGTATGAAATTCTCATTTATTATATTCTTTGCTTACCCCTAGATCTAATTTATTCGATGGGACTTCAACCTAACATATATGCGACATAAGGGTATTGATTTCCATTGACACATTGGGACGTTATAATATTAATGCTCTTTATGATAGTCTTATAACTACGATGCTTGGCATTTATGCAATAAGGAATTGAATAGCGGAGGGGTGATATTTAATAGTTCTTTCATTTTAAACCCATGTGACCGATTACCACTATATTAATTTCTGAAATCTTTTCCATTCAATTCACAAGATTTTTCAACAGACATGAATGGAGACGTTATCCATTACCCGAGGCCATCGCACCGATCCACACCTCTCTTTGCATCTACTGCCACGTGTATGTTGAGGATGCTACGAGCAATAGGGTTTCTTTATGGATCAATTAAAGGGTCAATTCGACATTTACTTCTCCTTTCTAGGTATCATTTCTGTCGTTCCCTCCATAGAACGTAACAGAGAGGCACAACATCACTTCTACTCGAAGCAAGGCTCATTCTAGGTAATACCATTTTCATCTTACTTTAGAATAGAACTTGTCATTGCTAATTTTCTAGAACGTTGGAATGATCCAGGGACCTGACTGTTTTCGCGTGAAATCTATGATAAACTTTGAGGTTCGAATTGCAGAGATTGTTCTGCATTTTTTTTTTCTTTACATTTCTGAGCTAAATTTGGTCTATTATTATTTACTTGTACACTTTTAATTTTTATTTCATCGGTTGATTTGCGCATATTTATTATTTTTGCTGGAAGCAGACTCACTGCTTAGGGAAATTAGTCCCAACGTCGATTCTCTGCAACTGTAACTAAGTGTGGAATCGACTCTCCTATAGTTATGGTGTGGTGTTTCTATTTCCCTATTCCAGTTTGTTTTTGCCCAGAGAACCTTGCCAGGTAATTTCTCCAAATTTGTTTTTCAAGTTATATTTCCACTTCCATTAATTAAATTGTTGAAATCGATTTATATACTGATTTCTCTTATCATTCTTTCAGGGGACTTTCAAGTTTACAGGATTATCTATTGGGTACGTTTACTTCCATATCTGCACAATTTATTGCTATTCGATTTTACATTGTTTATTTCTCGGTTATTTGTAATACATTTCGTTATATATATATATATATATATATATATGAGTACTAATTGCGCATTCATTTTGGTTTCAGGTAACATACTCCTCTTCTATGGTGTTTCATTTATAGGAATTTGTATTCATCCTTTAACCAGAACTACTCCTAATGTTACCTATCGTATTTACACAGGTTGGTGTGTACGTCTTCTTATTTTTTGATTTTGGGGATAGCACTGGAAAAGTCTCTGTGTTTTTTTTTTTTTTTTTTGAAATTTATTGACTGGGGTTCCCAACCATTTTTAATGGAATTGCCAATTTTATTTTGTAATTAATTTAAAACTCTGGAGGTGGTACAGTTACTCTCCGAACTGTATATATTTATTTGTAAAATTTCGTGTAGTCTCTTCCATAACTTTTATTATGTTTATGTTTTTCCCTTTTCTACATCCAGAGGAAATTAATCTCTGCATAATCTCTTTCGAATATTTATGTGTACATATGAGAATCATAAGTATACTTGTTTGTGTTTTATTTATAGCGATCATCTCTAGTAACATATTAGTTCCCATTTGATTGATTTTTAAATGGTAATATTAAAACTAATAATATATTCATATTCCAAGTACAAATTGTAGGTTTCGTTCGGTGCATAAGCTATTATTCCCTTTATTCTTATTCTTCTGAGATTTCTTAATAATTTGTAAATGAATGAAGTGCAAATTTTTTAGTAAGCATAAACTGGATATGCTGTATAATAATTCTTTTATTGTTTTTCCCAATAATTAATAAAACCAAATCTCAAATACTATTTCAAATTATTTTTGTACAATAAGATGATATTTAGGAATAGATTTCTATGGCAGTTCTATAACTCAAAATAGAATGTAACTACAATAATTATGATGTACCCATATGTAATATTTATCTATTTGTAATACTTATGCTTTCTACTCTACATATATGTTTAATTTCTACATGTTAAATACAGTGCTGGTTTCATTTTATTTTTCTGTCTTACATCATAGATTCTTTTATAATGTATTAAGTTTGCTTATTTTAAGTCAAATTTCTTGACACTGTATTTCCTGCTAATAATTATCACAACAGAACAATAAGTAGAATAATTCATCATTCTTTTGCAGGTAAAATTTTCTATTCTGCATATTAATGTAGTTTTCTCATATCTAAGCACAGTAATAATATTATTCTCTTTCACTACATAAAAGTAATATCTTCTCTGAGAGATACCGATCTCTAGATTTAAACCGTTTATTGGTTTAGACATTCTGGTAGATGGATCTCATCAAACTATGCCTATACAACCATACAGATCTGAAGTATCACTACTTATTTTAAGTCTGTTAAATGTATGGGTATCAATAATTTTAGCATAACACAATTTAATTCACTCATTATAGCAACACTGTAATTAACCATGAGCAATTTCATGTAACTATAAATTAGTTTAGTTATAGGTGCATACCAATTCAGATAACTAGTCCTCCCAACCGTAGAGTTCTATCTCTTTAACTCACCCCCGAGCTGAGATCCCTGCTTCCAGTGATAAACAACCCTTTGTCTATCCTGGAGCTGCTCATTTAAGCAGTTCTTTCCCAAGCTTGTTTGTAATTTCTACATCCAAAAATTCCAGGATGATTTATTCCTTTTTTTGCCTAGGCTTCCCTCAATAAGGTACTTTAAAGCTGTTTTTCCGCTTTTCCAACTTTTCTTCCTCTTCCCAATTACTTTTCTCTTCATTGGGGAAATTAGATTTTTCTCTCCCAATCTAATTTAGTAATATTCCTTTCAAGGTTTTTCTGAAAGTTTTTGGGAAAGTCTAACCTTATCCATATCCACATGGATCAAGGTTTAGGATCTCAAATCTTCATCTAGTCATAATGCACACATAATCATTCTATTTATTTTTATTAATTAAATAATTAAATAAAGCCACACATTGTTTCTCCATTGGGATCCACTTCCCTTTGGATTTGTTCAAATGTCAAATTAAAACATAGAAAATTTTGGGCTGTTACACATTCCCCCTCTAAAAGCAAACACCTTCATTGGTGTTGACAAAATAACTTTATACAGTTCACTGTGAAAACAATGATGGGTACTTTTCCATCATCTTAGTTCCCTTTCCCAGATAGCTTCTTCAGTAGCAAAGTGCTTCCATTGCACTTTTACTCTGGCTATCGTCCGATTCTACCGTTCAATTTCTTCCCACTCCAAGATTTGAAGTGGCTCTGGAAGGAATTCCCCTTCTGGTTCCACCCGAATCACATTCCAATCAATAACGTGAGAAAAATCATGTACATATTTTTTCAATAAAGGAACATGAAAGACATCATTAACCTTAATATGCATGGGTAAGGCTAGTTTATAGGCTACTGGTCCCACCCTTTCCAGTACTTCAAACAGTCCACAATATCTAGGAGCTAATTTTGCACAACTACCAATGTGCAAAGTTCTCTTCTTGGGCTTAATCCGCAGATACACATGATCACCCACACTGAACTCTCGGTGAACTCTCTTCTTGTCTGCATAACTTTTCTATCGATCCTGAGCTGTCTTGATGTTTTTCTGAATTTGTTTTACAATTCTTTCCATTTCTTGCAAAGTGTTTGGCCCAGGCACTAATTTATCCTCAAGTTGGCGCCAGCTTAAAGAAGTGTGGCATTTTCTTCCATAGAGTGCTTCTAATGGACTCATTTTTATGGAAGTTTGATAGCTGTTATTATAGGCAAATTCTACTAAATGTATATAGTCTTCCCATTTAGTTGGCCTATCCATCACATACATTCTTAGCATATCTTCCAGAATTTGATTTGTTCTCTCAATTTGACCATCTGTTTGAGGGTGATAGGCAATACTAAAGTTTCATTTAGTACCCATGTCCCCAAACAAACTCTTTCGAAAGGCTGCAGTGAACATGGCGTCTCTATCATAAATAATCATTTTAGGGACCCCATGTAGCCTTACAATTTCTTTCATGAACACATTTTCTACTTGGGCTATTCCAAAGGTAGATTGAACATGTATGAAATGTGTAGCCTTTGTCAAAGTGTCTACTACTACCATCACAGAGTCATGTTGATATTTGGTTCTTGGTAAACTAGTTATAAAGTACATAGAAACAGTTTCTCATTTCCATTCTGCAATTGGTAAAGGATTTAGTAGTCCAGCTGGACGCTGATGTTCAACTTTTACTAGTTGACATTCCATGCATCTGGCTAGGTAGTTTGCTACATCCTTTTTCATTCCTAGCCAAAATAACTTCTTTTTCAAAGTTGTGAGTAGTTTCTGATATCCAAGATGACCATAATAAGTCTATTTATGATATTCATCTAGAATTTCCTTTTTCAAAGAGTCTACATTTGGGATGTACAATATTTCTCTATAACAAATAAATCCTTTTTTATTTTGTGTATACCCTTTCATTTCCTTTTGCAGCAATTGAATTTGCAATTTTTCATAGCTTGGATCTTGATTTGCTACCTTTTGAACTAATCCATCTAAGTCAAAGTTGTCACTACTACCAACATTTCTTATGTTTTGGCAAGAATTTATGCTTAGGGCATCAGCAATTTTGTTTTCTTTTCCTTTGATATGTTTGATTTCCATGTCAAATTCACTCAAAAAATACAGACATCTGGCTTGTCTAGCATTCAAATCTGTTTGAGTGAAGAAGTACTTTAGGCTAATGTGATCTGTCATTAAAATAAATTTCTTTCCTACAAGATAGTGTTGCCACATCTTGAGAGCGTGAATTACAGCAGCTAACTCAAGATCATACACACTGTAATTCTTTTCATGTTTCTTAAGTTTTCTAGATTCATAGGCAATAACATAATTTTCTTGCAATAATACTCCCCCTAATCCCTCTCCACATGCATCAATACATACTACAAACTCCTTGTTATGATCTGCAATCTTCAGAATAGGTGCTATATTAAGTTTCAAATTTAGTTGTTCAAAGCTATTCTGGCATTTTTCCGTCCATTTAAATTTTGTACCTTTCTTTTGCAATGAAGTTATGGGATAAGCTAAAGCAGAAAGTCTTTCTAAAAACCTTTTGTAGTTCCCCGCAAACCCCATAAATTATCTTACCAATGATACATCAGTAGGTACAAGCCATTCTCTAATGGACTTTATCTTCTCAAGGTCGACAACCAATCCTTATTCAGAAATTATATGCCCCAAGTATTGAATTTTATCCTTATAAAATTCACATTTTCTAAACATGGCATACAACTTATTCTCCTTAAGAGTCTACAACATGATTCTAAGGTGTTCTCTATGCTCTGACTCATTTTTTGAATAGATTAAAATGTCGTGAATAAATACTAGTACAAAATTATCTAAGTATTTATTCAAGACACTACTCATTAAGCACATAAAAGTGGTAGGTGCATTTTTCAACCAGAATGGTAGGACTACAAATTCATAGTGTCCATACCGGGTTAGAAATGTTTTTTTGCTGATATCTTCCTCTTTAATTCTCAACTGGTGATAACCCGTCCTTAAATCAATCTTGGAAAATACATAGGCTCCCCTAACTTGATCAAAGAGGTCATCTATTTGGGGTAACAGATACCTGTTTCTGATAGTCAACTTATTTAGTTGAAGATAATCAATACACATTCAGAAGGTGCCATCTTTATTATTCACAAATAGCACCGGTGCTTCCCAAGGAGATACACTCGGTCTGGTGTATCCTTTGTCCAGCAATTCTTGTAATTGCATTTTTAAATCCATTAGTTCAGGGGGGCTCATTTGGTAGGGGCCTCTAGAAATTGGAGTTGCCCCAGGCACTAAATCAATTGTAAAATTGATTTCTCTCTTGGGGGGAAGATGAGGAATCTCATCCGGAAACACTTCTTTAAATTCTCTTATCACTGATAAGGTCTCTAATAAGTTTTTCTCTAATGTTGTCCTAATTCTCCAACATGTACCGCATACACTTGATATCATTTTCTAGCAGTTATTTTTAATTGAAGGGCTGAGATCTGCCTCACAGAGATGGGTTTTGGTTTCCCTTTTAATGTGACTGGTTTTCCCTCTATATCAATTCAGTGTAAAGTTTTGTCTAAACAATTCATCATGGTCTTCTGTTTTTATAACCAGTCCATTCCTATCAGTACATTAGATGAACCCAATGGTAGAATATTTAAATTTACCTCTATTTGGTAATCATTCAACTTCATGGCCATTTGAGGTAACTTATGAGTTATCTTGCGTTTGGTACCAGTAGCTAACTGGACCAACCAAAACTGTTGAAACTTCTCTGTTTTGAGTTTACATTTTTTTACTACTTGCGAACTAACAGATTGGTGAGAAATCATACCTTCCATCTCAACCATAGTAGACTAATTTTCTTCTTGCCGATTTTCTAAGGCTGCACTGATAGTGGGAATGTTCCTTGCTACATCATTTATTGTAGTGGCCTCTTGTAATACTTGCACTGTCTGAATATTTCGATATAGAAAGTCCCTCAACAAATGAGGTTCTCCACAACCCTAACACTTTAAAATCTCCTGCATTTTAACAATTCCTTCCTTCTTATTATTCCCATCTAATGGTTCTGAACCAATTTGAGATTGAGTAATTATATTTTCACTAATTTTGCTAAATTTCTTTCACTGATGGCTCCTACCAAAATTCTTCAAATAAGATGGTTTCTGTTTCTTTCCCCCGAATTCACCTTTAATTGACCAGCTCTTTCCTTGCTCAGTATTACCCCTAAACTACTGGTAGCATAATCTGGCTTTCCTTACAACTTTTTCCATTGTTTTTGGATTATCAAACTCTATTTTTCTCCTTGTACACCGTAGGCAAACAGTTCAGAAATCTCTGTACCTTCACCTTCTCTTCTCAGATATAAGGGACATATCGTAACAGATTTGTAAACTTGGTGACAAACTCATCTATGGTGAGTTGTCCCAATCTGAGTTCATGAAACTCTTTTTCCTTTTCATCATTGTAGCATTCGTTCAAATATCGATTTTTGAACTTGACTTGAAAATCTTCCCAAGTCACTATTTTTTCATCAATGGCGTGAACCATTTTTGTTTCCTCCCACCACAAGGTAGCCTTACCTTGCAGCTGGTAGATAGCCAATCTGGCTCTTAAATTACTTTTATATTCATAGACCTGAAAGTACTTTATCATATTCAGCAGCCATACCTCAACATCTTCCTCCTTCTCTCCATCATAGGAGGGAGGTTTTGTTTTCCGGAATTCACCTGTAATTCCTTCTTCTTTCTAGACTGTTGTCTAGTCGCGTCATCTTCCTCAGTCTCATCTGAGGAATTGAATCTTCCTTTTCTCTTTCTTTCGGAACCTTCACCTTCCTGGATGTTCCATGAAGTCAGTTCTCTAATGAGTTTTTCTTGCTCCTCACTGTCCAAAGATAGCCTATCGTTGTGGCTCTTAAGTTGTGCCATTTCTCGTTGCATTCTATGCAACATAGCCATCAACGGAGCATTTGGATCTGGCATGTTTTCTCCACCACCCAGATCTACATACATATCGTCCCCTTTAGTCATGATTCGAAACTGTACTTTTCAACACTGTTCACTGTTCAACATAACAACATTTAGTAAAAACTTAAAATGCATAAAATTTTACAGCAGCATATTGTTTCTGTGTGAGCACATAAATTTCCCAGTATTTTTTCCAAAAGCTCCGATACCATTTGTAATGTCTCTCTTTTAACAATTTTTTTTTTTTAATTACTCAACTATAGTTGGTGAAATTAACAGTAACATTTGGTCAATATTCTAAGTATACTTTCAAGTTACTGTTTCAATTTTTTGACAATGGTTGAAATTGGTGCTTTTAATAAGAAGGTGTTATAATTCCTCTTCTACTTCATCCTTATGTTCTTATGGTTGTATTCATTAAATCAATGCACAAACCTCTAATTATGTTTTTATGCCTCTTAATATACTATACATATCATATTTCCCTTTTTAATTCTTCCACTTTATGATTATATAACCACTAAGGAAAAATATGTCTATCCTATTTGTAATATGTTTTCATTTTTATTAACTACTTTAATGGTTATCCCCATTGTAGATAATTTATCATTTCCCATATCTCAATTATACTATAAGCTTAAATGGTATTTTTCTATAACTGTATTGAAATGTATTATACGCAATATTTGCTCACTAGATAAATTTTGAATTTGTATTTATATATAATTTTTATCCTTCTTAAAATATATTATACCTAAAGTCTCCTCTCACAACCTTCATATCACCAAAGTTCAACATATTTCCCCATAATTATTCCACTATATGCTTATGAAGGGATTTCTGTACATAAATTATCATCGACCAAAGTACGTTTAATTTCATCCACTCCCTATCAAACATTTAGGAAACGTGGTTCCTAAGGCCAACTCATCATACGCTTTCTTGATTTCTAATCTTACTCTTTTTAAATAATTGTTCCTTGCCAATATGATTATCATCATAACAGATTTAAACCCCAAATCTTTGTGTAAAAGAAAGGTACGAGTTTTCTCAATTGGCGGAACATGTTTTGGTCATAGTTTGTATTTACACTATAGTGATTTATTAATATTTATTTATCTTATGTTATAATACCTTCATAGTTCCCACCATATACGCGTTTAGACCTGATGTAGGAATTTCTCGTTTATTCTATTCTTTTCTTACCCCTAGATCTAATTTCCTCGATGGGACTTCAACCTAACATATATGTGACATAAGGGTATTGTTTTCCATTGACACAATGGGACGTTCGAACATTAATGCTCTTTATGATAGTCGTATAACTACGATGATTGGCATTTATGCAATAAAGAATTGAAAAGTGGAGGGGTAGTATTTAATAGTTCTTTCGTTGTAAACCCATGTGACTGGGTACCGCTATATTAATTTCTGAAATATTTTCCATTCAATTTATGATATTTTTTGACAAACATGAATGGAGACTTTATCCATTACCAAGGCCATCGCACCGATCCACACCTCTCTTCGCATCTACCACCACGTGTACGTTGAGGAAGCTACGAGCAATAGGGTTTCTTTATGGATCTATTAAAGGGTCAATTCGACATTTGCTTCTCCTTTCCAGGTATCATTTCTGTCATTCCCTCCATAGAACATAACAGAGAGGCACATCACCACTTCTACTCAAAGCAAGGCTCATACCAGGTAATACCATTTTCATCTTACTTTAGAATAGAACTCATCATTGCTAATTTTCTAGAACACTGGAATGGTCTAGAGACCTGACTATTTTCGTGTGAAATCTATGATAAACTTCGAGGTTCGAATTGCAGAGATTTTTCTACGTTATTTTTTTTCTTTACATTTCTGAGCTAAATTTGGTCTATTATTATTTACTTGTACACCTTTCATTTTTCTTTTGTCGGTTGATTTGCGCATATTGATTATTTTTGTTGGAAGCGGACTCACTGCTAAGAGAAATTTGTCCCAATGTCGATTCTCTACAATTGTAATGGAGTGTGGAATCGACTCTCTCATAGTTATGGTGTGGCATTTTTATTTCCCTATTCTAGTTCGTTTCTGCCTAGAGAACCTTGCCAGGTAATTTCTCCAAATTTATTTTGCAAGTTATCTTTCCGCTTCCATTAATTAAATCATTGAAATCGATTTATATACTGATTTCCCTTATCATTCTTTCAGGGGACTTTCAATTTTACAGGATTATCTATTGGGTATGTTTACTTCCATATCTGCACAATTTATTGCTATTCCATTTTACATTTTCTATTTCTCGGTTATTTGTAATACGTTTCGTTTATATATATATATATATATATATATATATATGTATATATATATATATATATATATATATATATATATATATATATATATATATATATATATATATATATGAGTACTAATTTTCTTATTAATTTTGGTTTCGGGTAACATACTCCTCTTTTGTGGTGTTTCATTTATAGGAATTTGTATTCATCCTTTAACCAGAACTACTCCTAATGTTACCTATCGTATTTACACAGGTCGGTATGTACGTCTTCTTATTTTTCAATTTTGGGGATAGCACTAGAAAGTTCTCTGTGTTTTTTTTTTTTTGAAATCTATTGACTGGGGTTCCCAACCATTTTTAAGGGAATTGCCAATTTTATTTTGTAATTAATTTAAAACTCCGGAGGCGGTACAGTTACTCTCCGAACTATATATATTTATTTGTAAAATTTCATGTAGTCTCTTCCATAACTTTTATTCTGTTTACATTTTTCTGGTAGATGGATATCATTATACTATGCCCATACAACCATACAGATCTAAAGTATTGCTACTTCATTTAAGTCTGTTAAATGTATGGGTATCAATAATTTCAACATACCACAATTTAATTCACTCATTAAAGAAACACTGTAATTAACCATGAGAAATTTCATGTAACTATAAATTAGTTTAGTTCTGGGTGCAAACAAATTCAGATGACTAGTCCTCCCAACCGTAGAGTTCTATCTCTTTAACTCACCCCCGAGCTGAGATCCCCGCTTCCAGTGATAGACAACCCTTTGTCTATCTTGGAGTTGCTCATTTAAGCAGTGTTTTCCCAAGCCTGTTTCTAATTTCTGCGTCCAGAAATTCTAGGATGCTTTATTCCTATTTTTTCCTACGCTTCCCTCAGTAAGGTACTTTAAAGCTATTTTTCCACTTTTCCAGCTTTTCTTCCTCTTCTCAATTACTTTCCTCTTCATTGGGGAAATTATATTTTTCTCTCCTAATATAATTTAGTAATATTCCTTTCAAGGTTTTTCTGAAAGGTTTTGGGAAAGTCTAACCTTATCCATATCCACATGGATAAAGGTTTAAGATCTCAAATCTTCATCTAGTCATAGTGCACACATAATCATTCTATTTATTTTTATTAATTAAATAATTATATAAATCCACACATTGTTTCTCTATTGAGGTCCACTTCCCCTTTGGATTTGTTCAAATGTAAAATTAAAACATAGCAAATTTTTGGGTGTTACACAAAGTATTTATTTCAGCTTTATAATCGAGATATGTATTTGTTCATCACAAATTATTTAACTTTCATATTATTTATGAATTCTTAGATTAATTACTTTTATCTGATATTTATATGTTTGTTTACATATTAACTCTCATTACTGAGATATAATTTGTCATGCATTAGATTATAATTTCATATAAACATATTTATAAAATCACAAAACATAGATTTCCCCTTAGATCTCTCACTATAGCATAAATTTCCGAGGCGGATTGGATGAGCCCACATTTCAGTCGCACATGACTTCCATCTCTAACATTTGCAATTCCATCATAGATCCATAATCTAGCAGTCCCTCCTTCCTTACTATTGATAACAATTGATAACAACAAGCTTTCATTACATCAATCGTAAGAGAATTCTTAGCTAGTAATAGAGATTAGATTAGTATTATTTCAACTCATTTACATTGGTTTTGGTAATTAATGTAGGTTAGTTTAGGTAGAGGAAATCGGGATTATATAACGGTGAGAATATCCACACCAAACAAGTAAAGGTTTGATTGGGGCTTCAATTTAGTGGTATCTCCCCATTGCAAGCAAAAAAAAAAAAATATCTGTCAACACATATTTAGTATAATTTACTTTTTTGAAAGCCAAAAAAATCATCATTTTTCTTCATTTTTAAATCAAGATTATATTTTTTTGGTTATACTCATTGTACTCTTAAAAGCAATGCGCTACTAAAATTTGGTTCTTCAAAAATTCGAAAACTTGACTTTCCAAAAATAGTGAGATTGTAAACTTTTTCTCTTCAAAAATTCAAAAAAATATTTAAAGTGGGCTACCAAACACTGAGAAAAAGTTTGAAATTATAGAGGAACTATTTTTACTATGCTTACAATATAAATCTATGTAAGACGTTCAATATTTTCACCAACAAAGCTAGAGAAAGAACTTATGAGAACCATAACATGCAATCTAGTGGAGAATAACAACTTCAAAGAGAACTAAAAAAATGTAATGAGATTCTCCTAGAAAACCAAATTCAAACTCAAAACTCAAATATAAAATAAATATCAACCCTTTCTTCCTAAAGAAATACTATACCCTTTAGTACATGTTGCCCTTCTTTTGAGAGAGCTTCCCTTGACATTATGATTTTTGTAAACGTTAGTGAAATAAATAAATTCAAATAGTGAAGCCACTTTCTTCAATAGTTATCCTATGAGCTTAAGGAATATAATCAAAATCTAACCAATGCATTTTATCCATTTCATGACCATCCCCAAGAAAATATTATTCTATTCGAAATTCATAAAATAATTTTATGAACAAAAAAAACACTTCTAGCTAAAACCTTATGGACCTTGTCTCACTAAAAGGAAGCTAAGGTGAAAAATACGCTTCTAGTGCTAATACATGAGAGAAAAATGCACATAGAATTCAAATTAACATAGTTAATCACATATGAAATGAACAAAAAATTATTAGCAACAAGATATCCTAGAAAAACTTTTCAAGGAGAAAAAACCCACCCTTTAAATCACATTCATTGTAGTATTCAAAAACTAATGGTTACAATACAAAATAATGTTTTCTCTCTCCAAGAGTGTTTAACAATGGCTTAATTTTGAAGAAAAAATTGTAGCATAATATTAAGGTAAACATAATTTGACACATTCTCCATTTCATAACTCCTTAAATAAGGCATAGTAAAACCATAAACCATTTATGGTTTTTTATTTCTACATGTAGGAAACTACCAACATATTATTCTTTGCCACTGCAGCTAAGATATTCTCTACAACAATGTTGAGTACATCAACACAATTTCTAAGATATTTCCTACAACATTGTTAAAATATACCCTACATAATTGTTGAAATATCCCGTATAGCATAGTTGAAATATTCCCTCCACAATTACTTAAATATTCTCTGTAGCATTGTTAAAATATTCCCTACAATAATGCTGAAATATCCCCTTCAATAATGTCATACAATTCCCTTCAATAGTGTTGAAATATTCCCTTCAAAAAAGTTGAAATATCCTCTTTAACAGTGCTACAATATTCTCTTCAGCACTAGTAAAATATTCTCTACACGACACTACAAATTTCTCAGCATCACTATAAAATTTATCCACAAAACCATATAATTTCGTAGCAATGCTACAGAAGTACTCTACATCACTATGGAAACTCTCCATGGCACTACAATGTGTATGAAACCTACCCCAACATTCTCCCACTTTTTATATACCTTACAAAGGTAAATGGAAGAACATATCAAACAACAGGCTAATTATTAGGGCCACAAGGCCCATGGACTCACAACACCACTTGAATTTATATATGCTTACTAGTTTCATCAATTTATTTGGAACATTTTGCACAGTGCCATTTTTTTAAGTATCACCTTTCCATCCACTACCATGTCCTTAATGAAATGGTATTGTATGTATATATGCTTTGACTTTGCATGAAAATTAGGATTCCTAGCTAAGTAAATGGAATTATTACTATCACATTGGATCTAAATATATTTCCAATTAAACCCTACTTTTTAACACAATTTCGTAAGCCAAATGACCTATTTATAGGAATGAGTAGCTATCATATATTATTCCTCCATAGTGAACAAAGAGGCCATAGCTTATCCTTTAATCCTTCAACTCATTGCTTCACCAAACAATTGAAACACATAATCACTCGTAGATCTCCTTCTATCTACATCCATTTCCAAATGAAATTACACATAACCATTTATATCCATAAAGTGCAGGTCCCCTAAAATGTAACTATGATAGAAATTATAGCACTTAGAGATGCCTCCAAAATTTCTGAAGACCCTCTTCATAGTATCCCAATGTTCACATCCAGGACTAGCCATGAATCGGCTCAATATTCCCACTACTTGGGAAATTTATAGTCTAGTACAAACCATAGCATACATCAAAGTACCAACTTTAGTAACATGAGAAACAAAATCCATATCCTCGATATCTGTAGGTGTTTTAGGACACTGCTCAACTAAAATCTTAGTTCGCATAGTAATTGGAACAGTTAGTGATTCACAATTAGTCATCTAAAAATTTTGTAGCATAGAGTTTACATACTTAATCCACCTCAATCAAATTTTTATATATGTTTTGTCTCTCTTGATATCCATTATTAAGTTACATTTTACAACCCTAAAGTCACTCACTTCAATTTCAATGAAGCATGGACTTCAAATCACAAATCAAATCCTTATTATTACGAAAGAATAACATATCATAAATATATAGGGTGATAATAAGGAAATGATCACCATTTAAGTTTGTAATACACACAATAATCTAATTTGGATCTCATAAATCCTAATCTCAACACAAAGGAACCAAAATTATAGTGCCACATTCTAGGAGAATATTTGAGACCATATAAAATACTTTTTTAATTTACAAACCAATGACTCTTTACCTCTTTCAACATAGTGCTCTGGCTATGTCATATAGATCTCCTTCAAATCACCATGAAGGAATGCTATTTTCACATCCATATATTATAGCTTTAAATAAAAGGCTATTTCAACAAATAATAGAAAACTAATAGATATTAACTTAAAAACTAGGGAGAAGATATCGCCAAAACCTATTCCCTAAATCAATTTTCTTGCATATTAGGGAGGATTTATCTTTCATGATATTTCTTGTGAATGTTTGTTGGCTTATTATTAATATTATTATGTTCTCTTCATCAAAAAATTACCAAAACATAAACCAATAATATCATTAAAGACAATGAATACAAGATATATGCTCCAAGCCAGGGAAAACCCCACAAGGGGGAAAACCCAACCAAATTCCCTTCTTATAGAATCAGATCAAAATGATATATCCAAGACCCAAGAGAAAGACCAATAATACCACAAATAACCCAATCCATCCCTCCTCCAAGTCTCCTACACTAATTAAAAGTCAACAAAGTCAAAGTTACTCAAATTTTTGAATTTTGGTCATCCCCTAAAAATTCAGCCCTTGAAATTTTGGGCCATGAAATCTTGGCCTTGAAACAGCTTCTGAAAAACTACTAGTACTTCATATGTGTGGATAAAATTAGGGAAAAATATTTCTCTTCTTCTATCCTTAAATATTATTCTACGTCCTTTTATTTTTCTGCTCTTTCCATTCTTTGTTGCACATAAAATAAAAGACGATTACTAAAATCTAGAGCACACGTGCCAATATATACTTGTTTGTCTATGTGAAGGGTGACATCCTTTGGGTAGGCCAAGTTGTCCATTTGGAGGGCCGACTTGGTCTTGTGGGGACAATTTTACTCTTTCGACTTAATTAGAAAAAAAAAAAACTTTATTTTTCTTACAAAGAGTCCAAATGGACTTTGGCTCAATATTTTTCTTCTTTACTGAAATGACCTTAAGAGTATAAAGAACATTCTTTGACTAGGAATATAATAATCAAAATAATAGTTTTATTTTTCTTCTTTTTTATTTTACATTAAATATACATTGATATAATAACATTTATCAAGATCGAACCTAGTTAGTTTTCCAACACTCCCTCTTGACTAGGAAGGTATACATAACGACTCAACAAGACTATATCAAGTTTAAATATTCATATAATATGGCATATGGATTGATAAGCATAAACAATGATAGTGTCATAATAACCATCATTTTCACAATATTAATACCTTTACAGGTACACTCTATCTCTTCGCAAGGTGAGAGAAAAACTATTGGGAGGCATTCCATAAGACACCACATTGCCTCTTCGAGGCACATACTCCACCCAAGATACCTAGAGTATTTCCTCCACTAGACCATTTCCCTCATAAAATTTTTTTTCCATAGATCCATTCTTTATCCAAGTCCATGTACTTGAATTAGGATGAAAATTGTAATCCACCATAGTACATGACTCAAGAATGTCTTTCCAAGATGCTTATCCAATCCACCTTTCTCTTTATCCATTTCCATGTACTTAAATTAGGATGTTAATCCTAAATAGTCACAGTACATGACATAAGGATAAATATGTGCCCAACCTTACTCCCTCTCAACCTCGAAGGATAAATCCATCCTCACTCCCTATCAAACAGAAAGGAGATATCTAAAATCCCAAGCTTGTGTTAGAAGTGCTCATACTTCCCATTACATCAACTACTTGTTAGGGCTTGGTATCAACAACTATGGTGACCAATATACCTTGAAAAAAGTACAACTGGCCTACTTGATGATATTACACTTCCACAACCCTTTCAGTACATGTACCTTGAACATGTTTGGCAAGTAATTTTTGTCCTCTTCTGTTGTTCACTGCAACTTCTGCACCTTCAAAATGTTGCATCTCCATACATCAATCTGCCACTATCAAACTCTCTTAGTTGCTCCAAGATAATAGAACATAGTCTTACTAATCTTCCCACTAGCACGCCTCTTGCTCCTCCAAGATGCTTGCTCTTTTGTATTCCACCAAAGTTTCCCACTAAAAATTTGCTTTGTTGCTCCAAATGATCACATTCTTAGGGTCTTTTTCAAACATCCCTTTTATTAGTAAAATGCCACTTTTCTTTCACTAAAATAGGGCACAATATCTATTATTTTTTCATAAAGCAACATTGCTCTTTACTTCAATAGCTACATTTCTTCGTTAAAATGTTACATTCACCCCTAATAAATCTTCCATTGTACAGATCTATATCATTAACTATAAAAAAATGAAACTATGCAGAAAGAACAACGCCATCATCATCAAAATCATCTAAGAAGTGGAAAATAAAAGGATAAAAGGAAGAGAAGCATGAACACATAGAGACACTAGGATTGGTTTGAGACCAGGGCAAAACCCACTATAGAGAAAACCCTTGGAAATTATTCTGCTAAAATATTCATTGAATGGTTCAGCAACAAGAGTACAATGATCCATGAGTACATATCTTTACAATGTAGAAAACGAATATCATACAAGAACTAAAAATATACCCATAATTTTGCATGAAGGAAATTGAATCTGAGAACTAAAATGCACTGACACTGACTATAGAAAATTGATGAACATGACTTATACTGAATGAGGACTGAATATACATATACAATGGAAAAAACAAATCTTATCTAGACATATATAGATCTATAATGCAAAAAATCGGATATGAAATATCACAAAGTGATCTCAACTCTGAAGTCCTAGATTTGAATCAGGGAGATTTTCAATGATGCTCTGATGCAACTGTGACTAAATGAATGAAATATGGAAGTGCTCTGCAATAAAATAAAGGTGATCCAAATCCAATCTTCCCAGAAACTCTCTAAGCCACAACCTTAACATGCTCAGCCCACGGTTATGGGGTTTTGAGCTGCTACCACAACACCCCATGCCTATGGCTCATCTTCAGAATAGCCCGATCTGACCTCAGGTCTTTGGTCACACACTTTACATGTTGTGCCAGTGTCTTTGGCACCTTGGCCATAGGAAATACACATCCTACTTTCGACTCTACTTCAGCAGAGTCGCTACTAGGGCCTTACCTGCCCACGACTCTACTTCAATAGACACAGATATAGAATATCCACTAGACTTTGACCCCAATCCACTCCATGCCACTGTGCGAGCTCCTTCTGATGTACCTGTCCAAGCCAAGAAATAAAAAATACAACCAAAAACAAAAATATCATGGAGAAGATCTCATGAGAGAATGTGTGCAAAATTATCTTGAGGCCGCCTCTATTTATAACTTTGTGAGTGACTGCTTGGGGCTTTGACTAGATCAACATGCGGTTAGGCAAACTCATAAAATATTAAATTAATTCATAAATAAACTTATTCTTAACCTATTTGGGCAATCTATACGTCATTTTGATCCTCTCAAAAACATGAATATAATTAAATTATTATCTTATTCATCTCAGTTATCCAATGTGAAATTTGACCTTAGTTGCAAAAACTAACACTCCCTCTCAACTAGGAATAATTCCACTTTGCAATCTCAGCTTGTAGTACTCTGCATAATGGAGACATCATGACTCAACTTAATCTACTGATATATGTTCATCAATAAATATGTCATTCTGATACTTATGCATTATCATGTGTTGTCACTAAACATCTCTGTCATGTATTCTTCCTGTTTTGAACCTTTTTTATTATAAATCATCAATCTACTCTTCATGCTTATTTTCGTTTATCTCTTGATTTTTTCTGCTTGTATGTTGAACATTCTCAGATCTAGAAGAATAATTTTTCACTGGAGGGGAGCTTGGGCTACCACCCTTCATTCATCAGGCTATCATTCTGCAATTTCTACCATCGGGATACTACCGAGAATATTATCAACAAAGAGAATATCAACAGGGAGCACATCTCGGGGAGCGCATCTCCCAGAATCTCATAGAGGAGCTATACCTCTACAACCCCATATATACCTAATAGGATACCCATCCACGCATGGGAGAACATCTCGACCGTAGGGTCACATTAGGGAGCTCACTCTCAACCCAGAATCACATAGGGTTATTTCATAATGGGGAGCTCACTCTCAACCTGGAATCACATAGGGTTATCCCAACCCATCCTATTTACTAGTAATATTCCCATCGATGACCCTGAATAGTCATGTGGTAGAACACCTACATCATAATCCAGCTTGGATGATATACCCAACTTACCAAGAAGTAAGAATCACACACCTCCATGCCTCCTCAACCCATTGGAAAAATGGGGAGGGTTAATCCCAACAAGCTCCTCTTGTGGGTATGATGTCAACTAAGGTATATTATTCAATGAAAAATGGTGGGGGAGATACTTGACTTGTCAAACTGGAAAAGGATCATACACAACCCACAAGTGAAAAATAGGGAATACTCCCTATTTTCTAGAGTTCCCTCAACCCCAGGAGCCCTCAATCTCAACTCCTCATTCTAGGAGCTCAAACAAAAGAGGAAGAGCAGGCTTAGTGTCCATGATCATGCTCTCATCTATTATTTGTTGATTCTTGTACCTACAGGACATAAAATCAAGTGTTATATTAGAACATACATAATCAATTAAATCACAAAAAGATACCAATAACAAAAATATACCAAAGCCATCCTTCCTCTCATGGAGGTGAAAAATGCACATGGATACTATAATCATCCTCCCTCTCATTGAGGTGTCAATCACAAGCCTCAGCTTGTATCGAACTATTGCACTATCTCAAATGAATGGAGAACACATAGTCCCAACTATATGTATTTGGATTTCTATGTCATCATTGTGTATCCATGTCTTATCCATATCATGCTCGATCAACTCTCTAAGGAGCTTCTACATAATGCCTCACAGCTATCCTTGCTAGCAGCATTGTATCTGACCTCAGTCATGCTATGGAACTCTTGTCCAAGATATCATTGAAAATATCATACTGAGGCAACATCCAAATGTTATTACTAATACACAACATCATTAGTTCATTCATGTAGCTACATATCATGGGAGAAATATCTCAACCAAATAAAAGATTTTTGGTGGAAATTCTAAGTGAAGCATCTCAATCATGAATTTAATCATGTTCTATACACATCATATACAAATGATTTTTCAAAATGGAACATCAATGCTTCAAAAAACTAGCAAATGCCATATCACGTTCAATCTACATTTGAACTTTAAATCAGAGTATCCAAGGATTTACATTACACAAATACATTTCAATAGTCTTGCTATATGGAATTTCTTTCCCAAATTCTAGAAGTCAATTTATCATGCCATGATACATCATTACAATATCCAAAATTCATCTCCCTCTTACTTATATTTTCAGAGGCTTATCATTTGTTAAGGATAGATGTGTCAATATTTATAACCAAAACCATAAACAATATCAAGACCATACCTTGGAACTAATTTTCCTGACTTCATCAAATACATATAAATAAATCTGAATCAATGGAGTTTGTATCACATAATACTCTCTATGAGCCTAAGGCCTTCTCATGCCAACATATACAACCTTACTCAAATCAATGGTGTGTTAACTAAATCAGCTCATCCAAGTCAGTTACAACTATTATCAAAGATATTAATTTCATAGTAATCAATTCTTTAAACTAGAGATAAGTAACACACATATCAAGTCTTGACTTCATTTCATGTTAAGCTCTCAAGTCTATCATTTAACATGTCATTATAGAAAATTTTCATCATTAGATGTAGGTGCATACACATCACGGTTAAATCACGCATGTTCATACTAAGTCACAACAACCTTTGTGCTAGGAATAAGGAGGCCAATACAGAACCATACACCTATATACTAACATACGACATTGAAGGTCAATATTTCTTTATAACATAGTCTTCTAGGAAAATCAACCATCACCAGATCAAATCATGTCAAATCCAAATGTGAAATCATGGTAAGATCTATAAATCTAGACATGTCTTCAATCATAAGCATTATTTCAAAAGTACCAGACACAGTTTATCAATATCAATAAGCCAAAACATGATGCACAGTCCTTAAACATAGTTTATCAATATCAATCAGCCAAAACATGATGCATAGTCCTTAAACACAATTACATATCCAAATGAATTTCTGAGTCACCTACACACACAAGTTCGGTTCAAACATACAAAATTTCCAAGCTAACAGATCTTACTGGTATCTGTAACACATATACAGAATTAACATCTTCCAAGTGACCATCTAATTTCATGCTCAATTCCAATAATTTTAGAAATCAGTTCATAGCAACAAGACAAATCAGAGATCCATGAATTCGGAGTATAGATTGAATTTATTGTACAGAACTTCAATTTTGTGTCTCTACTAGGAATAGTCACATCTAATGAGCCTTCATTTGCAAGAATGAGGCTCAACCCTCTACTATGGATTAACCAATGTCAAACATTCATAAATCATATTTCAAATAGAAATCATGAGTAAGAAACAATTCTCCCTCTAAATGAGGATATAATTCATTCATGTCATCAACCCTTCTTTACAGGGATCATGCAACAACAGACATATTATATCACAAACATATATCTATCATGATCATTAATATCATGTCATCAATATTTCATCAAGGGTTGGAATAGAAAGATCAGGGCTGAAAGTTGATTTGACAACACAACCTTAAGATCCAATAACAATGCATTTTAATTTCACCGCATGTTATAACCATTGATAGACAAAGATTTGAAACATCAATCTCATAAATATGCCTTAATAATCACAGTTTCCAATACCATGCATATCATAATCAATAGGACAAAGTTAGTTTAATCGATAAACCAACAAGTTGCCATCACTCTTTTCTATGAGCTTTCATCATGCTAAGCATTTTCAACACCATGTAAATGAGGTAACCTTCTATAAGAGATCCAACAGATCTTATGTGTATCAGGAATCAAGAGTATCATCCACTAAAATCAAAATTAGGATCTCAAAACAATATATGTTAGCCACACATTAAGTTATGCTACTATATTCATGATCGGAAATCACTTCAAGTACTCTCACAAAATCAAGTAGATCATCATGATCAAACAATTCAATACCAGGTGCTCTATTTCATCATCATAATTCTCAATCACTCTTATATGTGCATGCATGAGTCATCCGAGAACTAGAAATTCTCAATATACCGAAGGGATTACCTAGCCATCCAATTTTGTAGCTAAATTATAACATTAAGACAATATACCATGCATTCCTTATTATATTACCTATGCACCTTCACATAGGCAGCTTGTAGTGCAGAAGTGCTCTTTACCTTTTCTAGATCTAGCCATATTTCATTTTTTAGATCTGACTGCATTTCCAGATCTACCATATTTCCTTCATTTCCTGATCTAGCTATATTTCATATATTTCCAATGATCCTCAAGAGGGATCCTCTCATCACATCCCATCACGTAAGTTAGACATATATGTGCAGGAAGTAATGAATAGAAATAATAATAATAGAAATTGGATCCATAAGCATAAACAAGAGTAAAGGTTATAAGTCAAGGAATACTTATCTTCAATGAGAGATATTCCTCTCCTTCTTGAACCAACCTTCAAGAGTCAACCATAGATCATAAAGCAGTGTTTCCTTCAATAAAAAACTTTATCAATACCCAGGTCAACTGTCAAATCAATCCAAGTCCTTGAGAATCTTTCCAAAGGCTATGTGAGGGTCTCATAAACCAAATCTCAAGACTTTACATAAACCAGGGTTTCTCTCAAACCCTTATCCACTAACTACCTAGGTTTTTCTTCATATCCTAGAATTTTTTTAGGTCTCTACCATCCTCTTATTTCTTCCATAGAAGTGTCTCCTTGGGGTGATCCTCATGTATTTTCTTCAACTAGCTCTAATACCATGTTATTTTTTCATAAACCAACATTTCTATTTACTTTGATAGTTACATTTCTTCATTAACATGTTGCATTCACCCCAAATAAATTTTCCATTGTATAGATCTATATCATTAACCATTAGAAAATGAAACTATGTATAAAGAACAACACCATCATCATGAACATCATCTAAGAAGCGAAAAGTAAAAATATGAAAGAAATAGAACCAATAACACATAGAGACACCACGATTGGTCTGAGACCAGGGAAAAACCAACTACGGGGAAAGCCCTTGGAAATTATTCTTCTTAGATATTCATTGAATGGTTCAGTAATAAGAGTACAATGATCCATGAGTACATATCTTTACAATGCAGAAAAAGAATAATATACAAGCACTAAAACCATACCCATAATTTTGCATGAAGGAAACTGAATCTGAGAACTGAAATGCACTGACACTGGCTATAGAAGATTTATGAACATAGTTGATACTGAATGAGGACTAAAGATACATTTGCAGTGGAAACAAATAGATCTGCTCTATAGATATATATATCTATAACGTCAAAACTTAGATCTAAAATATCACCAAGAGATATCAACTCTGAAGTCCTAGATATGAATCGAGGAGATTTTCAATGATGCTTTGACGCAACTGTGACCGAATGACTAAAAGTTGGAATCGTTGCAGAATCAACTAAACATGATCAAAATCTGATATTCCCAATAGCTCTCTAATTTACGACCTTAACACACTCATCCCGCAGCTCTGGGGCTCTAATCCTCTACCACAACACCTTGTTCCAACGGCTCAGCTTCAGAACAACCCTATCTAACCTTAGGGCTTTGGTCGTGCCCTTAACATGTTGTGCCAGTGGCTTTGGAACCTTAGTCATAGGAACAACACATCCAGCCCGTGACTTTGCTTCAGTAGATTCAGATCTAGAATGTGCACCAAACTTTGACCCCAATCCACTCCATGCCACTACACGAGCCCCTTTCGACATACCTATGTGAGCCAAGAAATAAAAAATACAACCAAAAATAAAAGTAGCATGGAGAAGATATCATGAGCGAATGCATGCAAAATGAGCTTGAGGTCGCCTCTATTTATAATTTTGTGAGTGACGCTTGGTGCTTTGAACGGATCAAAATATTAAATTAATTCGTAACTTAACTTATGCTTAACCAATTGGGGCGATTTATAGGTTTCTTTTTATCCTCTCGAAAAGAGGAATATAATTAAATTATTATCTTATTCATATGAGTTGTCCAATGTGGAATTTGACCTTAGTTGCAAAAACTAACAATATCAACCAACCATCGCATCATAGATTTGACCCTCCAAACATCCAAGCTAGGGCACAGTATAATCTAACTTCTATGAGTAGTTTGGTTTATCAAACATATTGAGCATAATGGATTTTATAGCTATCTTTTCACTGTGAATTTGTCACATAAATTCATTCAACATAGGGTACACAAAACAGTCCTCACAATCCCTTTGACTACTTCAAGTTAACAGATCTAGGGCACACATGGAAACCCACATAATAGTGAATTTAACTCACCAAATTTCATAGAACTTAAGGCTAAAAAATAAGCCCACACATCAACCATTCACATGTTTGCATTTGTTGAACCTAAGGCTTACAAATATTCCCATACACATAATTTTTTTACAATAAAAAGAAGATTGAACTAGGGAACCAAACAACAAACCTCCTAGCAATGATTTTGCACCTTCAAAAATCATATTTCTTAGGCTTCCACGAACTTTTGTTCAAATTGTATTAATAAACCCATCCACATCATCAAATTTCCAATGAATTTTCCTTCATTCACATTGTTCCATGCCTCGTTCTTCTACCCAACTAGCTCTTTGCTCCTATCCAAGATCAAAGACAATTTTAGGCCTCTCTAAGGGCTTTGTCTTCCATATAATTTCTGGTGCATCATTATTAAGGCCTACCAACCCTAACATGTATCAAGCTCTTTCTAAGTGTCTCGTCCCTCCTCATTGCTCACACACTCAAATAAAAAATCACATAACTTTGGAAATTTTTAAGGAAAATTACATAGTTGAACAAAGCCCTAACTAGGGCATGAAATTATTCCATATATTTTTGTCCTTACGTGCACCAATAGAAATTCATGAGGCTGAAAATCACAGGTATTTCTCCTCTCCAACCTTGGAAAACTCGCCCTAACAAGCACATGATAGACCAACCTTGCACCATCTTCGTCCTCCTTACAAAGAGATATAACACTTCTTCTTGAATTGATAGTAGGCCTCCTCATTAGTTTGGTTTCTTACCACAATGTTTTTCTTTAATTATAGAGGTGATTCACATGGTTTTGATCTCTTTATCAGACTATATACCACAAGATTTTGGTGATACTAAAACAAAGAGTTAGAGATATTTTGAGGTCTAAAATGCGCCTCCAAAGGAAAATTATAAAATAATAGTGGAAATAATATAATAAAATTAGATTACCTCAATAAATTTTGGAGTGAAAAAAGAAAAAAATACGTTTTAAACCTATATCTTCAACTTAACTTCCTATGATTTTACTCAAATTGCTAGTAGGAGCACTCTTTGGATGCATAATTTAATTTAACATTCAAGGAGTACCCATTTTGAATACTTTCGATGGATCTTGCTATCTCTGAATTAAGGTATTTCATCAAACTCATTGCCATATAAATTGTTATGCCTCAAAAATGAATTTATCCTATTGCTTGAGTAAGAATACTTCAAATGTGTTCATTTTTTCTTATCATAACTTTGTAGCATTGTCCTAGTAGTATCATAAATTCAAATATCTTTATCATAATAGCCTTATAGATCACTTTGTATATTTTTTATCACTTGCATGGACTAGTTATTTTGGATCACATGCACAAGTACAAGAGAGGTCACATATTTCTTGCTTATGATTTTTTATAGCAGATGTCTTAGACTACTCTTCTAGGTCTTGGTTTAGATTTCCTTTGTAAAATGAGGAGAGGTTGTTATAGGGTTGCTTCCAAGTTGATGATGCTTCCACGAATTTTCTTGAATGATGGTTGTTATAATGATGATGATCTCCAAGTCTAACTTCTAGAAGAATATATTCAAATATGTAGTTGCTAAGTGAGATGATTGTTGTAGAAGGTTTTTCAAATGTTCCAATAAGATGTGATTTTCAGACCACCTTCCTTTAACCTAAGCTCTGATACCATGTTGAGAAATCAAATTGCTTGCATATTAGGGAGGATTTATCTTTTATGATAATTTCTTGTGAATGTTTGTTGGCTTATTATTAGTATTATTATGTCATCTTCATCAAACAATTATCAAAACATAAAGCAATAAGATCACAAAATACAATGAATACAAGATATTGGTTCCATGCAAGGGAAAAACCCCATAATGGGGAGAACCTAACCAAATTCCCTTTTTATAGAATCATATCAAAGTGAGATTACTGAGACATAATTAAAAGAACAATACTACCATGAAGAACCTAAGTTAAACCTCCTCCAAGTCTCCTCCACTAATTGAAAGTCAAAAAAGTCAAAGTTGGTCAAATTTCTCAACTCTGGTAATCCCCTGAAGATTTGGCCCTTGAAATTTTGAGCCCTAAAATCTCGGCCTTGCAACAATTTCTGAAAAACCATAGGTAATTTACATGTGTAGAAAAAATTAGGGCAAGATAGTTTACTTCTTCTCTCCGTATATCTTCTTCTCCTTCCTTTTATTCCATTGGTCTTTCCTTTCTTTATTGCATAGAAAATCGAATATGATTTCCAAAATGTGGAGCACAGGGGACAATATATACCTATTTATCTATGTGAAGGGTCACATCCTTTAGGCAGGCTGAATTGTCCATTTGGAGGGTCAACTTGGTCTTGTGGGGACAATTCGACTCTTTGACTTAATAAAAAAATATATTTCCTTTTCTTACAAAGATTCCAAATGGAATTTGACTCAATATTTTTTGTTCTTTACTCAAATGACCCTAAGAGCTTGAAAAACATGCTTTAACTAGGAAAAAATAAAAAATAATAAAAAAATTATTCTTTTTTCTTTTACTTGAATATACATTGGTATAATGACAATTATGAATAATGAACCTAGTTTCTTTTCCAACACAAGTCACCATGAAGGAATGTTATTTTCACATCCATATAATATATCTTTAAATCAAAAGCTATTACAACAAACAATATAAAGCTAATATATGTTAACTTAGGAACTGGGGAGAATATATCGCCAAAACCTATTCCCTAAATCTGTAAATAATATTTTCCAAGAAACATTGTTTTATGCTTTTCAAAACTACCATCTAAACCAAAATTCTTCTTGAACGCCAATTTACAATCAATGGGTTTTTTAACATCAGGAAATGGGGCCAAGTTCAAGGTATAATTCTTTCTATGTTCAATATTTTCCTCATCCATGCCTATTCTCTAGAACTCCTTATCTTCCATCTCCACTACTTCTTTCACAATTCTAAGCTCATCAATGTTAGTAGATAAAGAAAAATTTCATTTGAAATAAAAAATACCATAATTATACAAGTTTGGTTGTATTTTTTTTTTAGTAGACCTCCTTAACTTTTGAGATGGAATTTATTTCTTCTCTTCCAAACTTGTTATGAAAACAACTCCCAACATAGAATAAAAGAGAGATCAGCGCCTTAGAAATCAACCACTTCGAGGGGGAAACCTCCTTTACATTACATAAATGAAAAATTCTTGGATTATACAAATGATAAAACCTCCTTTCTATATATAGGAGTCCATGGGGTCACAATATAATCCTAGCTTACCTAACAATAATAATGTAAGTGCACAACGATAGAAATAGTGGGCTTTTATGGGGCAAAATAATAACAATAGGGGATTACAGGGGTACAAAAATAACAATAAGGGGCTACACTAACAATAATAAGGGACTACACTAGTAATATAGGGATCTAACATGCCCCTCTCCTTCAAAAAAGTGTTGTACTCAACGCTTGAGTAGCTCTGGATGCTTCTATATAAAATTTTTATCCTCCCATGTGGAATCTTCAGTGGGTAAGTTCTTCCACTTGATGAGATACTTTGAAATTGATCGATTTCTAAGTTGTCGAGTTCTTTTTTCCGTGACTACTTCAAGTTCCAATATGATTTTTCCTTATTCATCAATTTATAGAAGTATTGTTTGAAATGGAAGTTTGTCACCTATAACCTTCTTTAAGCATGAAACATGGTAATGTGGGTGCACTCGAGAAGAAGTAGGAAGCTCTTATTTGCATGCCATAGTACCAATGTTTTGCAGCACCTTGTAAGGAAAATAGTACTTTGGCGATAATTCATTATCCTTCTTAGCTTGCTTTAGGGACATTTGTTTATATGGTTGTAGCCGTAAAAATACTCAATCTCCTACATCAAAACGTCTCTCACTGTGATGTTGATCTGCATGTTGTTTCATTCGATTTTGTGCCGAATTTAGGTTATCCTTTAAGAGTTGGAGAACTTGTTGTTGATGCTTGATGTGATCTTCCACTGCTTGAACCTTAGAATTTTCTCTTAAATATTATGTAATGGATGGTGGATGATATCCATAAAGTGCCATAAATGGGGTCATTTTTGCTGTAGTATGGAAGGAAGTGTTATACCACCATTCAGCTAGAGGTAACCACTTGACCCATTGTGTTCGTTTATAAGATACAAAACAATGAAAATATCCTTCCAAAAAATTGTTCACTATATTAGTTTTCCCATCGGATTGAGGATGATAAGTTGAGCTATGAGCTAGTTGAGTACCCAAACAAGAAAAAAAAATTGTCCAAAAATTTCCAGTGAAAATGGGATCTATGTCACTTACAATAATATTGGGTTTCCATGTAGCTTTTGAATTGTTTCCATAAATGCAGTAGAAATTGTACTTGCTTTAAATGGATGAGATAATGCACAAAAGTGTGCATACTTGGTAAGTCTATCAACTACCACCATCATGACACTCTTTCCTTCGGAATTAGGTAAACCTATGATAAAAACCATTGAAACCTTTTCCCAACATTGACTTGGAATGGATAAAGGTTGTAGCAATCCCGAGGTCTTAATTGCGCAACTTCATTTTGCTGGAAAACCAAACATTTTGCCACAAACTTTTGAATATTATATTTAATGCCATCCGAAAAAAATTATTTCTTCACCCTGTGGTAATTTTTTAGAAATATTGAGTGTCCTCCTAAGGGAGAGGTGTGCGATTCCAAAATAATATTTTGTTTTAGTTAGAAATTCTTACAAAGATATAACTGATCTTTGTACCATAAGGAATCATTTTTCGAACTAAATGTATCAGATGTACTGGGATCTTGCTACAAATTTTCAATGAGTGTCCACTCTTCTTTGTCATTCTTCCATTCCTCCCTTACTTTCGTTATCCAATCTAGTTGGATAGTATAAATGGCACAAAGAAATGCTTCCACTTCCTCATCCTTTCTTGAGAATGCATATGTAACAACATTTAGCTTCCCTTTGTTTTAGATGATCTCAAAGTCATAACCCAACATATTTATGACCGATTTTTTCTGCTCTTCTGAAGATATTCCTTGTTCCAAAATTTATTTAAGACTACCATGATATTTTTTTACCTTGAATGTCTTCCGATTTGGTAAGTTCACCATTTCTTTAGTGCATGTAGTATTTCCAACATTTCCTTCTCATAAATAGCTTTCTATAAATACTTTCCTTTGATTGGACATCTTTCAAAAGAAATGGGTCTTCCTGCTTGCATTAAAACAACACCAATTCCATTTCCTGAGGCATCACATTCCACAATAAAGGTTTTTGTGAAGTTTGGCGTAGCTAAGACCGGTTCTAGGCACATTTCCTCTTTAAGATGTTCGAAGGCCTTAGTTGCTTCAGGAGTCCATAAAGATGCATATTTATTCAATAATGTTGTTAGAGATGTTGCTATTCTCCCAAATTCTTAACAAACTTGCGATATTACCCTGTTAACCTGAGAAATCCTCGCAATTGCTTTATGGTTGTGGGGACTTTCCATTCCTTAATGGATTTAATTTTGTTAGGGTCTACCTTAACACCCTCTTGAGATACAATATGACCCAGATATTCCACCTCTTGTACTCCAAAGAAACATTTTGAGGCTTTTGCATATAATTGTTTCTCCTCTAATAGTTTGAGCACCCTGTGAAAATGTTGAACATGGTCCTTCCAGGACCTATTGTAGATTAGTATATCATCAAAAAATACTGACACAAATTTTCTAAGGAAGGGTTTGAAAATGGAATTCATCAACCCTTGAAATGTAGAAGGTGCATTGGTAAGGAAAAAATGCATGACCAAAAATTCATAATGACCCTCATGAGTTCAAAATGTTGTTTTCATAATATCTTCATTCTTCATTCTAATTTGATGATATCCTAAATGGAGATCCAACTTGGTAAAATAAATTTCTCCTAATTCATCCAATAATTCAACAATCATGGGAATGGTAAATTTATCTTTAATATTGAGCTTATTGAGCTCCCTATAATTCGGACACCTGCGCCATGATCCATCCTTCTTGTGCACCAATACTACTGGAGCAGAGAAATAACTTTGACTAGGTTGAATTATACTAGCATCTAACATTTCTACAATCATGCATTCAATTTCCCTCTTTTGGACATAAGGATATTTGTAAGGCCTAATGTTTGGAGGAATACTTCCTAGAATCAATTGAATAGCATGATCACGACCACAAATATGTGGGAGTCCTTTGGGAGTTTCAAATAGCTTGGAATGATTGTCCAAGACTTGTTGGAGATCTGGAGAAATAGATGATTTTGATGTTGGAACTTATAGTGAGCATAATTGTGCAATTACGCCTCGTTGTTATTTCTTCAAAATATTTGTCATGACATTAGAGCTTATTATATTTCTCAGCTTCCCTGCGATACCCCGTAGTTCAACTTCCTTTCCTTCTGAAAAAAATTCAAGAAAATTTCTTAAAAATTAAAACCTACCATCCCAAAATATTGTAACCATTGTACTCGTAGTACCAACACCTCCCATTGTAATGGAAATAATTGGAATATTCAATACATATTCCCCCATGGTTAGCTTGATATTATGGCATTTTCCAGAGAAATTTATAGTTCCTCAATTTGCAACCATCACTTGACACTCTGGTGCTGGGTATAGGAAGAAATTCAATTCCTTGTCTACCTTACAATGAATAAAATTATGGGTACTACCCGAATCAATCAATACTATTACATTTTTATTCATG